>CM060950.1:157109996-157374996 GCA_030765055.1 Mantis religiosa
CCTACTCTAAACAACAGATGGAAATATAGGTAGTGTGTGCCAACTGTGTGAAAAACAAAGTTTTACTTTTGTACTTTCAGAATATTTTAAAAATCGGTGTTATTTTCAAGTTAGTTATTGTTGGATTTATTAAACTAAAATAAACTCAAATTATTTTTATGCCGGTTATAGATGCCCTGCGGCAAAAGAGTATAGATTACGCAACATCGACAAACAGCTATTCATAGAAATGTTGGATTCCAAGATGCAAACAACCTAACCAGCAGCATTTACTGCAAGTACAAGTAGAACTGATAGCAATGGTGACTTTATTTGAAAGTTTTCTGCAAAGCATTAGTTTCAGCAGGCATACCTTTCAATAAGCTAAGGAATGCAGTATTTCAAAATTTTGTGGGAAAATATTCTAGATGAAAAGCTCCTCATGAATCAACTATAAGGAAAAACTGCCTTGAAAATATTTATGAAGATGTAATTTAATAAAATTAGTTTTTTCATCAACTACCCTAATCCATAGCCGATATTTTGACCTCTATAGAAACTTGTCAATTATTTAAAACTTTTAAATGTATTATAAAAACTATTTTAAGTGAAATCAATATTATTTGCGGCTTGAGGTGCAACGGAGTTAGATTTATTTAGCTTATGATCAAATTCTTTTTGCACTTGTTCCTCATCAAAAATGAGTCCCCAAGTTACGCACTGTTCAGAAAATAATTATTTTCAGGTATTACAGGAAATAAGAGACGATATCAGCGAAACTGAGGTATGTGGTTGATGTTACAGATGTGGCGGCATACATGCTTTAAGCTATTTAAAGCTATGCACGCATTTAATTCTAAGGAAGTTCATATGACTTGTTTAGCATGCGTTCTCCTCTCACTGCTGGAGGAAGTAAATCGCTTAATTTCCCATACAAAAAAGTGTTCGTGAAGGCACCATCTAGAGAGAAATTATTTAATGATATGATGCAAGATACTCGTCCATCCCTAGCGCCAATCACATACCAGAAGAAATAGTAAAATGTCTTCGTATTAAAATTGAAGCAAGGAATCCAGGTTTAATGTTTCTCCTATATTTGAATAATATGCCAAAGGGGAATCTAAGAGAGAACTTGAAGCTTACTCTGTAAGTGACAAAGGCTCTTTTAAACACTGGCCTGAGGTATTTGGTGAAGCAGAGGGAATTTTCACTTCATATAAAAACATTTTAAGCTTCAGAAAAAAACCGTTTCTATCAGTAGACACTGAAAATATATATTAATTGTAAAAAAACTACTAATGCTAAAACAGACTGGAAGGGAGACTAATATATGTTAACTTTGTTAATGTTTGAATTTAAGAATAAACTTACAAAATTGGTTAATTCATCATGACCGGGTTGAAATATCGAGAAATTTTAAATAATATACTTTATTTTAAATGCACATTATGTTTTCAAGGCATATTTAGCAGAATTTAGTGCATACATGCATGCATATATTCATACTTGATAGTGCATACAAATCCGAGCTCAAGTTATAGGTGTGCATACGTATATACAAGAGGGCCAGTTTGGAACTGTGCCTCAGACCACCAAAACACGTGTTTTCTCTTTTATTATTAGAATGGATTTTAGCTTCACATGCACAGATTTTGATAGCTGGGTGCTCTGTAGACACCAGCAGAACCTGGTATAAAGAAGGCAGCCTATTAGAGGCAAAGTCTCCTAAAGAATGTAAAGGAGATGATGATTTGCCCTGTGCGAAAGCTCCCTACTCTGAAGTGAGCAAAACGACTAAAAATTTTAAAATGTGCATATGACAATTAAGCGTCTAAAGAGAACGAAAAAATCATTACTTTTATAAAGAGTTATTCTGGGACGAACATCACTGAAACTGATGGAAATAAAAACAAACTGTTTGTCGGATAAGCATTGGAAGAAAGCGTGAATGGAAAATTGTTTTGAGGTAAAGACAAAAACACAAAAGCAGGAGAGAACGTAGGATGCTGGGTAACATATGAAGTATCTACCTTTTATTCATTGATAATTAGGTTTCCATTGTATTAACTATTTTGTAGGATTGTAATTTAATTGCAGTTGCATGGAATATATTCCTGAACGTAACCGTGTGAAAAGAGTAAACCAAGAAAATAAATGTTCTGGTGTGCAGGAATTTCACTATGTTACTTACACATTATTAATTTAATACATTTGTGCAACTTAACTGTCTAAAATTTCACCGAAAGCATTAATAGTGTACAGATTAGTAATAACTGCAGGAGACTCGAAGCAAGTCTTCAAAAGTCGATCGATAATTATATGCTGTTCATGACAGTTTACAATAACTAGATATACGTATATAGCATTGTTGTTCCAAGCTTCTGGTTATCTTGTCTCCAGGGCCTTTCCTATTGCGTAATTACTGTACAAAGCAAGCACTGGAGGAATTTTAAGTATATAATATGCTACCCAAGAATTGGCCACCTTTTGCATGAGCACTCAAGCCACAGAAAAGGATAC
Organism: Mantis religiosa; assembly: GCA_030765055.1. Classification (NCBI taxonomy): domain Eukaryota; kingdom Metazoa; phylum Arthropoda; class Insecta; order Mantodea; family Mantidae; genus Mantis; species Mantis religiosa. Next base: position 157,112,496 of record CM060950.1, read on the forward strand.
ATAGCATTTCAAAGTGTACTTCTTAAGCAAACAAAAATCACTGGGACATTTAAGCGAATAAAGTCGAACGTTTATAAATGACAAACTTCATTCAGGTAGCAAAGCTAAAGTTCCTTAGCTATTTTCCACTTTGGACAAATAACTGATGTGTATATTCAGTAGGCTTATCTGTGGTTATGGACCGCGTTTCTAAAGGTGTGTGTTATCCACGCCATTTCCTATATAGTTTTAATGAAATATATGTTAAGACATCATTGAAAAATTGAAAATGGACTCTCATGACTTCTTAAATGCACCCAATGAAGCCTACGTAGAAGTTATAATGAAGTATAAATTAAAGATGTCGTATACCTCGGCTGCTATTGATTTTTATGTGTGAAGTTAAACATCGAAGGTTTTTAAGCAAATCTTTCATACATAAATTGATTCGATGTTTTTAGGTGTTACATATCTTATTTTCCATAACATACACATTCACTTTTTATTGCTATTTTCAGTTTGCTCTGATCACACAGCTGTATTTCTTAGACCTTCGGTATCTAGCAAGAATGAGAGAGAGAGAGAGAGAGAGAGAGAGAGAGAGAGAGAGAGAGAGAGAGAGAGAGAGAGAGAGCAATAGTGCAGCTAGGGAGCTAATGGGCCTTAGTCTACAACTATGAGCTCATGTGATAGCTTTCTTTCTTTAAACAGTAGTGCTATCTCTGAAGGTAATGAATGTCTTTTTCTAACACCCGGCACATCGTAACTAGATTCAGTGTTTATTCGATTAGAAAAAATGTGATCATATCTCCATGCTAGCAGCAACTTTCTTCCTTCTCATACTGCGGTGTAGGTTTTAGCAAGCAGATGTCTCAGAACGCAGAGACGAAAGTTCCATGGGGTTAAAAGTTTATATAGAACACGTTTGACCTAAATAGAAAATGGAGTAATACAAAAGTTGGAAACATGCGATGTATAAGGTACGGTGAAGATACGTCATCACAGGAGACATGAGAAGGGGGGACGTTTCTTGTCTACGTCATTCTTGCTACGTAATTCCAAGTAGATGAAAACTGTCGGGTCAAGGATGAAATTATGGTACCCTTTCCCTGCACCTGTCGTAGTTCATTCTTTCCTTAGATTAGCACATCTCACTGTTGAAGAAAGAAGAGTTGATGGTAAAGGTACAGAAACCGTAATATGTCTGTATTGTTTCCCCGTATATAATCAGACACCTGATGCTACAACACATAGCTATATTACAAAGCTTTGTCTAATTTAGATAAAAATTAAGTTGAATATGACATATTAACTGAAATATGTGGATAAATCAAGAACGTTGGACCTATCTCTAAAACGAGCTGTATATTATACTTCAGTAGGATTCAACCAAACTTCCAGCCCCTTTACTGTTTGTAAGTGTTACACATTCATATAGTATTTTCAGGCTCCTACATTCAAATATATACCGTGTAAAACTATACCTAGTCCTACTTAAACATTTCAAAAGTTACTTTCTACGAGGACATAATTCATAATATGCACGCAAATATAACGCCATATTGGGATACAGATGAGGTAAATGCAATTTTGCAGAACGGCCAAGAGTTTAATAAAATAAGCCATAGGCGATTATCTTCTACTTCAGAGAAACTCCTATAAACTTAACTCACGTGTATTGATACTATATCTTTCTACGAAAACAATAACAGAGAAAAACACTCAGCTACGCGAAAATAAAATTAGTTACCAATACCTATGGCCGTACATTTGTTGAGTCTTTACATCGTTCGACTCTCACCAAGGCGGCTCGCGTTCGATCCTAAGCGACCACAACGTGAGATTTGTAGTGGACAACACCGCTCTAGGGCGCATTTTCTCCTGATCTCGGTTTCCCCCGCCATCTCATTCCACCAGTGCTTTATCTTCATCTCATTAGCCATCATTGGCACCGCCTGCGGTGCCGCATGTAGTAAAATCTGGCATTAAGCACTACTCATTTCATTTTATTACCAAAATCTGCTAAAATGGTGGTACGAGAAAAAATAATCACCAGCAGAAGCATTTATGGGGACTGGGGAACGACTATCCACACCTAGTTGTATATCTTACAAACAAATATCAGGCAGCTCACACGCACAGCATTTTCCATTTTACTTTAAAATTTTGTTCTCCTTGGTACACTGTGCCCGTCTGTTTTACAGGAAAAAAGTGTTATTCTGTATGACATGCTGAGGAAATCAGCCTTATATCAAAGTACCATTCTCTCCGGGAACCTGTACAAGATATTCTTATAACAAGATGTAATTCTCTCGGTAAATTTTCCACGCTCGTTTTAAATCAAAGTCCTAGTCATTCCAGCAATATTTGCGGCTCTATTTCGTACAAAAGGTTATTCCCTCTGGCAACTTCCGTATATATTCTTATATCAAAATAGTATTCCCTTCGGCAAGTTGCCCATGTCCGGCGCATACGAAAACATAGTTGTCTCCGGCAAGTTATGCATTACTGTCCTATACCAAAATGTTATTACCTCCGTTAAACTACACATGTCAGTTTTCTACCAAAATTGTGCTGTCTCCGGCAAGTTATTCATGTTCATTCTCTATCAAATTTTATTGTCCTCAGCAAGGCGCGTATAATCGTTTTATATCACAAATTTATTGTATCCGTCAAGTCGTTCAAGTTCGTTTTATACCAAAATGTCATTCTCTCCGTCAAGTTGTACGTGTCCGTTTTATATGAAAAGTCATCCTCTCCGTGAATTTAACCAAGTCCGTTTTATACCAAAATGCCATCCTCTGCTTCAAGTTTATGCGTGTAACCTTTATACCAAAATGTTATTGTGCTGTCAAGTTTTGCAAGTCCTTTTTATACCAAAGCGCTGTTCTCTCGGCCAAGTCCGTTTTACGGAAAAATGTTATTCTTTCCTGCAAGTTGTGGGAGTCAGTTTAATTAAAAACATAAGCCCTGCATGAAGTATGGATTTGTTAAAGAATTCGGTACATCTTGACAATGATATCCAAATTCTTTTATCGGGGTACTTTGCTGATGTGGGAGATTTATTACTGCATTTCAAGCTTGCATTTTCATAAAACTAACATGTGAATATTTGATTGCAGAAACAAATGACTTCACACTTCTTGTTTGGATCTATCAGCACGATATAATGATTCCATTTGTTTGTTAATCCTATGAAGGTAATTTTGTTTTATCGATGCTTGGTGTCTTATTCGTTTTTGTTTACTGATGCACTCATGTAAAGGAATATGTTAATCAAGTTTATAATAGTGGAAATTAATTATTCTTTCACACTGGCCGTGTGTAGGCTAAATTGTGGAAACGTAAAGTCAGACTGAAAAATTCAATGCCATATCCGGGATTTGAACCACGGATCTTCTGGAGAATTTAATGTCATATCGGCACGTTGGCCATAGTAGCACAATGGTAGTGCGACTGGACGGAAACCAGAAGATCCGTGGTTCAAATCCCGGATATGGCATTGAATTTTTCAGTCTGACTCTACGTTTCCACAAAGTTTATAATAGCCCTACACTTTCGTGTGCCATGTTGACATAGCAGCAAATACTTTAACGTATTATCACCGGCAAGAGCAGTGCAAAGCTCTGGATTTCTGGCCTTTGAGGGTCAAGATTTTGTTGTTAAAGGAAGAAACGTTTTGTTCTGTTAGCGTAATTAATACTAAGAACACATTAAAAAGGCTCTTCATTGTCAGTCATAATCTACTGCATTTTTCCTATTGAGTTTCACAATAATTTCTTCACCTGTGTAAGTTTAAATTCAGTTGCATTATAGGGCCGACAAAATTTCTATGATTTCTCTTTTCCATTTCAGTTATGAAATCAATAGTAATTTTATTAATATCAGCAGATACACTTCTAAAATATAACTGGAAGCAGAAATTACAAATGAAACAGTAGTATTAATAAATTCCCTTTAAGATAAGCACATATCAAATGCAACGGCAAAATACTTAAATTATAGGAGAATTAAGTGTTTGATAATTTTTCTTAAGTGCGGAATATTATTTCTGGAATTTAATACAAATTTTATGCAAAGTGGTTTCCCTAAAAGAAATAAACAGATACTTTACTGTTCTTGGAATAGAGTCACAAACGTACACGCGTCACAAAAATACCTCCTTATGTTCCTAAATCTTAACAATTCTCAAAATGTGGAATGCACTTGATAGCCACATGCATTTCAGTTATTTGTCTGGTCACTATGGGTTTTTTATTTCACGTGCTCTCTGTCCCACTACTTTGCTGTCGGGCCAAACTATCGCGAAGGTTGCTTTATCAGTTGCTCCTTCTCTATCTCTTGCTATTTATGACGACGCCTTGAGCACTGGTGGGAGTTGGGCATTTCACGAAAAAGTATTTTGCCTCCGAGGCCGATGTTTTGTGATTCACAAAATGGGCAGCTTGCATGCTCCATGTATGGAAAAGGTTAACGGATGCTCGGCTTCTGAATCGAAAATTGATTTTGCTGTCCGCGAATATCTTTATTTACTGTAAACTTTTTGCCCTTATACTGCGCCAAATGACCACGCATATCTTGGCAGTTTCTATAAATTCTTCATTGAATTACAGGAATGTTTCTAACCGTTCACTTTGAAGTAATCATTCAGAATCTATAAACAAACAACACTGAAACACAATTGGGGTAGATGGCGTACATTTAAATAAGAATATGGTTCATTGGCCATAAAAGCAATATCATTTCAGGTATGATACATTAATAATATATTTTTATACACGTTGAGGATGATGATGATGATTATTATTACTATTATTATTATTATTATTATTATTATTATTATTATTATTATTATTATTATTATTATTATTATTATTATTATTATTATTATTATTATTATTATTATTATTATTATTATTATTATTATTATTATTATTATTATTATTATTATTATTATTATTATTATTATTATTATTATTATTATTATTATTATTATTATTATTATTATTATTATTATTATTATTATTATTATTATTATTATTATTATTATTATTATTATTATTATTATTATTATTATTATTATTATTATTATTATTATTATTATTATTATTATTATTATTATTATTATTATTATTATTATTATTATTATTATTATTATTATTATTATTATTATTATTATTATTATTATTATTATTATTATTATTATTATTATTATTATTATTATTATTATTATTATTATTATTATTATTATTATTATTATTATTATTATTATTATTATTATTATTATTATTATTATTATTATTATTATTATTATTATTATTATTATTATTATTATTATTATTATTATTATTATTATTATTATTATTATTATTATTATTATTATTATTATTATTATTATTATTATTATTATTATTATTATTATTATTATTATTATTATTATTATTATTATTATTATTATTATTATTATTATTATTATTATTATTATTATTATTATTATTATTATTATTATTATTATTATTATTATTATTATTATTATTATTATTATTATTATTATTATTATTATTATTATTATTATTATTATTATTATTATTATTATTATTATTATTATTATTATTATTATTATTATTATTATTATTATTATTATTATTATTATTATTATTATTATTATTATTATTATTATTATTATTATTATTATTATTATTATTATTATTATTATTATTATTATTATTATTATTATTATTATTATTATTATTATTATTATGATTATTTTTATTATTATGATTATTTTTATTATTATGATTATTTTTATTATTATTATTATTATTATTATTATTATTATTATTATTATTATTATTATTATTATTATTATTATTATGATTATTATTATTATTATTATGATTATTATTATTATTATTATTATGATTATTATTATGATTATGATTATGATTATGATTATGATTATGATTATGATTATGATTATGATTATGATTATGATGATTATGATTATGATTATGATGATTATGATTATGATTATGATGATTATGATGATTATGATGATTATGATGATTATGATTATGATTATGATTATGATTATGATTATGATTATGATTATTATTATTATTATGATTATTATTATTATTATTATTATTATTATTATTATTATTATTATTATTATTATTATTATTATTATTATTATTATTATTATTATTATTATTATTATTATTATTATTATTATTATTATTATTATTATTATTATTATTATTATTATTATTATTATTATTGTTATTGTTATTGTTATTGTTATTGTTATTGTTATTGTTATTGTTATTGTTATTGTTATTGTTATTGTTATTGTTATTGTTATTGTTATTGTTATTGTTATTATTATTGTTATTATTATTATTATTGTTATTATTATTATTGTTGTTGTTGCTATTGCTATTGCTATTGTTATTGCTATTGTTATTATTGTTATTGTTATTAATGTTATTGTTATTATTTTTATTGTTATTATTGTTATTATTGTTATTGTTATTATTGTTATTATTATTGTTGTGCCATTATCATACTGTCAACATTATTTTGGCATAATGTTTTCTCTCTTCAACTTGAATGTTAATTTATAATAAAGAATCTGAGCATATAGCCGCGCCGTGGTGGGATGATTAGACCGTTTGCCTCTCACCAAGGCGGCCCGAGGTTGATCCCAGGCAGCCGCAAAGTGAGCTTTGTGTCGGTCAACACGGCGCTGGGGGGCGGGGTTCTTTCTGCGGGTCCTCTGGTTTCCCCCGCTAGCATTCCATCAATTACTCTGTCATCGTTTCTAACATTTCATCTCATCCTCAATCTGTTATATAAATCCCTCACTCACATGCCAGGCACTGGGCTGATCACCCATCCTGGATTCTCTCAGTGATCTCAGTGATCCAGAGATTCCGTTCCTTAACCCGAATAAGTGTTAAGAGGAACATGAATACCTTGACACCACGCAGGGGTCAGTTAAAGAGGAAGGAAAATCTGAGCATAAAAATAAGCTTTGTGTGCTTTAATGTTAACCTCGTCATACATTAGTGCTTTTGTTATAAATGTAAATTTAGTTCCAAATTGTTTCATAGCTTTTAGATTGTAAACCCGTATATTTGTTTTGATCTAATATGTAAGGAATCGCCCTGAAAATGAGTTCCTCTTATTCAGGATTTGTACTGGGAAAGAACACCATTTCCTTGCCTGGTATATATTGATTTTCTGCAAATAAATACTCTAAATATTCATAGAATAACATATGCCAAGCTCAATATCATAACGAGCTTATTGGTTCCTTTTCGTGCCATTATATCTGGTATATACGCCAACGGATTCATCGAAGTCAGTGATGATATTCAGAAAAAGCATAATTTGTTTTTATACATTACAGCAGTTACCTAAATTTGCATATAAATAATAATGGACACAAAAAAATGCAGAATGAGGTAGTTAACATTTCAAGAAATATTATTGTTAGATAATTGCACAATAAAGGAAAAAAAGAATGGAAAACGTTTGGAGCTGCTCTAGGAGCACTCTGCACTCAATAATAGTTCTAAGCATCTGTGATATCTTGCAGGAATAAAATATTGAAAAGATAATACATGGTGCAACATTTGGAACCCGACTGGTGGCTTCACGCCCACACAGGCAAGGTAGAGTTGGGGATCTTTCAACCGATACGGGAGGGAGATGTGGTCAGCATCCCGGCACCCTCAGCAATATATTATTTTATTGGCTAATTACAAATGCAAGGTGATCTTTCCATTTTGTCTACTTCAGATCCATTGTCTTGAATGGTTTCTACTTTTTAAGATCACATCCGATTATTTCTGGACACAAGGAAATAAGTACAATAGTTACATCATTCAGTTCGTTTTGCGATGTAATTAGGCTGCATGTTGCTGTAAAAATTTATGACTAAACTCAAATAAATGGACAGACGGATGGTGGGAGGGAGGGATGGGTGGGTGGGTGGGTGGGTGGGTGAGTGAATGGACGGATGGATTGGTAGGACGGGTGGATGGATTGGTGGATGGGTGGATGGGTGGACGGAGGGTCCGACGGACATACGGATAGAATGCAGGAACAAAATGTAATAAATTTCCTACCCATCTTTTATATTCAATCTCAGCTAACGACCACTCCGTTTTTCTTCATATGATTACTTGTGACATGAGTTTCACCAACGGTGTGATTACGGATAGTTGATTAACTCTGAGCAAACACCGTAAAGACTTAACCCAGGTATACCTGATGTAATCTGGTTGTCTGTTTGAAGCAATAAGACATGCGTTGTATCACAAGTAAGAAGACTCCTGCATGTTCGGTAGAATCAATTGTATTAGTATTTTTAATGTTTTCTGCTCATATTTTAGTATGTAGTTTCATATATCTAGTTATATTTTAACCTCTAGTTAATATCTAAATAAAAGTTTCATCTTGTTTCATTTCAAGTATGAATGATTATTCCTTCCGCCCCTACTATGGGCTATACAGCCCTTTCTGAACTTTTTCTAGCACTGTAAATGTTTTTCCAGAATGAATAAATGATTTGTAGTCCTCTGTTCTTTCTTGCCTACAGAAACTACAATTAAAGATTTAAATATATTCCTGTTTGGGTAAAATGTGTACAAGTAGTCAAAGGGCCCCGAAGTGTAAATGATTCCATAAGGAATTTAGACTGATATGATGCGAATTAAACATATGAGGCATGAAGCGGTAATTGGAAAGGTATTTGATCATGGCATTGAGGTAATAAGATGACTACATTTCATTTTTAGGGTAAAGTTGATGAAATTTGGTGGTACATGCTCTAGTTTGCTACACACATTTACTTGTTTTCTGCTTATTTAGCCTTCACAGATTTAAATGCCGTGGTTAAATGTTTAAAAAGTCGCCGTGTACAATATTTTCAGCATACGATCAAAACAAGACATCATTTTTATCTGTTCAACATTTCTTTGTGGAATAATATTATTTGGATGAATAATTCTGTTTTCAAACTTTATAAGCTGTCTTCTGCATGGATAAACGATCTGATTACTTTAACCAGCATAGATGAAGCATTTTTGACAAGCAATTGCTAAAAGTAAATATTTCGAAGTAATTGAATATCTCTCATTAAACATTTTCACACTTCTTTTATTTCTCAGAAAAGCATACAAAAACTGTAGTAAAGTTTCAATACCTTGTGTGTTTTAATACCGTATAGTGCAGTAAAAATTGTCATTGCCATAAAAATACAACACTTATAATGGCTAAAATAGAATTAAAGGCAAGGAATGCACTTTAGTGGAATGTTGCATGTATATTCGAAATACTGCAGTTACATACGGCTGTCTCAGGATCAGCCTTTTCATTGTCTTCCAGCCATATTTCAACTGTACGAGGTGCCTTCAAATTATAACATCTCCTATTTGTTTTAGGGCTGGAACCATATAGGAAATCCTAGTTTTTATTTTAAATACACATGAACTCTTTGTGAATACGTGACAGAGATGGCAGCAATGTACAGTGCATAGAACCCTAGTGGCAGTGCCGAGAGTTCAGACTGTTTTATTGCAAGAGCAGCGTGTAATCATTCGTTTTTTTCCATTTTCATTGTGTGACACCTATTGAAGCTCTTCGCCAGTTGAGTGAGGCATGTGGTGATGTCGCCATTGATGTGTCTAATGTGCGTTCCTGGGTGCGACAGTTCAATGAAGGCAGAACACCGTGTGACAACAAACCAAGACAACCACGGCCTCGCACCAGCCGGTTTTACGGCATGATCCAGCGAGTGGAGAAGGTTGTAGGAGGATTGCCGATTGAGCGCTGCAGACATCGCCTCCAATATTGGCATTTCCGTGGGATCTGTGCACACAATCATGCATGAAGATCTAAACATGCGAAAAGTGCCTTCCAAATGTGTGCCACGAATGCTGACGGTTGATCAAAACGCTGCAAGCGTGGCAAATTGTCAGGCGATATTAACGCGTGATGACGGCATGAATGGAACTCTTCTTTCAATCGATTGTGACAATGGATGAGACGTGGAGGCCCTTTTTCAACCCTGAAACGAAGCGCCAGTCAGCTCAATGGAAGCACACAGACTCACCGCAGAAAAAAAATCGGGTGAGCACCAGTGCTAACAAAATTATGGTGGTCATCTTCTGGAATAGCAGTGGTGTAATCCTTACTCATTGCATTCCAAAGGGCACTAAGGTGACAGCTGCATCCTACCAAAATGTTTTGAAGAATAAACTCCTGCTAGCATTGCGTGAAAAACGGGCGGAAAAACCTGGACGTGTGCTCTTTCATCAAGACAACGCAACAGCGCAACGGGCAAACGCGACGCGGAAGTTTCTTCGTGACAACAACTTTGAAGTGATTGCTCATGCTCCCTACTCACCTGATCTGGCTCCTACCGACATTTGGCTGTTTCCCATGATAAAAGACAATCTCCGTGGTTGCAGATTCACTGGTCGTGCCACTATTGCCTCAGGGATCTTCCAGTGGTCAAAACATACTCCTAAAGAAGCGTTCGTGCGGCCATGGAATCATGGCGTCGACGTTGTGAAAAATGTGTACGGCTAGAGGGAGATTACGCTGAGAAGTGACACTAGTTTCACATTTTTCATATGATTACTTTGTGAGAAAAAATAGGAGGCGTTATGACTTGAACGCACCTCGTAGAGGTAGATTCGGAAACGCAGGGGAATTTTTGTTCCCGAAAGGAAAGGCTGAGATGTAGGTATAGCAGAAGACATATGGGCTGCAGAGTCCCCTAACATTTACTGGCTTGACCACCCAGCTGGGAAGCGCTGTTGGAAACCTGCCCCAACCGCCGGAGAGTGACTCAGAGTTTACCCTACTGAGGGAGCCGGGGAAACCTCGATTCAGCTGTGGAAGCTAGGATGGCCATCTTATGTCGGATCAGCGAAGAAGCTCCAATGCGTAAACTTCTGTGCCATCTGCCCGCCTCGACACACTCCCAGACACGGAGTCGCCCTGTAACATTAAAGAGGGAGAGAAATGAGAGAAAAATGGAGGGAGGATAGCCGAGAAATACGCCACTTCAGCATTCGGAGCGATTTCGCTCCGTTTTTTGAACTGTATATGGCATATTGCGGTAAAATTTGATGTGCCTGTTTCCCATATACCAATAATTATGCTTCAAATTGATAGTGGTAAGTGTTTTTAAAGTGGCAGCGAAATGGCAAATTGAGGATACCTTATTTCTGGTGATAGAGTGAAATTGCTAGCTCCTTATCTGTACTATTACCGGCACTTAAGCTAATAACGTAATCACCAAGCGGTGTTTGTGGACCCCCCTACACTAATGATTCATGTGCTCTGTTATCAATCGGGAAATCAGTGTTTACATGCCTCTGGCACGTGACTATGTTCATCTGGCGCCGTTCTGTACCAGGTATCTCATAATGATCCAATTGAGCACCTGCTAAAGCTCAGCCATGCCCTTAGTTATTAATCCAATTTACAACACGAGTTAAACTTCTTAGTCTTACAGCTAATACACTCATTTTCATTGTCTCTCGAATTTTAGTGTTATTTAACCGATTTATTATGCACTCGGTGGCTTAAGTTTTGTTTATATAAGGGTCGTAGTTTGAGATACTATAAGCTAACGTCTTGTCGCTAAAGCAGACAGAAACTCCATCGAAAATCTTGACACTTTCTTTGTAAGTGGAAACTTTCTTTGCAAATAATTCATAGAAATTTTAAAAACCATTAAAGGAATGAGCCACACTGTCACTTCGTCGTCCTTCTTTCGCTCCTCTCCACCCTCTCTCTTTCTACCTATCTCTATCACTCTATTTTTGTCCCTCTGTGACATCCAAACTGAACTAGACGGCTCCTCGCTAACGAGTGAAACTCTCATTCGGAAATTCTGGTTTCAAGCTTTGCCGGAACCATCCTCTTTGAGACTTTTTCCAGCTTTACCTCAGTTCTCATAACTAGCCAGTGTTGAGAAGGCAGACTTTATTTCGGTGTGGAACGTTTGCTTTCCAAGATTCCTTTCCAAATTATAATTTCATCGCTGTGTCAACAGTGGCTATCATTGCTTTACCGTATGCAGTAAAATGGGCGTTAAGCATTACAGATTTATTAATGAGAATATTGCTGATGATTTTTTTGTAATTTTATGTCCTCCAACGTTAAGTCATATCGGACGATGAATGGAACGGGTGAAATGACACTCAAATGAGTCCAGGGTCCTCAGAGCTTAGAGTCACCCGAAATTCGTCTTTCAGGATAAGGTAAAACCCTGGAAAAAACCTTACCAGGGTAACTCACCCTGACCGAGATTCGAAATCGGGACCTCTTGAACGTGAGGCAGACTCGCTACCACCACGCTACTGAGGCGAGCTATGATGATGATGATGATGATGATGATGATGATGATGATGATGATGATGAAATAACAAGCTGCATTAACACCTGGAAGAACTTCAATCATGCGGCAAAATAAGCCCCGTGCCCTACAGGTAGCGTGCAATACGTGTATCCTGACTGGTTGAGAGAATGTTGATACTCAGGAAATATTGCACAGGTTCTAGATAAATATCTCATCAAGCACGAAAGCTTTTTTTCAAATGAAGGTAAAGGATGAAATAACCTTATTTATTATTTATAATATGGAAACACCTTTTTAACAACATCTACGAATATAGAAGCTGTTTGTAATATATTATCTAGTAATGCTGCATCTCCTAATCAAGATAACCCTTTCTTAGGTACATAAATCCTTATTAGACTAATTATTTAAATGGTATACAACCATTTATGTTTTACAGGGTTAGAAATTCAATATATTAATTATTAAAATTATAACTCATTTTCAAACGAATAATTTTCATTCAGTTATTGGTTTACGGTGGAAAAAACTCTTGCGTGCCTGCTAATGTACACAGACTCCCATAAATAATGGAACGAAGCAGAACACTAAGTTTTGAAAGTGAAAATCAACAGTTGATGTGCTATTTTATTGACATTAATTATAATCGACAGTTAAAAGGTTCGTTTGTTGTAAGAAAAAAAAGTGTTATTTCACTTAGAAATTATATAATTGCGTGCTTTTTTAAGTAGGTATTAGAAAGAAATGTGGCATTTTTTGGCCCTCAAAAGAAATCGGACATAACAAATTGAGTTTGATACAAAATAGGCTTAGTACTTTGTGACTCTCCCTCTTCTTTTCACTACTTCTCGCAACCTATTTGGCATGCTGTGAACCAGGTTTTTCAGGTAGGCTGTAGAAAGTTTGTTCCATTCCTCTTGCAACCTCTCCTTCAAGTGCTGCTTGGAGGTGATGGGGTCTTCCACTCGACCTTCTCCAGTTTATCCCATACTTCTTCTAAGGGATTAAGATCCGGGGAATAAGAGGGTGGATGCAGTACATTAGGACAGCTGTAAAGTAACCATAGCTGTACAATGTGGGACGTATTCTTCGGATCATTATCCTGATAAAATGAGAAGCTGTCCAAAATACCCATTATTTCTGCACTTTGTTTTAAATGTTGCTATAATAGTCTAACATAGACTTCCTTGTTCATGGTTGAATACCAGCTTTCCCACTCCCGTAGAGCAAATACAGCTCCATAACATTACACTCCCTCCGCCGTGTTTACCTGTGCCTTGTAAATTGCGCTCTTCAATCTCCGTGTTTTGTATTCTCCACACAACCACCTTGCCATCCTAACCAGCAAGATTGTATTTGCTTTCGTCACCAAAAATAACTTTGTCCGACCAATCGGATGTCTTGTTAACAAAGTCTTTGGCAAACTGTAATCGCTTCCTTTTATTCTTCCTTGAAATGTATGACGTTTTTCTGGCTACGCGACCATAAGAATCTGTTTTCGCATGGCCCTTCTGACCGTTTCAGGGCCTTCAGTCCCAGTTCTTCCTGAATCTCAGTACAAATCACCGGAGCACTTATACGCGGGTTCCGTTTTACCTTCCGCATAATATTAGACTCCTGCCTATTGGTAAGAAGTTTTGGTTGCCCTGGCTTTGCTCGAGATTCAATTCTGTCTTCATACTTATACCGGTGAATTATGTCACTAACTGTACTTTTGCTGAGATTCACAATCTCTACTATTTCCCGGTATGTTTTGTTCTTTTCATAATGATAGATCACTGTCTCTGTTGAAAGTACCCTGCTTACCTCTGGGCCCCATAAAATGCTTTTACCTTCTTCTTGGTGCACAGTTGACGTACTTCTTCTAAGATTTTGTTCTGTCTACTGACAGACTTCACCTACTTGTTTGTATTGCATTTCATTTTTGCTCTCCGATTCTTTTTGTGTCGTAAAGTAATGATGTAAACAAGGTTGAATGGGGAAGCTCTTAATTTAGCCAAATTTTCAACCTCTAAAATGAATATTCATAGCAAATGATTTTTGCTTAACACAAGGGGTACCTTGAGATTGATACACGTAATCTATCCTGCTTTAGAGAGCACTCCATAGTGAAATGCAAAGCCTGTCGATTATTTATGGGAGTCAGTGTACGTATGTACGTATACTAAATTCATAGTGGTTAATGGAGGTTATCGGTCATTCTTCCGCTGTTACTCTACAACTTTTATATAGCAATTTATGTATTTAAAATCTAATTAGAAATATTCAAACGTGGATTTCCAAAATTTAAGTAAAATGTTATATATACATATTGTTTATAAAAATTCTATATTAATAACGACTTTTCCACTAAGACTTGATTAAAATTTGGAAATAAAGAAAAAACTGCATGTAAATAATATGAAACTTACAAATAATATTATGAGCAATATAGAGCATATTTCGGTAAAACTGATATTTTCGCATAAACAAACTAAAGAAGGGCATGAGTCAAAACATACGTAAAGAATAATTATAAATTATCCGATATTTTCGGCTCCTAAGAAGGAGCTATTTAGTTCAAAGTTTTATCTCATAAAAATGACGAACATTTGTCGCTGTTTATTTTCTCCCAGCGCTCATACACACTGTGTGGTATCATGTTCCCTACTGGTGACAACGCGAATTTAGTCAATAATTGCCTCAAGCTTCAGAAGCGTCTGGTAATACGTTCTTCCTTACGTTATGCATTAATGTGAATCGTTTACGAACTCATTGACTTTATCCTTTATTTGGCAGAAATGCAACATTCTCTGAATGTATTTTAGTTTCCTATTTATCTCATTTACACGTATTTAAGTATGGCTAAAGTCAAAACGAAACTACCTGGTGGTCCCGTTGAAGCAAACTTGAAGCAATATCTCTCATGCATATTCATGTGTCTCACAAGGTGTACTAGGGCTTTAACTTCCTACATACTTAAATGTAGAAATGTACAGGTTCTTCTCACAGTATGTAAAAACTGAATAATTACAAGAAACACCGAACACAACAGTTGAAGGTTGTCCGGTTACTGAGCTACACATCTCCAATTCCTTGCGTCCTTAAAACACAATGACAGACAACGTCATTTCCAATAGCATTAATGCCCGTTATAACAAATTAGCTTTATTTTACGCTCTATCTCTTCTGTTGATAGCAATAAATATTTACCTACGCTAAAATAAATGCTACCTATTTACCCTCATATTCTTCTTCTTGATCCAAAACCATCACTCTAACTAATGAAAAGTGTCCACAATAATTCATAGCAATATGTCACGCATGAGACTGGATGTCGATTGCGCGCAACTCAGTAAGTGTAACAACTGAGTTTACTTTGAGTGTATTAGTCCCTACAGTATACTCATGTTTTATTGAATAAACTGCCCTTTCTACGCATTCACCTCGATATAAGGTTCAGTAACCCAAGCAAGGACATAGAGAAAAGAAACGTGTCCTGACGTTATCCGAACAAAGAATGTAGAGCGAGACAGTGATACGGAATAAAGGCCTTATGCTTTGATTGGCTATCTTGTTATTGATTATAGTGAGAATCTTACACCACTCAGATTTGGTATGTTCAGTGCTGCTTTTCGTCTGTTCTGTGTGCATTTGGCACATTGACACAGGTACCAGCTCCTTACAGTAGAATTAGCACGCATATCTCCGTACTCTACACTACCCATGCATTTGAATATTGCTAAGTTTAGTTTTACCACCAAATAGAAACAAACAAAGGCATATATAAAACCAACTAAACCCGTAGCAAAATAGCCCTTTCCAGGCCAAGGTCTACCTCCCGGCCGCTGTGTCCGCCACGGGTATTAAGATTGGGGTGCATTGCCAGAGGGTGGCGCACGGTCAGCTCTTGGTCTCTCCCGGCCACTCATATTACGGTCTTCGAACCAACGGGACGCTACTTTTCAATCAAGATCTTCAGTTGGTCACTCATGTGTCTAAAGTGGTTAGTTGCAATCCGGAATATTAAACTCTTTTTATAATAACGTGTTTTGAAGAAACTTCTTTAAAGGATTAAGTAAACTTATAGTTAAATTACAAATATGGTTCAAGAAAGTCTATATTTTATGATTTTACAAGGGTTGCTTTTATTCATAATGACAATACGTAAGTAATTTCAGAAACAAAGCCTTAAAACAAAAATGCTCTTTTATGAGCCAAACTTATTCATAAAACAGTGAAGAATAATAGAAAAAAATAAGTAGCATGCATAGTCTATATCACCTGATACTAGCACAAGATAGTAAATGTGATATAGGGAAGTTAGTGCTTTTGACTGTACTATAGTTTTATGGGACCAAAAATTATCTTTTAATGACAATTAACGTATTTATTTGCAGCAGTAAGGTATCTAATAAGTATAATGTAAAATAAAATCTATTTGGGAATTAAACCACCAAAAATACAAATAAACGCTCTTCTCTTTAGAATTTTGATATGTAAAGAGGTAAAATAGTAAATACAAAATTTGGCGTATTAGAGACTATGGAGGCAGTAATCAATTTAAAAAGAGCGTAGGGAGCATTTAAATTAGTAAAATTTAAAACATGACTGTCAAAATACCCTGTTATTTAAATGTGGAATATTAGAGGAATAAAAATTATATTATTCTCTTAAATATTATAGGGACATGAGAGGTTCCAGTGACGCAAGAAGCTGCCCTTCTCTCGCTTCCAGAGAGATTATCATTTATCATCTTCAGAAACCCGATATGAATAGGTGCACTACATGGGTCCAAAAGAATATATAAAAGTAGCAAACAAATATTTTTGTTCCAGTTTATTTAAAATTATCTGTTACAAGGGAAATATTAACAAAATTAAATTAACACGACCTTCATAAGTAAAATGGAGCGAAGTTATTTGTTACATCCTGCATATAAGGCTATATATTTAGAATCTTTACGTTTATCTTAGTTTGGAGACAGTTTAACATGCATAAATATCTAGGTTTAAATTTGAGAGACTTTATTTAAAAGCGGGACAAAACCACAGTTTCCAAATCTACAGGCAATTTACCAAAGTGAACTTTAAAATGATATTATGCAGTTGTAGTGGCATTGATACTTGTATAGAAAGGACTTGATGACGCAGGCTCCAATCTTCTTCTCCAAAGAATATGCTGCCAACTGTTCCGGTGGTGAGGTACGGAATCTTTTCCCAGGGCATGTGCAGGAAAGGTGAGAATGAACAGCATCAGTTAAGTTGGTTGATATACATAATTAAGGCCAATAATAATTTAATTTAATTGAATTTTGTTTTAAAATATATGTTTTCCTTAACAACAATAACACAATCATAAAACGCCTGCATTGCCATGAGCCGCAGAAATGCTAATTGCCTGGTTCCATGGTGGTGACAGCTAAATCTGTAAAACCCGATGCTGCCGATAATCGAAGTAAGAGAAAAGTAAAAGACAGAATTTTAGAAACTTTTTCACTAACTTAAGTTCCGCCTATATGGTTATCCCTACCAATAGTCCTACCAAATGTTGCCCAATCATAGAGCTGCTAATTCGTAACTAAAGCACGATTCTTACTTTGTCAATTGCTCAATTCTAGGAATTCTATTTCCCCTTCGAAATGTCTTCAGTATTTTGCTAATGAGATTCCATATGAAGGGAGTTTAAAACATAACTTATTTTCAGATATCTGAGCTATACCTACGGCGTATTCTTGTCGACTGAATATTCAAATCCCTAATTAATTTAGCTACACCTTTTCTGCTCCCATATTCCGCCGCAAATACCTTTCGCAGGATATCTACCCTCCTGTTTCTACATTGTGCGTTGATTTTAACGCACGAAAATTATAGCTTGCAGTTATTTACTTATCTTCATGTAATGTTCGTAACAAATTATTCTCACAAGTAAGTAATTCCTGTATTAGGTCAGTAGTTCTTTATGCAACTTCTTGTGAAATATCTCGAAATTCTGGAATCTTTAGCCTTCATAATGTTTTCACATAGTACCAGATATAGACATTCCTAAATTTATTTAGATTTATAACATACTGAGGACAATTGTCAAAACACACACAAAGCTTCACAGGATCCACTTGTGACCCAAGGAATGTACCAGTTTTTTGCGAAAGTGAGGCTCCTCTGCCTTATCTGTATCAGTGTATTTATGTGGAAATGACAGAGGAGTGGTAGCAGCTCAAGCAGAGACGTTTGTGTGAGTGTGTGGGGACGAACAATTGCCCTTTCGGGAGGCGGGATGTTTGGACTCAATCGAGTACTTGACTCTCGTTGGCTGCAGCCCAGAATTGGGCAGGAAAAGCAGCCAAGCCTACTTCGCTGGTATATCATTCTAGATGGGTTTACAGTTGCTGCAGCAAATGGAAACTCTGCTATAAGATAGTGTTTATATTCTAAACAACTACATTGACATGAAAACAGGAATTAATATCTCTCATGTTGAGAATTTAGTTGGGTGTATTGCTCTATGTACAAACTCTTCTTTTGACTTTGAGGTTTTGGGCTCCAAAATTATCACAAAACTGCTGCTTCGAAACATACACAGGGTTGGATGTCAGTTTCTCTGTAATTTACAACGTGTCCCACCCAACTCTGTGATCTAAAATACTTGTATCTCCGAAATGAAACAAAGTATTAAAATTACAATTAGCCAGCAATGTACCTATGTCAGGGGTTCACAAATGAGAAGGCATTCACAATCCTCAAAGGTATTCAAATAACCCTTCCAATACCAAGTTGCGTACTTTTAAATGGAACATGTTCGTTTATTTTAGCAAAATGACCACTAGAGCTACAATTAATGATAACGCACTTGGTTCCACTTTTATAAACACATTTACTAGTGGCCTATAATCCTCAGAAACTTCATTGTTGTGCATTACATCCGGCATGGAAAATGCGCCTACAACTCACCAGTAGAGTCTTGCCTGATGGAACCCTGTCACTTCAACAGATGTTCGAAATGCACTCCGTTTGCGTCAGTACACTTTTGGAATCTGCTAACAAGAGAGTGTTGCACGGATTGCAGTATTTCTACAGATATTGCCGAACACGCTGCAGTAATACGATGTTGCATATCCTGTACTGTCGTCCACGGTTCATTTTTTATAATATACATATAGACATACATATATATATATATATATATATATATATATATATATATATATATATCTTTTGCTTATTTAACCGTTTTTTTATTGTTTCCGTTTATTGTGCTATCAGTTTTCTTTAGTTACACATTTATACACTAAAGACATAAACACCTATGCCCAAGGTGGGACTCGAACCCGCGACCCTCTACGCGGCGGAACGCTGGAGACGACAACGACCGTAGCTACGAGGGCAGGCTTCTTGATACAGTATCTTTCACTGTGCCCCAGAGAAAGAAGTCTAATGGCGTCAAGTCTAGCGACCGAGCTGGCCATCGCACAGGATCTCCCGGTCCTTCCACCTATTTGAAAATCATTGGTAACCGAAGTTTAGATCCTTATTTTTATCAGGGAACATTAAACGGAGAGTGATATGCATAATTTCTGCAACAAACTTTACCCCTTCTGATGGAAGATGTGGGATTAAAAACGCGTCTATCAATGTGGTTTGAGCATGATGGATATCCCGCACATTATGCACAAGTTTCTAGAGACGTTGTGGATGCAAAGTTTTCAAGCTGGTGATTTGAGTGTGCATTCTTCATGCCGGATGTAATGCACAACAGTGAAGTTTCTGTGGGTTATCGACCACTATTAAATATGTTTAGAAAACGGAACCAAATTCGTTATCATTAATTGTAGCTCTAGTTGTCATTTTTCTAGAGTAAACATACATGTTCCATTAAAAAAAACCAGGTTGGTGTTGGAAGTGTTATCTTTTTACCTTTATGGATTGTGCTTACCTTCTAATTGTGTGCGCCCCTAACATAGGTACATTGCTGGCCAATTGTAATTTTCATATTTTGTTTCGTTTCGGAGATATTTTAGGTCACACAGTTAGGTGGGACACCCTGTATCGTAATACACCAGAGGTAGACGCCAGTTTTTTTGTACCGAGAGACCCAAAAACATCCTAACCGGCTGCCCGGAGTTTCCCTATCTCCACCCTCGGCACTCGCTGCCGTCTGTTATCATAGAAAGGTGCTATGAAACCATGCAACATTTTAACACTACTTTTAAAGGCTTTGCCTAATCATCTTATTAAAATAAATGCTGAAATTGGCCACCACTGTTTTCCATAAATATTTGGCATCTCTTTAGTAAACTACCCATCTCTTGCCGTATGCTGCCATTTCGCTACTAGCGGAAAAAGAGTTATAGGCCCAATTTTTTTTTTGAGTCAACAGTTGACCCCTATACTATACGTGAATTCAATTTCACGCTTCCCTCCCCGTTCCCCGTTTTTTTTTTTTTTTTTTTTTTTTTTGAGAATTGACAAACCGGAAGCGTGGTTTTGCCTTTTGTTAACAAGACTCTCCAAAGGCTTATACCAATTTTTTAATGATAACAATTGAAAATGTGTTTTAGAACAGAATTATTGGTAGAGTTGTGGCCCCCTTAGTCGCCCGACCTAACCCTCTGCGATTTATATATCGAGGGTAACTTAAAACATGAAGTGTAAAGACAAACCCACATCTTGGAAGAATTAAAACAAAATATCCGCCACCAAACATGTATGGACAACGATGGTAGCCAGTTATAGCATCTCTTTGAATAAAATGGGTAGGTAAGGCATTTAAAAGTAGTTTTAAAAATGCTGCATGGTTTCATCCGTGCCTTTCTATGATAGTGGTAGACTGCAACGGACGCCAAGGGCGCGGATGTTTTTGGGTCCCTGGGTATATGTTGCATGTATACGTACATTTTATGCAATTGAAGAAAGCATTACTTACCTTTCTCTTCCAAAGTATAAAGTGTTACAGAAAAGCTTCTGTAATTGCGGAGTGAGAGTCAGCCACGATGATTCAGTTGATGGCAGCAGCGGCATTTGTGCATATATTTTAGATTTTCAGAAATAATTGTTGGAATACAAATATTTCACCACTACTCTTTTAGAACGACTCGTTAGAAGTGAAATATCTGTGCCAATTTCTTTTGTATTTCCCTGTTGGCGTTGGATTGCTATAATGCCCTTGAATTTATAAAAGAGAGTCAAAAACGAGATCAAAGCTACCAGCAATGAGCGGGTCGTGATATAACAATATATCGCTTAATGGCTTAACAAGCTAAATTGTGGAGAATTTTTAAAATTCGATGCTGCCTTTGCATCTAAAACTCGATGCAGTTTGCAGTAATTTCTAAATAAAGTCATTTGCCGTAAAGATAAAATTTCCAAGAATTAAAAAGTATCATTTTCAGTTAACTTTCGAAGTTGCAGTTAGTATGTCCTTCTCGTAATGTTTGAATTGTAAGTGACAGCAAACGGAATATTATAATTATTCCGAAGGAGAAAAGCAGTAAGGATTTGTTCAGCAGTGGATTGATGGAAATCCTGCTCTAGTAAAGCTGGCTATATAGTACTGCGCCAAGTGTGTGAAAAACACCTAAGTTTTATTTTTGTATTTTCAGAATATTTTAAATATCGGTGTGATTTTCAAGTTATTGTTATTGATATTATCTAAATAAATTTAGCTCATATTACGAGTACTTTTATACTCACGTACTTTCATACTGCTGTTATAGGTGTCCTGAAACAAAAAATTCCATTGCGCAACAGTCATAGAAATGTTAATAAAAGTGTCTCGAAAATACAAACAACCTTATCAGCAGCATTTACTGCAAGCAGAAGTGCAAATGATGGTAGTGATAATTTGTCGAAGGCTATTGGCAAAACATTAGCTTTGAAAAGCTGATTAACGTAGAATGTCGAACCTTTCTGGAAAAGTATTCCGGGCGGAATATTCTGTGAATCAACAACAAAGTGAATCTGAAATAATATGTAATGCTTATTCTATAAGTGACACTGCATCTTCTCAAAACTGCCCTGTGGCTCCGAGTGTGGTTGAGAGATGTTTCTCTCCGTATAAAACAAAGCGACAGAAGGAAATCGTTTCTTCGAGAAAATTATAAAAAATATGTAACTATTTAGTGGAATAAAAATAACATGCTAAAAGTGAAAGAGAGCCAAATGAATATTAATATTGTTAATGCCTAAGTTTAAGAATAAATTTTCAATATAATTATTTCATGAAGATTATTTACTAAATACGAAAAAGTTGAAATAATATATTTTATTTTAAGTCCATATTATACAGCTTTTAGAGCAAATTCGCCAGATATTTAGTGCATAGAACTATGCATATATTTGCTCTCTATAGTACATAAGAATCGAGCCCTACTCATAACTATAAAACAGAACTGGGATCCTAATACAAATGTCCACGCTCTTTAAACGCTTCCAAGACCGATCCGTCTCTTTCCGAGAAACTATAACTCAGCTCGTTACAAGGTCGACGGGCAAGCAGACTCGGAATTCCTTAATTCGCACAATGAGAAGGCGACTGTATTGAGTTGAGAAAATTAAGAATTCTGGTATTGTTTCCTATGCTATTTTAAATTTGCTCATAAGAGTTGTTTTAATATAGCTATATTTGTGTTACATGAATTGAGCACGAATATTTGTAATTCAACGTGCGTGAGACATTAAAGCTTTGGGATACCTATACAGCGGTGTCATGTGTGAGCTGCTGAAACATTCAAAGATACGTTTCCCAATATAAAGTTCAGCTTTGCTATTTAAGTAGATTTCCGCTCTTCAAGGTTTTTAGAATGCCTTTTTTGTGTTTAAAATACAGACCCGCCCTCTTTTGTTGTGCAGTACATTAAAGTGACTATTTGCGGAGAGGTCTGTAAGTTTTACCTATGTCGCCAAGCGTCACATGTCATCTGTCGCTTGCAACATTTCATCTTCTCACGAAGAACTTCATGTAAACTACATATGTAGGAAAAAATGTTGTTAACGAATGTTTGTATGGCGTTTCACAGCTGACGTCCTCGTTTGCAGGTTATGCAGTGCCCATTGAATTTCATGCAATTTCCCTTTTACTCTGCGGAACACTTGTACGAGAGAAAGATATACACTAAAAGAAAGTTTACAGGCTGAACAAGAGTTAAATAACCAATTCAAACATAACTGAAAAATAAGTTATGGAACCGGAGCATATACTCAACATAAGCGTTCACCGGAAATATATCCACTTAAAGCAGTGCCAGGTGCTGCTTCAAATCCGGAGTTTAATTGAATGTGTAAGAGAATAACTTTAACCCACATTGAGAAAGGATACATATTCAAAAATGGCATTTTTAAATTTTATAGTAAAAATATCGTTCATTTTTTTCTCTGCTAGATAATATACTCTTTATTGTCTTATTGCGTAATGGTCAAAGCCAGTTAATTAAAAATGCGAGCGTCTCATTCAATTGTCCATATGCCACGACTCTTTCTTGAAAATGAAACATCACCACCAATTTTTCAGATAAATAATGGTAATCATTTTTATATACATTTTTATGCATGTGGTTAGTGATCTTGATAGCTAGAAATATAGGGTTGTCAGCGAACTTGCAGCAAACTTAATGAGTTAGTATCCTATGGAGATGGAGTTGAGATTGTTAAATTGGAGTGCGTAAGGGCACGTCCAAAAAGGATGGGAACTAGGCAACGTAAACTCAAGTCACAACTAGGTGAAAGGAAAATGAGTGACAACAGACAACTTGGTGGCGCTAGTTGACTTACAGAGAAAGAAATACATATCTTGCAAATTTATTTTATCAAATGCATTAGAAATAATTTAATCAATCTAGAAGCTATCAAGCAGCAATATGGGCCAACTTGTTGCATAAAGCATCAACAGATTAAAACTTCAACACACGCTGTCCCTAAAGGAAATGTTATATCGAAAACAATGAGGAGGATGGCCTATTGTAACGTAGGTTACATTTTGTATCTGTACCAGAGTGTGCACACACAGCGAATCTGTATACTTGTTGATACGAAGGTTTGTTTATGCCTCGCTTGGCTTTGTATAGTACATGTATGCGTACATTGATTGCTAAGGTGTATGCGATCCGATGTTGGTCATAAGCAATAAGTATATTGGATCAGTGCGTTAAAGAGTAGTGAAAGTAAAATAAACTGTTTAAGGAAAACTGTTTTAAGCAAACATTTAGTGAAACGCTTTGTGTAGAACGTGACACTATATAGAACGGAAACTTAAACATGACTACAAAGCGAGGGGAAAAGGACTAGAAGCACCAACAGCATGAAATTGGAGAATAATCCCTTGTTTAAGCTGAAGAGACAAAATAAATAATCAGGAAGTTAGGGTGGGTAATACAGGAGCAAAATAAAATTGATCAGGTTGAGGAAAATCCAAATTCGATGAGGCATGAACTCCTTGCTTTGAAATGCACTGGGAAGGAATGATGGATAAGAAAATTGCTACGGGGCAGAAGAAGGTTCTAGATAATAACTAAAATTTAAGTAAGTGAGATGATGAAGGTGGAAAAGAGTATTGAGATCAAAGAGCCTTTGAAGTAATGGACCTGGCCTTAGGCAAAATATCTGAATACGTATGCATGTATATAAATGAAATGATCTTTTCTTTATGTAATACTAATATTCAATACCTATAGACGGCAATTTCTCTATCTTGCTAAGAATTTTCCACGTAAACGTCAGTGTAAGGGGACATTTGTTTGAAAATATTTGTGATCATATTTCAGACAATACTGAACATTGCCATGCATTTGACATATCGATTTTTGAACTATGTTGCTCATACAGAAAGAGATCATTTCATAAAATTCCTGATTTTATTCCGGTAGCTTCAGAAATTTTATTTTTACTGAAATCTAATTTCAATATTTTTGGATGAAACACCCTAATAGGTTGTGGTAGGAAATTTAATAGAAAAATTAAAATATAAGTTATGAATGTAATTAACGCGTTCAATATTTATTATTCTCGATTATTGCAAATCAATTGCTGACTATCCTGTGTGTGCCCCAGTGTTTCAGGACAAGTTCTTCTACTTACTTTCGCTACATGACTACCTTTGTTTACATATTGAAGATTTGATAGTAAAACATTCCTGAGATTAGACACTTTCTTTATTTTTGGCAAAAACTAAACACTTTCTCGTATACCTTTCTATATTCATAAAGCTAACAGCTCTAGTCAGCATGAATGTGATACCCTGCCACAATATGTTAATGTGCATATGCTACAGATATGTTTATTTTGATAACAGGAATTAAATGGGTTACGAAATAAGCGAGGAATATACGGATGTCGTTATTCCGTGTCCATATGATGCATAATAAAACTCCTTAGCGAATGAGTTGAAGTAGGCCACCTACTCTCTCTCTCTCTCTCTCTCTCTCTCTCTCTCTCTCTCTCTCTCTCTCTCTCTCTCTCTCTCTCTCTCTCTCTCTCTCTCTCTCTCTCTCTGTGTCCCTCTAACTTCGTACCTCATCCCATTCACGCTCCCCTTTAACTTCAGTGATTTGGGTTTATGGAAAGGCTTCTCCTTCGATCAAGGAGATATATTCAAAGTTCCTTGACCCAAGTGTAGCTTTGCTGGGAGCAGCTCAACCCTTTGGGCTGTAAAGAGCTATGGCTGGACCGAGGTACTGCCTATAACCCAAAACCAAGTTTCATTAGCCTTGGCAATTATCGACTTACTTGTAAAATTGTTTTCCCATATGACCAGCAAATATAGTAAGTCAGCTTTCCAGAAGGATAAGAGGCATGAACGTTTAGGGAGTAATCCAGATATGAAATGTGGGTATATTTCCAAAAATCCTTCCTAGTCATTTATTGCTTAGTGCGAATTTTACCATTAGCACCTTCCTATTTCGTGATAACTCAAAATTTATGGTTATACGCATCTACAGTTTTCAAAATAGTGACTTCCAAATCCTTGAGGTTAATATTAAGTTATTACACTAGCAAATTAGGTATGTTAAGATAGGAACAGCTGCCAAACAATGACCTTGTCAATGCCATAATGTATATATTGTGAATATAAACATGGAAAATAGGAATGTTGGAGCAAGGCTACAAAGTCCTAGGTATATTCCCTAGCTGAAGAACAAGGCTTTATAATTACAAATAGGTCAAATGTAAGGCACGAAAATTACATTAATAAGGAAAAACGGGTCTGCAGGGCTGAGTATGTACCTACTGCACCATTTAAAGCAAGTCCCATATATTGCTATAAACATAAAGTCAACTGCAACACGACACGTGTTTATACTCTGTCATAAGAAAAGTGCCTCCCATGTATAGCTTAGCGTAACTAGTGAGCCACACCACGGCTATTGTTTATACCGCAATATTTGTAAAACGTATCCCACATAGTGCTCCGAGGGTATAGTCAGCCTCACGTCAATAGTACTTATAATGTACAATTTAAATTATAACTGACGTTACTGGAAGTACGTCAGATTGAACTTTCGACCTCCTCCCGAAATTGGGTTGGTCTCGACGGAGTAGTGGTTCCCATTACCCATGGGTATTGGGTACGTGCACCATAACTTGTGTTTGTACAGAACCATTTGAACTATAATCCTAATATGCTGCTTCGCGCATTTTAGTCAACTGCATTGCGACACATGCTTGGACCGCACTAATGTGTTGGACCCTGAACGATATCTAATTATTTTACTGTTTCCGCGTTATAATGAAATACTATTGAATGTTAATTCATACAAGTTATTTCACTCTTGTATGGTAATCATATATACATGCTACTGTTTAGGTTTCCATTAAACATATTTTTGATCGTGAAGTGGAAGTTCAGACTTTGTTAGGCAGAACACACATACTGACACGACGTTAAGTTGTTAGATTTGATGCAGTATAAGAGCACAAGCAAATGAAGTTCCACATGGACTGAAGTTATTTTGCTTGTCAAGACGATTTTTGAAGAGGAATCTAGATAGCCATGATTTCGATATAAACGAAGTGTTACCACTTGTCTGTATATAGTCAATAGTTGAATTTCAACAGTTTTTACGACTTATCAGGTGGTTTAAACAATTGCAGTTTCTGTTTGGTGGTTCGATTATTATTATTATTATTATTATTATTATTATTATTATTATTATTATTATTATTATTATTATTATTATTATTATTATTATTATTATTATTATTATTATTATTATTATTATTATTATTATTATTATTATTATTATTATTATTATTATTATTATTATTATTATTATTATTATTATTATTATTATTATTATTATTATTATTATTATTATTATTATTATTATTATTATTATTATTATTATTATTATTATTATTATTATTATTATTATTATTATTATTATTATTATTATTATTATTATTATTATTATTATTATTATTATTATTATTATTATTATTATTATTATTATTATTATTATTATTATTATTATTATTATTATTATTATTATTATTATTATTATTATTATTATTATTATTATTATTATTATTATTATTATTATTATTATTATTATTATTATTATTATTATTATTATTATTATTATTATTATTATTATTATTATTATTATTATTATTATCATTATCATTATCATCATTATCATCATTATCATCATTATCATCATTATCATCATTATCATCATTATCATCATTATCATCATTATCATCATTATCATCATTATCATCATTATCATCATTATTATCATTATTATTATCATTATTATTATCATTATTATCATTATTATTATCATTATCATCATTATCATCATTATCATCATCATTATCATCATCATTATCATCATCATTATCATCATCATTATCATCATCATTATCATCATCATTATCATCATCATTATCATCATTATCATTATCATCATCATTATCATCATTATCATTATCATTATCATTATTTTATTGTTATCATTGTCATTATCATTATTTTATTGTTATCATTGTCATTATCATTATTTTATTGTTATCATTGTCATTATCATTATTTTTGTTATTATCATTGTTATTATTGTTATTATTGTTATTATTGTTATTATTATTGTTATTATGGTTATTATTGTTATTATTATTATTATTATTATTGTTATTATTGTTATTATTATTATTATTATTATTATTATTGTTATTATTATTATTATTGTTATTATTATTGTTATTATTATTATTATTGTTATTATTATTGTTATTATTATTGTTATTAATATTGTTATTATTATTGTTATTATTATTGTTATTATTGTTGTTATTATTGTTGTTATTATTGTTGTTATTATTGTTGTTATTATTGTTGTTATTATTGTTGTTATTATTGTTGTTATTATTGTTGTTATTATTGTTATTATTATTGTTATTATTATTGTTATTATTATTGTTATTATTATTGTTATTATTATTAGTATTATTAGTATTATTAGTATTATTAGTATTATTAGTATTTTTAGTATTATTAGTGTTAGTGTTATTATTATTATTATTATTATTATTATTATTATTATTATTATTATTATTATTGTTATTATTATTATTATTATTATTATTATTATTATTATTATTATTATTATTATTATTATTATTATTATTATTATTATTATTGTTGTTGTTGTTGTTGTTGTTGTAGTTGTGGTGGTTGTGGTGGTTGTGGTTATGGTTGTTGTTGTTGTTGTTGTGGTTATGGTTGTTGTGGTTATGGTTGTTGTTGTGGTTGTTGTTGTTGTGGTGGTGGTGGTGGTGGTTGTTACTGTTATTGTTTTTATTGTTGTTGTTTTTATTATTATTTTTATTGTTATTATTTTTATTATTATTTCTATTATTATTATTATTATTATTATTATTATTATTATTATTATTATTATTATTATTATTATTATTATTATTATTATTATTATTATTATTATTATTATTATTATTATTATTATTATTATTATTATTATTATTATTATTATTATTATTATTATTATTATTATTATTATTATTATTATTATTATTATTATTATTATTATTATTATTATTATTATTATTATTATTATTATTATTATTATTATTATTATTATTATTATTATTATTATTATTATTATTATTATTATTATTATTATTATTATTATTATTATTATTATTATTATTGTTATTATTATTATTGTTATTATTATTATTATTATTATTATTTTTTTTTTTTTATTATTAATATTATTATTAATTATTTATTATTAATGTCTTGTTTTTTATATTGTAGCTCTTATAGTTAAAAGCGAGATTGCTGTGAAAGATTCCTTTCTACGCAAGGACACAGAGATATCACATTTTTCGTTAGATAACAATGCTATAAATAGTAATGAGAACAAATAAAATGGATATCTAGATAAAGTTGTTTTCCGTACACGGAAACTGTGATTACTCTTATATCCTTAAGTAATAGTGTATTAAATTCAGCTTTAAGCATTTCTGCTAAGGATTCCTACAAATACAATTAACGTCTGAAGTGTCGCAAAGCAGAAGACGGTAACCAAAGCTTTACGGCGACATAGAGCTAATCAAACAAAATTATTATTAACTGAACTGAATAAAGCTCTACATCCAATATTCAGAAAACTGAATATTTCATAATGGATGGTCCCTGCGCTATTTTCAAACATTAGGTATGTCACATACACACGATAATAAGCTTTCATGCAATGATCAGAGCATCAAATTTACTCAGAACCACAATTTCTAATCGTAAACAGATTTCAAAGATTGACTCACACGAATGAAACTGAGGCGGCTAAACCGAAAGTTGCTTAAAAGTATTAAAAACTATCTTAAGAGCATACCCAGTTATACAAAATCAAATTTTCTAACAGAACTAAGAGATTCAACAGTAAAGGTATTATTAGCTTCACACGATTTTCCATCTGTAACTATATATTTTGAATACCTACGTCAAATATATTACACTTGCAGGAATACTCAATAAAAAAGGTTCTCTGTAATCAAACGAAACCTTCCTTACTCCATTAACGATGGGGGAAATACTAAACGAATTGCAGAAATTTCACTATGCTATGCAGTAAGTGGCAAAATTGTGGGAAAATATAAACAAACATTACCTCTCTGTGCAGTGGAACTTAAACGTAATCATTCAGGAAAATCAATCCTGTATTTAACACGCTTGCTTCACATTGTCAAAGTTTATCCACGCAGAAGTTCCAGGAATATACAACAGTGTATTCGCCGTCAGAACTACGAGCACAAAGGAATTATTGTCAACTTCCACCACGATGTATGCGCTGTCTCGGAGCTCATCATGTGTAAGAAAACCATGTACCAACAACCAGTCCTCCAAAGTGTGTGAACTGCAATGGGCAACATCCAGCCAACTACAGGGGATGCCAAGAGCGCCTACAAATAAAGGAACGAATATCTAAAATCTCTCCGTCATGACGGAGACAGCAAACGGCAACTACTGATCCAACTCCTCATTCTAGTCATATCTCCTTTCCTCAACTGAA
Organism: Mantis religiosa; assembly: GCA_030765055.1. NCBI lineage: Eukaryota > Metazoa > Arthropoda > Insecta > Mantodea > Mantidae > Mantis > Mantis religiosa. Next base: position 157,143,359 of record CM060950.1, read on the forward strand.
GCAACAAGCACATCCAGCGAATCCAGATCACAGCCAATCAACATCTACAGAAAACTCAAGGTCACATCAATAAAGCGTTCGCAAGCTATTCGCAAAGACACAACCAAAATTTGAATCAACCTGTTTTGAGATCTCACAACGTATTCTCTACTCACTAATCTTTTGCAAACATATTATATCCCTCACATCACCTCATTCGTAAACTTAACTCCACCAATTAATTAAAAAAATTATAACCTTTCTTCTCTCATCAGGTTTACAAAGTGGCAGCATATAGTAAACCTCTATTCATCAACTAACAAATGGTAATTACATAGGTCTTCGTTTCCTTGATTATCGTTATCATAAATCTTATTTTAAATGTTGTATTACATTTATACTAAAATGTTCACTACAACATGTTTAAGAGTCTTAATTAGGGTACCAGTACATATTAGAGTACATATATTTCATAATGATAGAGGAACCTTATGGTTTAATCCTAACCTATTATTTTAGCAATGCTATATTGTTAACCGTTATCAATGGCTTGTAAAACAACGCTGCTGAGTAGTCAATAAATAAATGAATACATGAATAAATGAGTGATTAAATGAATCAACGAAAGAGCAAAATACATAAATGCAATAAATAAATAAATGAATGGATGGACGGACGGGACGGACGGGACGGACGGGACGGACGGACGGAGGGAGGGAGGGAGGGACGGAGAGAGAGAGAAAAGAACGGAGGTCTCCGTGTTAGCTCAACAGTAAAGGGAATTTGATTTATGACTAATAAATGTAACTTTTTTGTTGTTGTAATTTACGTCCTCCAACGTTAAGTCATATCGGACATTGGATGAAATGATGCTCAAATGAGTCCAGGGTCCATGGAGCTTAGAACTACCCGACATTCGTGTTGAAGGATAAGGGAAAACCCCGGAAAATACCTTATCCAGGTAACTCACCCTGACCGAGATTCGAACTCGGGATCCCTTGAACGTGAGGCAGACATGCTACCATCTACGCTACCGAGGCCGGCTATATATTTAAAGTAACTAGTGTGCTGTCTGGAATACAATTTATTGCAGTAAGTTTCGTCTTCATACTCCAATTGAAATTCAAAGATTCGTGATAATGGTACTGGTTGACTATATCCGTAATATAACTCTTTTATAACTCACTTTTCTGCAAGAGAATGTCGCCAAAACTGTAATAAGACTTAACAATGGCGTTTTAACTTTCTGTATGGTGATGTAACACCTTATATTGAGACACTGCTGTGTTTTTACTCCAGAGGAAAACTCAATATGTTTCACCAGTGAAGGAATATATTGCCTGAGAAGCATTCAAAAGTTTGCCTCCTTTGGAATTCGTATTTCTTTCGTAGTGCCTTACGTGTTGGAGTAGTTAAGCGGCATAGATCATAACATCTGCCTGTTGATCTGGAATGTATTGAGGGAATATCAGTCAGGCCAAGGTGTCATGCATAGCACTTTGCTTTCTGCAAAGTGTGACGTATATTTAATATTAAAAATACAGTTCTAATCCTGAGATGTGGAAGTAAATCCGCAAGGAATGCTGATACCCGAAATTGATTTCTTCGTACATTTTGAAGAATGCGAAATATTACTCGAGCATTAACCACTACTTATTTCCAGCCCGCCTCGGTAGCGTATCTGGTAGCATGTCTGCCTCACGTTCAAGAGGTCCCGAGTTCGAATCTCGGTCAGGGTGAGTTAACTGGATAAGGTATTTTCCGGGGTTTTTTCCGGGGTTTTCCCTTATCCTTACAGGCGAATGTCGGGTAGCTCTAAGCTCCATGAACCCTGTACACATTTGAGCATCATTTCACCCATTTCATTCACCGTCCGATATGACTTAATGTTGGAGGACGTAAAGTTACAAAATATATACTTATTTCCGTAGCCCGTGTTCCATATTGTCGCCTTTGACCCATTGGACCTGTTCTCGATTGCTTCTTCTACAACTTTACAAATTATTGAATTGCTCGGTTTTCGCAACTAGCATTCTTTCTGGTTTCTGAAGTTCGGTATTATTAGTACGACTATGAGTTATTATAAAAGTTAATAGTGTAGTATACAGGTTTTCTTTAATCTATTATTCTGCCAGTCACACCAAATTCTTTTGCTGTTCTTGAGAAAAATGTTTGAATCACCTAATTTCGGATGAAGCTCATTTGGTTATTTCTTTGTTTTTCTTTAGTACAATATTATTGTTAGTGCCATGGAATTGTAAGCTTTTATCACTGTTCCAGGTCTTATAGATGTGAGTCATTCTAAAGGCTTGCTTACACTTAGATTATCTAAATCAGCTTTACTCGGTGATATTTTGCACTCGAATTAAGAAACACTTGTTTTGCCCTGTCTTACACTTTTTATTTGTCATTTATGGGAGAACGAATGATTTCCCTTTTTCAGTTTATCAATGTTAATTAACTCTCCCTTTTAGTTGACGTATAAAGCTATAGGTTTCCGTCTTTTTTGTAATTTAATATACTTATCTACACAATTTTCAACATTGATTGAAATTAAACAGCTGCAAATTGCAATGCTACAAATTCTATAAATTTAATTGTGTAGCATGAGTTATGAATATATTTTCAGACTTTAGTTTTATTTACTGCGCTCCTTAAGCTCGAGATAATTATACCAATAGGAATTAATTATATATGATCTGAAACACATATAGCGTGTTATTAAGTACATCCATGTCCTAATCCTTCAAAGTACGAGTAGTTTGTATTTTTCTTTGTAAGTCAGACAATTTTATTTAAGGCACACGATTTCTGTAACTGTACTCCATTTCCTGTACTATTGGGATATTGCATAATAACGTTATTAACCTATACCTTTCAAAACGTATTTATGTTTAAAATAACGTTAGAGTCACACTGAGAAGTTCAATAACATAGCAGGAATTACACCCACGTATCTCCCGGTCACTGTCCAGTTGCTCCAACCACTGAGCTACTACGACAGTATACCAGCACATTTAACTCTCGAAGAGTCTCGCATTTTTCTGAGTAAAACACAAAGGGATCTTGTATACACAAGATACTTTAATGGCCAATTATACTTCTCAAAGTACGGTAAAGTTCATAGGTTAAACCACCCTGCATTTTCTTCTAACTTTCTTAGTATATCTGTATATATTTTTCTTTTAAATATTAAGCAGCCGCGAAAACAAATTATTATTCCTTTCCTTTTGCGGTAATCATTATTATTGTACATTGTTTGATTTATTAATCGTAAAAATGTATATGTCATAGCATAAATCGAGATGCGTTTAACTGCTTGCAGTATCATATTTTTCAAATGAGTAAAGGCAGAATCAGTTATAAAATCAGCTCGTACTTATATCTTCTTTACTTACGTTGCGTACCATAAATCAGTTAGGAAAAGAGAGCAATCATTCCTCTCCACATCATACAGTGAACCAGAGCTCTTTATTTGGGTGGAATTTATTTCACTGACTTAGATGTTTTGGTGGACATGTGCATTTAAATGACATAGAAAGGTTTACTTGAAAATTCTCTAAACCATCTGCTAATCTCCAGGCTCATAAAGGGGAGGAAAATGATAAAATTAAATCCCTCTAATCCTGCAGTTAACTCGATTTCAAACAGCTTATATTATCAATTTTCTTCATATAACACTTATCTTATTTCACTACAGTATTGTGTCCAAATAGGTATCTACACATGAATTATTGACGGCGACTACTATGTCAAACGACAGGAAGCAGAAGAATCGCACTCATTTATCATCATCATTATTATCATCATTATTATCATAATAATAATAATAATAATAATAATAATAATAATAATAATAATAATAATAATAATAATAATAATAATAATAATAATAATAATAATAATAATAATAATAATAATAATAATAATAATAATAATAATAATAATAATAATAATAATAATAATAATAATAATAATAATAATAATAATAATAATAATAATAATAATAATAATAATAATAATAATAATAATAATAATAATAATAATAATAATAATAATAATAATAATAATAATAATAATAATAATCATAATAATAATCATAATAATAATCATAATAATAATCATAATCATAATCATAATCATAATCATAATAATCATAATCATAATAATCATAATCATAATAATCATAATAATAATAATCATAATAATAATCATAATAATCATAATAATCATAATAATAATAATAATAATAATAATAATAATAATAATAATAATAATGATAATAATGATAATAATAATAATAATAATAATAATAATAATAATAATAATAATAATAATAATAATAATAATAATAATAATAATAATAATAATAATAATAATAATTAATAATAATAATTAATAATAATCATAATAATCATAATCATAATAATCATAATCATAATAATCATAATCATAATAATCATAATCATAATAATCATAATCATAATAATCATAATCATAATAATCATAATCATCATAATCATAATCATCATAATCATAATCATCATAATCATAATCATAATAATCATAATCATAATAATCATAATCATAATAATCATAATCATAATAATCATAATCATAATAATCATAATAATAATAATCATAATAATAATAATAATAATAATAATAATAATAATAATAACAATAATAATAATAATAATAATAATAATAATAATAATAATAATAATAATAATAATAATAATAATAATAATAATAATAATAATAATAATAATAATAATAATAATAATAATAATAATAATAATAATAATAATAATAATAATAATAATAATAATAATAATAATAATAATAATAATAATAATAATAATAATAATAATAATAATAATAATAATAATAATAATAATAATAATAATAATGATTATCATTATCATTATCATTATCATTATTACTAAGGCAAAAGTGTTATTTCCTTGTCTGTACACATAACAGTGAATGTTTTTGTTTGTGTGAAACACATTTATCTTGACAGTTGATATACAAATTGCCACATCGGCGATTGTGCAAGTCACCCGTGAGAAGGTAACATGTGCTAAAGATCAGCGACTGGCTGGCGTTACGCAGCATGTGTCACAATATTATAAATAAATAGATCTTAACTCCTCAAAGTTAAAGCTTCTTAGTATAAAATAGGCAAGCCAACTGTTCACAAATACAACGGCATTCACTTCTCTCTGTCACTCACAGAAATCATGTAACCATTATTTTCTCCGATCCACCTCTACCTCCCCCCCCCCCTCTTTCACCCTCGCTGTTAGTCATTTGTCCCTAGCATATTGAAGTAATTTCTGCCTCACTACTTATTTGGTTGCTAATGTTAACTGTAAGAATGCTCTGCAATATTCAAAGCAGCACAGAAAACGAGACTATTCACCATCCACTCCATATCATTTTTAATATCCTAATATGGAGGACTCGCACTCCACATGTCTTACAAGTAGGTGTCCTAAGTTTAATGCCTGTTGAGGAACAGAGGAACTCAGAATATCAAGTGGGAAATCACCCACTGATCTGCTATGAAGATGACGATTTGGCCGATATACAATGGTGGTATAATGGATGAAAGTAAACGTGATTTTGGAGCAGCTGGTGGAAAAAATGACAGGGAAACCGGAAAACCCCACACAGACCCCCTTCGCACCTATTTTCAGTAGGTTAAAATCTTCATGAAATGAGTTCTTGCCTCAGATATGGGTTAGCATGTTTGTGAATGTCTGTATATCTGTGAGTAAATAGGAAAAATCACCAAAAGGACACAGAAAACTGGGGAATGAGATCTGGATCTTAAACTGTAAGACCAAGAAACAATAGTCCGGTATCTCACAAACTACTGAATACTGTTAAATTAAGTTTTAGGCTGGAAAACCCACCTCTTTAGTGATGGCATGAACATTCTTTGAGACAACTGGTAAAACATTTATCAAAAATATTTGCTTTTGCATTTTAATAAAAGAACGGTATATTTGAAACAAGTGACATAATTGTTAACAATGAGGTAACAGGTAATACCTTAGTATATGGACGGCCAAATATATTCAGAAATGTCTGGTTACATTATCATAACCAAATAGATCAGTTAAGCAGTTATCTAATCTAGTTTCATTTGAAATTAATGTTATAAACTCTGCTTCATTTTCAAATTCAACTAAATGTAAAATTACATTAACAATAAACTTTTTATCCGTATTTTTGTTAAAACAGATTTTACAACATAAACGTCTGTGGAAAAGCTTAGCGGTTAATTGAAATTATAACTGAGGTTAAAATGTAGCTGAGGCTTAATAGCCATACATTTCTTGGAAAAATGGATGCTGTGAGATGCAATGGAACAGAATGCTTTGGAACATTTTCAGGAGTCATGTTAAAATTTTAAGATTTAAAAACAGACTGGTTAAAATAATATCTGATCGTTATTTACCTGCAGTGATAATACGTATAAAGCCATTGGAAGTTGTAGAGCTGAAAAGTACAGGAAATGTAAGAGCATGGAATGAGAGGGCAGATTCCCGTCGGAGAAGTGGGGCATCTAATTGAAGTGTCGTTCCATTAGAGTAATTCTGCAGAAGAGCGACCTCGGACCAAACCCAAAGGAAGATAGGGACCAGTTTAGTGGCACTTAGAATTCAAAGACTTGCTCGTAGAGTGTAAAAAGGGCTGTGTTTGTCTGTGGGAAGAATGTGAACGACGAGTTAAAGGAAGAAGCGATCAAGAAGTGCAAAACCTTGTGTTACAGCACCAGCACGTTCTGCATTCAACACTCTTTAAATGTAAGCTACTTGGAGCCACAAGTAATTACTGCCATCCGTGATTTTCCTTCAGATCATCCGCAGTACGCACGTTCCATACATTCGTTTATCAGAGTCATTCATAACTTATTTTATTGTTCAGGAGTCATGGTTTAATACCTCGTGACTAAATACACTTTGTTATTATAACTGTTATTTGTCTCCAAGTGACTTAATAATCTTCACTTTATCTGTTTATAAGTCTGTTTATATTCAGACATGGACTACAAATACCTGCGAGCTAGAGATTGCTTTTTACAAACACTTTTTCTCTTTCAATTTGAGCTACTTCAAAACATGCAGTTCTAGCAAAATCATGATGTTGGCATTTCAGTCGAATATATTACTATGTGTAGATAAGTGACAGAAGCGACAAACTGAATAACACTTCCCCATCTTGAACCCTTATCTAATAAAGACTTGAGAATTTTCCCATGACATTGTATCGAAGTACGATGAAATGCACTTATTTATCATATTTAATTGAAGTAAGTAAGAAGCAAATAAATTGGAATCAGTTTCGACCTGATAGAAAGGTATTTAATGGGGGTGGGAAGATCATCCAAAGCATTATTTGAAATTTTAATTAATGAGTGTGTTTTACGTAAAGGTTTATACATTATTCGCCTACAGGAAAAGGTGGTATCTTCCTAGGGCTTCCTATGCTTTATAAATATATGAAGTGTGTTAATTGAAGTCATTTTAAACGTGGTGCAATATTTACATATGTATATCACTGGATATGATTAAACCAATGAGGGACACGCACAAAAAAGTCTGAAGTAGAGTCCTTTCACGACCTTTTCTCCTCACTACAAACTTAGGTATATCCGTTATACAATTATTATGCTTTTTATTTAAAAATTACTATTTTCTTCAAGTCACCGTGATTATGCTAAGTATTTTGCTAGAAATAACTTTGATTTAATCCATGTGGTGATAATGACAGCACCGTGCAAAACTTGAGTAAGCAATAAGAAAATTTCACAGGCTGCGCAGAGAAAACTGTGCAAGAGATGCATTGTATGTCACACATATGAACAATATGGTATTTCAAACAAATGTTTCTCAAATTTTTTGAACAAATAAACAAAAGAAAAATGTTATATGTAAAGGGATTTATAAGTGAGGTACTTTGTTCCAAATAGTTCTTGGACCTCTGAAGTTTGCCATTTTTTTATTTTGGAGATATGTTGTATATAGGCGTGCGGATTGTCCTGTAACAAACAACTTTTTGCGCTTCGAGGACTCACACCTTTCAATATAGATAATATATAACTATTGGGTGAATAAACATTTACATTCTACTTGCATTGGTAAGCGATTTTGAATGTAAAGTGTTGCGACCTCTATGTAGAAGTGATGCTCTAAGGTGATTTAGAAAACAGTATGATATTATAATGGATAAGGGAAATTAGGATCTGGATAAAGCTTACTTCTATATAAATTATAAATGTAAAGTAAACTATTTATTTCAATTGATACCATCCAGTTAACGGCTTTACCCCATCAGCATCAAATTTGCTAAATTTACGATGCACTGATTCAAACCATTTAAGCCATCAGAGTGAAAACGTTATACAATTTAGATGTGTGCAATGTAAGTTCTCTCACGTACTTGTATCCTATAATGTTTTATTATGGAATATGGGATTTTTCACTCGATTATACTCAATAGTATTATCTGAGAAAAAGGGACATTTAAACCAACCACATGTCACTTACAAAAAAAGTTTTCAAAAAAAATGGAGAAAACTAATTCTCATATATTTGCAAAGAAAGAATAAAAATCAAATCATGATTCAGCACACATAATTTGCTATACATAATACATTTTTAGATGAAAACCCTCCTAAAATATAGACTAATGATTATCATTGTGCTCCGAGGGTGTAGAAGTAGTACCTTTTCTTTAAAATGACAGAATTTACAGGGATAATGAATATGAACTATCATTTTTAAAATATATTTGAAACATAAAATACGTTGTAAAATAATATGATATACATCATATTGAAGAGGAAATTGCAGTTTATAAGGTTTTCTGCAAAATTAGAGAAGTAATTCTTGACAATATTCGCCAAATAACTTTATGAAAACGTGCCGGTTATAGCCTCTTTCGCGTTGCTTTTCAAATTGGCTTTATATATGAAATATATCGATAAGAAGTATGAATAATAGATAATTTCTCCATTCCATATATAACAATAGGATTATAATTTTATGTAAGGTGACTGGAAATACTGAACTTTTATGTGAAGTTTACGCGAGTCCATGTTTGGAGGCTCATCTGTGCATTGTCATTACCATTGCATTGCAGCCTTTTGAAATTGTGATTAAAAACTAACATGGAACATGGAATCAGGTATCGACTGAGCAAGAGAAGACCATTCAATTATATTCGAATCTGCCGCAGAAAACGAAGTGCGTGCTGGAAATTGAACAATATCACAGGGAAAGTTAGAATTTTTAATTGGATCTTTCTCCTACATTCATTTTCCTTTGTCATAGCTAAGTAAATTTCGGTGAATGTGCACTGTGAACTGGTTTGATATAGAAGGAGGGACAATAACAGCATATAGCAGAAAATAACCAAAGTGATAGGCTGAATTATTAAAATACCTGCCTAAACGATTACCAATAATTTGATTACATAGCTTAGGAATTTGAAATAAGTCGTGTCATATGTGAAGTATGTAGTCATTGTTCTTGTTTGAAGCTTGATAAGCTCCTTCCAATTGCATGACTTCCAAATACTAACTTCTTTTGCGCGGTACTGTAGCCCAGTATTACCAAACGTAGTTAATTTTAACATTTAAAATATATTTGTTTAACACATTCATTCTTCTAAGCTATTTTTGACGTTCTGAAATGTAACGGATTGTATATCCTCTAATCTACATCCAATTTAGAAAGCCGAACATTCTTGTGAAAATAAATTATGTTTTATGCTACTACTAGCTATAAATCTCTATAAATTCACAAGACTACAGGTGCTAATTATGACTTCAATATATATATAATATAATATACTGAATGGACTGAGTATAAAATGTCTATTCTTGCGATTATTAGCTTTATATCATTGTGGTTCTGCAGTGTACACACAAATATCAGCAAGATCCTCGCCCTGTAACTAATTGTTATTTGTCTCAAGCAACTACGGCTCCGCCTTTGCTATTCCGTTAACTAGTGTGGCTTCTGCATACCCTTTCTTACTTTCTTTCAGAATTGTCTTTCCTACCAACAAATTTGCTTAAAAAATTTAAAATAATATTCTTTTCACTCAAGTAAGAATAACAGTAAAATAGTTGGGCATACGTATCAGTGTTATTTAAAGATAATTAGAGAAAGGACCAACAAAGGTAATGCTTGATTGCTTAAATGTACATTTGAATTTTTAGATTCTTTCAGATAAAAAATACAACTCTTTAGTTTTCCGTTTTACACGGAGCACAAAATTCTTGTTTTTATTTTCTCCTTAATTATGAGGTCTTTAATCAAACGGATCTCAATGCACAATAAAGTAAGTCATGAAAATGAATGAGCTTATCAAACAGAACCAAAGCTATTCCATGGTAATACTAAGAACTAAGGAAAAACCAAGAGCATAAGGTTAAGTCAACCACCAGTCTAACCCACATCTACAACGTGAACAGCTCGGCTTTCATTGGTAAACAGAAATCATCCATGTTGTATCTTTTTGATTCCTTTTTAGAAACTAAAAGTTTGGTGTAACACGATAAAAATGAAAAATATGTAGAACTGCTTAGTTATTTTGATGAGGTATTTTTAAGGTAACAAAACTTGCGAGCTTAATGATGCTTATTTCCTTTCATTGGTAATACTTTCATTGTCATGCTTTCGATAAAAATCAAATTTAACCAATATTTCAAGACCTCATATAAAGTATTTCGTTAAAACCTAACGTATACTATAATGTAATTACGTATAATTATGCACCCAATTGGTAGAAACATCTCCGCATGTTCTAAAACTATTGGAAAGACCGTTAGCTATTGTTCAGGTGCATTAATCCTGAACTTTTCCTCTTCTTCAGAATTCCGAAAAGTTATTTTTTTCAGTACCTATTCAACAGTATAAATCCATCAATCTATTCTCCCAGTGGAAGCGCTCTTTTGAGTAATGCTGCACATACTATCCGGAATTGACTTGCCACTGCGTATAGGATTGCGGTTTTGATTCATCCAGAGGCTGGAATAACTAAGAGCTCGAAATAACGACACAAAACGTAAGTGAGATTGGCTAGCAGCTCCGGAAAGCTTCATATAATAAAGGTATAAATATTTTGTGCCACTCTGTCCATACACGACGCATGCTCCTCACTCTTTGCCCCACGAGATTGTGTTTGCATTCCTATTTCTAGACTATTTTCGTAAAAGCATGCAAAATCTACAAATGGAACAGAGAATGACTCGACTTAAACATCTTGTCTGGGAGACTAACTTAAGGAGATAGGGGATTAATATACTTAGAAGATCTTGGAGAATTCATCATATAATAATAATAATAATAATAATAATAATAATAATAATAATAATAATAATAATAATAATAATAATAATAATCATAATCATAATCATAATCATAATAATAATAATAATAATAATAATAATAATAATAATAATAATAATAATAATAATAATAATAATAATAATAATAATAATAATAATAATAATAATAATAATAATAATAATAATAATAATAATAATAATAATAATAATAATAATAATAATAATAATAATAATAATAATAATAATAATAATAATAATAATAATAATAATAATAATAATAATAATAATAATAATAATAATAATAATAATAATAATAATAATAATAATAATAATAATAATAATAATAATAATAATAATAATAATAACAATAATAACAATAATAACAATAATAACAATAATAACAATAATAACAATAATAACAACAATAACAACAATAACAACAATAACAACAATAACAACAATAACAACAATAACAACAATAACAACAATAATAACAATAATAATAATAATAATAATAATAATAATAATAATAATAATAATAATAATAATAATAATAATAATAATAATAATAATAATAATAATAATAATAATAATAATAATAATAATAATAATAATAATAATAATAATAATAATAATAATAATAATAATAATAATAATAATAATAATAATAATAATAATAATAATAATAATAATAATAATAATAATAACAATAATAATAACAATAAAAATAACAATAACAACAATAATAATAATAACAACAACAACAATAATAATAGTAGTAATGGTAATAATAATGGTAATAATAATAGTAATAATAATAGTAATACTAATAATAATAATAATAATAGTAATAATAATGATAGTAATAGTAATAGTAATAGTAATAATAATAGTAATAGTAATAATAATAGTAATAGTAATAATAATAATATTATAATAATAATAGTAATAATAGTAATGGTAATAATAATGATTACAATGATTATAATGATTATAATGATTATAATGATGATGATAATGATGATGATGATGATAATGATAATGATGATGATAATGATAATGATGATGATAATGATGATGATAATAATAATGATAATAATAATGATAATAATGATAATAATAATAATAATGATAATAATAATGATAATAATAATGATAATAATAAATATTTGGTAGAAGTATGAAAAGAGCGTTATGCGAATGGAATTTATAAGATTTTAAATAATTGTCGAGCGAGCAGTGACAGAGGATGTCCTCTATCCTTGTAGCAACTACAACGAAATTGGCAGTGAGACTACTTCTGGTAAAGGGTATGCCAAATTGGGAATAGTCGGGAAGATAAGCCGTTGTGAATGGGTGATCTGAGAATGTAGTGTGATTTTAAATGCGTTAAGTTACTCACTCACATACCAGACAATATTTTAGTATACAGATATCCGCGAGGAAAAACATGTCGGCTCAGAAACAACGGAATTTCCAGTTGCTGTCCACAGATGGCACTCCCTGTAATATCATATACTAGAATAGACGAATTGCAATTATATAAGAAGTTTTTTAAGATATGTAGCTGTAATCTTTAGGTTTATTATTGATTTAAGTGCGATTTATTTCGTAAAATCTGAGAACAGCTAAGAGCGTATACACACAAATGACGTAGAAACAAGCAATCGTGCGTGAGAATGGAAGCGTTCTAAAATGAATATATAGATGATTGTAGTTTTTGTCAGTTATATGGGATTTTCAAGTCACTTTGAGATGACTGAGTTTTCAATTGGTACTTGCATACAATAATGACAAGTGAAATGTTATATAACATGTTATATATAGGGTTAATAACTATAAACAAAGTTTTATTTCACTTTGGGATTACGTTATTTACAACCCACATGACATTAAATTCTCCAATAGACTCGTATGTTTCATGTTTATTAGTGAATTGCATACGTTAACCTTTAATTAGATGTCGATCTGCGCTGATTTTAGAAAATATATAAAACCTTAAAAAGGATCAAAGGGTACAACACCACTTTCTCATTTAAGCTGCTTTTTAGATATTGACCGTCTTATATAAGACAGAGTACAATATATTTGCAGGTGGCACTTGCAGCAAAAATTTCCAGTTTTGGTATAGGTACATTGTCAGAATATACAGGTGCATGGCGGTACGGTTTTGTAAGTTTGCCTTCTTAGGAATCTATAAGATGTAACTATCACGCTGAATTGATATTACATGTATTGCATTTCTGATTCAAGAAATGTATTCCTAGGTTTATCATTAAAAGGCGCTTTTAACTATATGAGCTCCATAGAACAGAAAGCTTGATTTAATTAAACCTTGTATAAGAATTGCATTAAGGGTGTAGAAATTTACTGAATAACTTCAAATTCAAGGTTTATTCTCCAATGCGACTCATTTTTTCCCGAAAATTTTTGATTCAGTGCTACGGTATTTTTTCTTCAATTTTTTTTTTTTTTTTCCTTATTGGAATCCTTCTCCAAATAAATGGTTAAGTGGAGGTTTCTCATGTTGGTCGAAAGGAGATAATAATTGAGAACACGCTTCCTGTTTCTCTTTGCTACTCATTTCTAAAGCTACCAAAGAAAGAAGATAAAACCTAAACCGTTATGTGGAACCATAGATTCAACACGCAGTAAAATGGGATACAGTACGTCCCTGTCAATATTTTTAGACTAATTTTCTAAATATTCTAATTCTAATGTTGTGAGCTGCGTAACGGGTTCTAGGCCATTCTATGGCTCTTGTTGCCTGTATGTTTATAATATTGATGTTGTACATGGCTAAAAAGCAAATAAAATACTTTAGATATTTATATTATTGTTCAATAGCTGATAATAAAATACCAGTAAAGAAAAGGGTTTCTTTTTTATGTCAACGTCCTTCAACGTAAGTCGTATCGGACGAAGAATGAAACGAAGGAAATGACGCTCTTACGAGTGCAGGGTCCATAGAACTTAGTTACCCGACTTCAGGATAAGGGTCAACTCCTGAAAAACACAACTCGCCCTGACCAAGATTTGAACATGAGCTGATCCGTAGCATTTGCGGAGAGTTTCTTCTCTTAAAGAAATAAAAGGAAAATTCTTCTTTGCCGTTTTGAAGAACTACAACTGGCCAAACACAGTCGAAGTTCCAAGAAAGGCCAAGATATTTTTGACTTGTAAATATTTTTAAAGTTAAAGCAAGAAAATATTTTTATACGCTTTTACTAATGGTGTATGTGCGGCAGATATATCTATTTCCAGTTACTGCAAATATAGATATAAAAGCTGTTCTCCTCTAAAGCAAGCACAGCAACATATTTGTCCTCCTGATTTTGAAATTTTTGAAAATTTAAAAATTGTTATGACCTTTTATTTTCATCTAGAAACTGATATAAACGAATTTTTAAAGCATTGTAAAGTAATGAAACTATTTTCAATTCATATACGAAACCAAAGATGCATGTGCAAACCACATAAGTTTGACAGTATTGTACGTTTTAATGTTTTTTTTTTTTTTTTTTTTTTTTTTTTTGATTTGGTTGATGTAAATATTTTGTACAAATCCTTATTTGCCCCGTTATCATTTTTCCGTTAGTAACATGCCATATTTGTTTCTAAGCGAGTAGGTGAAGCATCTCTTAAGAATTTTAACAGCCTCTTCTTATATATTTCTAAGTAAATTTGTCATTATTTTTATATTTTTACATAGCGTGACTTCACAAATGCCTAAATATATACATAATTAAATAAGCTCCTTATTATTTATTTAAAATGTGCTAAATATAATTGTTTTTGAAAATGTATAGGTATTTTCATTGTTGATGCACTATGGCAACTCGGGTTTGTAAGGAAGGAACCTGTAACTTTTCTGGATTCTAAGATATCTTCACATGTCTTGTCTTACAAAACTATGATTGAAGTATCTCTGACTTTGAACAGTAAAACGTAACAAATAAAGATACTGTGCAATGTGAGGTAGCTACTTGGTTGGAAGAAGTGAGAATTTCAGTAGTAGATCGAAGCCTCTGCTTCTTGAAAATTCTAAAGACATAACTACATAGGTTGTCGTATGGCTAATTGGTTGGGAGCAAGCGTTCCTCCTGCCATACGCACTTGACTACAAAGAAAGAAAATTGGGTTTGTATCAGAGTTTATATACTCCAGAGCTCTTCAAACCTACAGAAATGTACGTCATAATAACAAGTCTCTAAACCTTCTTTCCTTCTATCAGATATATCTCGCGCTACCGCCGACATCGATCGCCGACTAATGCAATGCAGGGTCCCTATGGACCTCCTCGTGGCGTTACGTTTAATCGAACGAAATTTTATCTCTTCTTAAACAGAAGGGTGAGGAAATCTTGAGCAAGTGTAGCTTTTGTGCGGAGGCACGTGAGGTAGCGTGCAACCTCCGGCACAATCTACCACCGGAAACAACATGAAGCGCACTTCCGAATATGCTAAGTCTCTTTAAGGGGACGCTTTACCACACGCAGTCAATTGCTTTACACGGGTAATTGTGAAATGATTCCCTTAATTTACTTAAAATTTATCTGGCTATGTGAATAAAGGCCTTTCACAAAAATGAATAATTTAGAATGCGATATCTGGCAACACAAAACCTCACAAGTAGGTGCCGCAATGCCTCGCATAATTGAAGTTAACATTGCTCTCAATTAAGAAAAGGGATAATTTGAAATATGAATTTTCATTTTCAGTATTAACAACCCTAATGTGGAAAAATGATATAAACGCTTACAAGCTGACAAATCGTTCGCGCATTTTAAGCTGCCTGCGTAAGATTTTGTGAAAGGTGAAAAGAAGATATTTTGCACAACGTATTAAATTTCCTATCAATATACCCAGCGGGATGACTCAGGCAGTTTGCTCCGTGGCGCGCATTCGTGAGGCCCGATATCGATTCCCGTGGTCGACCTACCTGACCCATGGGCTTTTTCGGATTTTTTTCCGGGTCGCTAGGCGAATGCTGGATAGGTTAATTACATCCCCCGAATTTCCTGTCCTATTTCACCTCCATTATCATTTCATACCCTCGCTCATCTGGCGGTTTCTTTCAGGGTAGAAGTGCCGGCGGGAGTCTTGGCGGTGAATGGCGGAATGATATGCTCTGAGGAAAACACATTCCCCTCCGGCGAGACGGACTTCGGCCTCCTAGCCGGCCTAGTGGTCCGATTCATAAGCGTGGCAGGCGGGATGCCGGTTGTTCATGGCTGGAGTACATTGCGCTCCGGAAGCGGCCTCCGGTTTCCAAACCGGCCTCGTGACTGTTTCGGGGCCACGGTTGGGATGGCGACTATACTAAACCCACCACCAGGGAGTTTCTTTCTGGTAAAGTGTAGGGACCTTGCCCTCTGTACTGTGACGACTTCTTGGGGTCGGCCGCCCTCTATCTCCTCTCGTCTCATCCTCCCTCCCGGGGATACCCCACTTACGGCATAGATACAAAGGATCAGTTTGGTCGAGGTGCAGCATCCCCTCCGAATAATCTAATCCAATTCAATCCTAACAATTTACAAATTCTAGGCTGATGAAATAGTTATTAGTAATTCCTATCAGTGCTCCAAAATGGCTGTTACAAACGTTTGTAATGAAAAGTGTATTTGTGTTCAACACATTTGCAGCATATCCGTAGGACAAATTCAACTAAACTGAGAGCTATTTCTCTCTCGGTAGCATAATACACATTTTTCTGCAAGAAGGATAGTAGGATGGTGTGTTCTCCCCTGGTATAAATTTTGGCTTTCTTCACTTTCTCTGTTGAAATAGTCGAAATAGTTTTACCAAGAGGGAAAAAGAGGAATTTTATATAAAGGTTTTATAGAGGAGCCGTAAATTATGTGGAAGTGACGCAAGTCAGGATGGGTCGCGTATGATAGATATGAATAGTTTTAATATACCAAAGTTCAATATATCATGCTTCTACAGATAAGAATTAAGGACAAAAAGCTGATTCTACTTTTGAACCGTTTGTGAGCTTTAGTCCCTCCTATATATTTAAAGTATGGCAGACTAATAACGTAATAAATGCCCTATAAAATTCCTAACGGCAGTCATTAGTTGCGCCTGAAGAAAGGCAGGGAGACTGAATGACCGCTCGAACTGCATAAAACCCTCAGGAGTGTTGAACTCGTCGAGCGGATGATCAGTACTGTGACAAAATACGAAAACTGCTTTATTTGTCACTAAAATGTTTAACTCAATGCCAACACTCCGAAACTCTCTATAATGTCCCTTTAAGTCTGTGTGGCATCCACCCTCTTGTGCTGCTATATATAGTCTTTCGGACCCACACGAAGCCCTGCCCCCTCTATCAGGGAGCTACAGATCAATTCTGAGAACAACTCCCATATTCACATATGAATTGCTTCGCTACCAGTTCCACAGCTAGGCGATCTCTCACTTCGAGCCACACTTACTGACCAGTCAACTGCTTCCTGTCCGTTCCATGGCCTGCCGAATCCTTATCACGGAGCTTGGAACGTACCACACTTAGCTGGAAGGAACACACTGTACTTCTCATTGAATCTGAATCTGATAAACTCGCTATAGACTGCCTAGCGTCTGCCTTGTACCGGCTTTTATATATCTGCTGGCCGCGGTAAATCTATCTGGAATTGAAAGTCTCTGTAGTTACAGTTGCGACAGGTCTCCTTGCGAACACATGCTTATTTCTCACGATTTTTCTCACCTTGCCGCGCGTGTTACTTTCTCATGGCAGACTTGCTCCACTGCCGATGTGGCAATATAATTTTTATAAAATTGGCATATCATTAGGTTAGTCAGAAAGGAGCTTTCACCCCAAGAATTTCAAATTGAATGTACAAGTACTGTGTTAAACAATTAATCGGAATGTAAGGATAGACCCTGCACCGATATGTCCACACGTACCCTCAAACTTTGAGAGATTTTCCTCTTTTCTCACTGTGTGTTTTTAGCTCCCTCTTTTATAAATGTGCGTTCAGAAAGAGTAATAATTAGCATTGAAGATTTTTATGTACAACATTTCCTGCTGAAATTTATTACTTTTCTTTTTCTCAAATTAAGTGCACCAAAATAAGTCATAACTGAATGAAATGGATGAAATGGTGTCCCACTGAGCTCAGGGTCCATAGAGAGAAGAGTTACCCGACTAAGAGTTATCAAATTCATAATAAGGGAAAAACCCCTCAAAAAGCTTTGTCCAGATAACTCACTTTATCCAAGATTCCAACTCGGGACTTTTTGAATCTAAGGTAGACATGCTACCCCCACGCTACAGATATAGCTGGCGCTTGTTTGTTATTACTACTGGAATATGTGTTATTTTCTTTGCATGGGTCAGTTTTATTAGGTATAAAGTTCATTAACAGCTTCAAGACATTAAAATAAGCATGTGCTACAGGTGCTTAAAATTTCTGGAACGTATAAACAAAAAGTAAAGTTTCGAGAGTTACGAACCTGGTAACATTGTAAATCATCAACTTGAGAGAGCGCTTTATCGATTGATTTCAAAACGCCGTAGAACGTCGTCTTCTACTTGCCTTATATGATAATGTCATCAGTGGTGTGCACACCCTTATGGAAAAAATAATTTTACCTGACAGCCATGTAACAGCAATATTTTATTTCTTATTCACTCTGAATCGGTAGATTTCTATGCATTTTTGTGATGGAATTGTACATTCAGAAAGGAAATTCTATATAAACATTCACGTTATATGGTCTTAACAAACTTAACTTAACAAACCACTCAGTTTGTTTCAAACACTGTCTGCTTAAGTCGATATTTCACTTTTGAGAAATTTTACGGCTTTTTTCTACAATATAAAGTATTGAACAATTAAAGAACACGTTGGTTTATCAAATACAAACATATTTATTAGCATGAATGATCCGGATAATGGTTATGTATTCAAATGAAAATAAATCGTATAACAAATTTAGTTTTAGTTTATACTTTAATAGATCACCTTAATATGTCCTTTCTGATCCACCTCTTGATAGTTTTCCACATAATACAGTGGCTTTCGGCTGGGGCACCGAATGCCTCTTGTACATAGCTTTGTACATGAAGTTACGGCTTCCAATATAATGCTTACGAGCAAATTAACTAGCAAGAGCCCCAAATTTCGGTTTACTGTACAGACTACTCAATTCTTGCTTAGAAACAAAACCTGTGGGCAATGTCCAATAGTTGGTAAAAGAATTCCTGAATTGAAAATTGACGTTTTCTCAACTAAGAGAAATACGTATTCTATTACATCCTATTTTCTTTGGCCGCACACGACGCCTAAGGCGGTTATGAGGGACGTCTGCACGAACTATATGCTTGTATTGATATTTGTATTTGAGGTGGGTGTCGTGAGGGTGGTTATTGTTTTCTTGCGTTGGCTCACACATTATAGTGGGGCTGCTGTTGGATTGCTAATATATTGAATAGTGGGAACCTGAGGTGCATAGATATCATCTGTTCGTGTCAGAATTTAGGAACGGCTTCCTAATAATAAAACATTAAACAAAATCCCTGTGAATATTGTTCTGAAAATCATTTATTCTGAGTTACAAGGCAAAGTTGAAGGTTAACAGTATATCTCGAGGCTGCTTCCTTCTGCTTTGATACATGCACTACGTGTCTCTCCGTTGCATGCAATCTCGTAATCTGTTGCAAATTCCTGGAGTGTGTTATTTTTGGTTAAATCAAGTGTGGTTACCTTTTCTTGGAGTCTATAGCCGGTAAGAAGTTTATTGGATTAAAAATAGGAGTACAAGTTCGCCATGAAATAACCCAACCGAACAATCCCTCTAAGAAGGATATTCTATTGAAAAATATTATATACTATCTATGTGCTCACGCCCATGTAAGGGACACTTGCGTTGAATGGCTACCAGAAATAGATCTTCAATTAAATAATATAACTTATTTCTGATACTTTGTATATACCTTTCTACATTAAGGAATTGAGGGAAGAAATAGGGACAAATAAGGTGATCATGAATGATTCCATCCCAAACGTTTAGATGGAACCTCTGTTGGTGTCTGTCCCATGCTGCTTTATCATAAGCCCCTAATGAGTATTATGAAAATTACAGATACCATCGCAAGTACACCCAGCATCATTAATGAATAGGGTTCATTCTATGAAATTCATGAACATGGCACATTTCTGTAATATGCAATGGGAGAAACTTCTTATTAACTCAGTCCATCGCGGTTAATCCTTACAAAATACTTACACATTGTGAAGGTAACACAATTACAGACGATTTTAGTGCAGCATCTTGCAGATTGTCATATTACTAGGTGACTCGTGGCTTATGTCAGCATGAAGAGGAATTCCTCCTTCACGGTGAATGCTTCGAAGCTACCTTGGTCCCCCAATAACAAAAACACGTCTTTCAAACTAGTCGCTCACCTTCAGGCATAGGTAAATTTGTGGGAATATTCGTGAACAAGTTAACTGAAGGTAACAGCAGGTCTGGGGTACCTTTCTCTATAATGAGTGCTCGTTATACATACCTATCTGCAAGACCATGCTATAGTTTTTTTTTTTAATTTATGTCATTCAACGTCAAGTCATATCGCACGGTGAACGAACAGGATGAAATGATGTCTAAATGAGTCCAGGGTCCATAGAACTTATAGTTACCCAACATTTGTCTTTGAGGATAAGGGAAAATCCCAGAAAAACCTTATCCAGGTAACTCACCCTGGCCGAGATTCGAACTCGGGACCTCTTGAACGTGAGGCAGACTTGCTACCATCTACACTACCGAGGCTGGCATGCTATAGCTAGCATTGGTCTTCTCAGTCCTAGAATGAATTTCCTTGTGCGTTTTGAGCTCTACAACACTTAAATCATCAATGGACAACAACTTAATTCAATTAATTACCAATTCTTTTCTCTACAACGAACAACCAAATAAAACGTAATCAGACAACTAGCAGATTGCAATTTCATTCAGGTAATAATTGTCAAAAAAGGGAAAAAATCATTAGTAACTCTCTATCAAAGAATTTTCAGGAACATTAACATGAATCCCTTTATTTTAATGTTTTCGTATTGGTTGGACGACCTCACAAAATATTTGACACCAACAATAAATTCATTGTATAATGCACTATTGAGCAGTGTGTTATTTTAAATAATTGGTTCTTTCTCAGTTGTGCAGTTTTGTAATTCACGATGAATATGGAAAACCTAAAATCTCTTACCTATCACTTATTTACGTGTGATTGGCAAGTCAGGTATCATCAATAAGGCGTATTTTGTAGTCAGCGCCATTCCATGTTGCTTTTTATATAACCAAATTTGCTCTCTTCTTTTCTCGCATATTAACATTTTGAACATTTGATGACTTTATATATAGTAAAGTTGAAGCTTATATTGCTACCTTGCACTACTGCCGGATCCAGATCGTGCTTCACTGAAATTTCGGCTTGCTGGTGGTTTGTTAGGCTCTGCAAGACCATGACAATAACATGAAGTTTAGATGAGTGCAAAAACTGACACGAAACCAGCTGCTGGTCCTGCAGTATGACACTTTGTCTTAGCAAGAACAAACAAACCTTTTACGCAACAAGCCGTCATATTATGTCCACCGTTATCCACTGCCACTTCAGCAGGCAACCAAGGTTCTTCAAGAGCAAAAACAAAAAAAAGGTAAATATTCTGTGTCAAACCCTATTTCCGTTTGTCAGTGTGCATCAGCAGTATCAGCTACAATAGGATGATGAATATACACCAAATAAATGTCTGAATGTACCTATTATTGTTTATTTATTGAGATATTTCTTAATACAAAGGTTTATCTATAACACAAAAATTTACTCGGGAATGGGTACAACTAGTATATAAGGTCCTAAACTAACTTGTTAAGATATTTCTCCAAGTGTTTCGCTCTGGTATATCGCTCTTTTGCGCCCAGTCTTCTCATTGTAAGCTGTACCTTCTGGAGCCAGGTAGTCACAGGTCATCGTCTTCTTGTTCTGCCCGATGAATTATGCATAGAGAGGAAGAAATTCTGTTTTCTTTTTTTTTTCGGTGGGGGGATCCATTTTAGAAATTGAGGGAAAATCATTGGGATGCTCTGTTCAGTCAGGATTGAGTGCAGGACTATGAGGCAGGAATGTAATGAACTGTATTTAATATCTCACCAAATAAGGGAAATAGCCAATCAGTTTCAGTGTTACGGGTAGCACATGATCACTAATATTTTATACCTGTTTTTTAATGGAATGTCCTCTCGAATAATGGTATACGACATCTGGGATTCATGTAATAACAAACATTGTATTATACTTCTCACTGTTTAAATTATTACAAAATGTTCATATAGTACAAGCTTTCAGCATAATAGAGCAAGAATTCACAAATTATTTCTTAATTAATAAGCACAAATCAGTCACGCTGTTTAGAAATGAGGCACCTTGCGTGCTGCATTTACTTATTTACTTTTTTTATTTATTTACTTTTTTATTTATTTACTTTTTATTTATTTATTTATTTATTTATTTATTTATTTATTTAATTATTTATTTATTTACTTATTTATTTATTTATTTATTTATTTATTTATTTATTTATTTATTTATTTATTTATTTATTTATTTATTTATTTATTTATTTATTTATTTATTTATTTATTTATTTATTTATTTATTTATTTATTTATTTATTTATTTATTTATTTATTTATTTATTTATTTATTTATTTATTTATTTATTTATTTATTTATTTATTTATTTATTTATTTATTTATTTATTTATTTATTTATTTATTTATTTATTTATTTATTTATTTATTTATTTATTTATTTATTTATTCTTAACCGGATCTTTGTAAGACTTTTAATATTTGATCTATTTCCACCTTCTTTTTAGCCTCGGATGCTACATTCCTATGAGAACTGAATGGTCATCAGACCTTTCTTTTGTAATTTACATCCTCCAACGTTAAGTCATATCGGACGGTGAATGAATTGGGTGAAATGATGCTCAAATGAGTCCATGGTCCATGGAGCTTTGAGTTACCCGACATTCGTCTTGAATAATAAGGGAACACCCCGGATAAACCTTATTCAGGTAACTCACTCTGACCGAGATTCGAACTCGGGACCTCTTGAACGTGAGGCAGACATGCTACCCCCACGCTAACAAGGCGGGCAGATCATCAGACTTTGGTAACTACTTTGGAATGCAGAGAAAATATTTCAATAAACTATCCCTTTTAGTACCCAAGTAAAAGAACGTTACAGAATAAGGCGTTCTTGCAAAGTAAAAACTGTCATCATAAATGCCAACATTAGATATAATTATTATTTGGTTGTCCGCTTTGAACTCGGTTCCATTTATATTCATTATTTACTACATTTCATCAAACCACTGAAATATAAGCTACCTTTAAAGTTCCAACAAAACGGCTAAAGCCTCCTGCTTTGTAGTTGTCATAAATCGCAGTTAAGTATTCTCTATGAGAAGAATACTAGCAGCAATATTACTCCTGCTCCCTTCCCATTCTTGATTATTAATGGCCGCGTGTGTCCAAAATATGTGTGAGAGTTGTGATGGGATTTTATTAGTAAATTATCATACGCAGGTACATAATTGAGATTCTCTATCACATTTTGCTCTCAAGTCGAATTCTTTTGATTATCGAACAGTAGCCCTACCATGTTTGCAGAACTACAGACCAGCCCTGTCAAACGACAGTCACAACTGGATTTGTGATATGGCTGTAGGTCCCGTCTATACTGAAGTGTCAAGCAATCATATCTACATAACACTGGAGTGGGTTACATACCTTCGCCATATTTCTAACGATGAATTGATTTATACCATTGTCTAAACATTGACTCCACAAGGATGTTGTCATCTGCCACATCTACGCGCAATTTGAACCGGTCATATACCACCGCTACCTTAGGACTAGACAAACATGTTATATTACGCACCTAAACGCATGATTCTGCCATATATCTCAGGAATCTTACTGACTCGACAAGAATGTCGTCAATCGAGGCATCACACGGGACCTGGCTTCGTCAGATATTCGAAACATCTCACTGACTGGATAAGAATTTTGAACACCGACTCTTTTCGAAAGTGCCTACCATAATAATTCGACAATAATTTTGTCAGACGACACATTTGCACAGGACCTGATCTGATCATCTGTACCAAACACGTTACTGTCTCCAAAAGAATGTTATTACGCAAAGAACCTACATAGTTGGTAACGCGATCAGATGTTCCTAACACCTTAGTTTCATTCGCAAGAATGGCGTTAGCCGAGTTATTTGTACACGTCAAATGTCTCCAACAATATACTGTTTCACAAGAATGTCAGAAGACGAATCCACACACCACCTAATCCGGTCTGTTACCTAGAAAGATATACTGTCTTGACAAGAATGTTAGACGATGTATCTACACAGGATCTGATTTTCCAGTTCTCAAAAATTCAAAATGATCGCCAGAGAATTGAGTTCATTTTGCTAATTCCACTTTGCACTGATTGGGCTCACTTTCTTGCTAGCCATATCCCAGAGCTTTATTTATTTTGTATCCAAACATTAGTCTACTTCTCATAAGTTGATGTTCTGTTCATTATTTTCATAGTAATTGCGTGAATTACGAGTACTATTGTGCTAACTGGTGTTGATAAAATATAAATACGATAGGAACACATAACCAAAAATGTACTGAATTTTCGACCCTCTTTTCTTATTGGTTATTAATAAGTTGTACAAATGAATAAGGTATACCACTCTACGTAGGACTTATAAAATCTGTCCGTCCTTTCCTTAGTTGATAATTTCACTTTGAAATCAATGAGTCATTCTTCTCATTTTAATTTCCTTGGGTCGGATTATGTAGAATAAAACAGTGATAGCAAATACTGTTAGGCAATACAACCGCTGGAAGTTAAATCATTGACAGATTTAAATGAAAGACCAAAGCAAAACAAAGAATATGTTTCACTATTCGATTACTTTGCACTTTTTTATCTCATGATGTAGTAGAATCCATTTTTGCAATGTAACTCCTAGCTAATTTCATTCTGGTGCCTGAGTACGGGATATATTTAGGTCTACGTGTGTATTTTACTGGGAAAAAACTTCAGACATATCATACTTGCTTAAAATGGGGATAGTAAATAAATAAACAAGCCTTTCCGGGCAAAGGCCTCCTGCCACATATGGTGGGGTTATCTCTGTATTTTCTTATCACAGCAGTGAGATGAGAATGGCAAGTGAAATGTGGGATAAAATGAAAACATACCTGATCGATAGTGAATAGTGAAAAAAAGTTGAGTGTAAAGTGTGTGGGGTTATAATATCATGATAAAACGAAAGTAGGCACAGACCAAAAGGAAAATGGAAATAATAAGACAAAACCAAATGAAGTAATCGTTCCAATGGTTTTCCTTGTATATAGTTGTTAGTGGCAAATATTTTGTAGTGTTTCTCTGGTTTAATACTCTTCTGCACGGTTCACTTGCTAAAGAGCCGAACAGGAAACGTCACTAATGTCTTGCAGTAAAGTACTAACTACAGTTCTCACAAATTCGTTCGGAGAACTGCGGTTTTCATAACACTCGGTGATTCACACGCTGACTCACACTCAATAACTGACTTCGAAAACCCTCGGTTGTAGATTCATAGTCACTTTCCAGAAAGTCTGAGGTGCTCAAACATCCTGAAAGCTCTAGTTCTCTGGCAAGAGCGCTTATCCTGTTTACGTTGGGCGAACGCGCACCTTAACTGCGCCTTCCTTTTGCCACAACTAACTTGGCCATAGCCGCTAAGCCACAGTACATTTTCTTATTAATGTGACGGACAAACTCTATCTCTAATCCACCATGACCCGCTATCGGATCTTTTGTAGATACATCCTCGGGAGGAACGGATGAGATGAGGAAACCACAATGCAGCGGAAACCGTGAGTTACCTAATATTCAGTGGCTGGACAACCGGGCAGGGAGGATCTCGCGGTGAGCCGCCCAAGCTGCCGCATGATGGCTCAAAGGCTTCCCTCAAACGGGAAACGAGAAAAGCTCGAACGGCACCCTCCAGTGACGCCAGGAAGTTCCAAAGCTCAGATATATGCGTCTTCTATTGTCCTTCAATCGACACTCATGCCCAGTTCGTTCAGCAACCTGAAAAGAGACGAAATTAGAGGAAATGAGAGACAGAAGTTCATGGTAAAAGACACAGCACTTAAGATTCACCTTTTCTGCAAAGGAAAAACTACCATAAAAGAAAAAGCTACGGTCAGAGATGGCAACTAGCAGGGTCTGAACCAGGGACCTCACTCGCCCGTTACCGAGGAACAATTTCGTTGGTATTGCAGTTATGTAACAATCTGATATTTTACCTGATAAAATCACTAGCTTAAAGGTATACTACAAGACATGCGATGCCGTGAGTGTTCAATATCCCAGCCACTACTAAAATTTATTGGTCATTATGTATGTACCACCTATCGTATGAATGGAAATTCTTATGAAAGACTTTTTATTAGAGTTCTCTCTTATTCACAAACTGAACATAAAATTTATAAATGAAAAATGACGATTAGGTATTTAGAACCATACACTAAGAGGAACTAGAGTAAAACTTTTTAGAGGATATCGAAAAGCTTCATTGCTGTACTATTGCTTGAATTCAATCACCTATTCAAATTTTGTCTTCCAGTTTGATATTAGCTAATGTATGTTGATATACAAAAGCAGGGAGCAGGTAATAAGTTAACCTATACTCCGTCTGCTTTTGGCGGCATTCAGACTGCAACCACACTGCATTTTGTAGGTAGTAAACGGAATCGATCTTAAAACATTGAATACCATGGACAGGACCTTTGTCACTCGTATAATTTTGATAAAAAAATAACAGATAAAAATCATTAGCAGTATTTATAGTCGCACATCAGGTTAAATTTATGGACTATTCCAAATCTCCTTCAAGGATTTTCGGGATACTTGGAAGAAAGTTTAATGCTTCTACGAACATCTCACTATGGCCCCACAAATTCTAAGAGGATCATCTCAGAAAGCTGAATATCCGTGATTACAGTCCGTCTAAGTGTCCAAATTACTGCTAAACACATTTATTGAGAACAAGAAAATTATATTCAAAAGATGTATGAATAATAAATGTGTGTGAGTGTGTGTGGTGTTTTGTGCTGGTTTATGTGTTGTGTGTTGGGTACTTCCGTTAGTCTCGTTTAAGCAAGTTAGCAGAACATTTCAAATAAAACCCCAAAACTCTAAGCCTTCTGGATGGAAAATTGTGTAGCACCGATTTTGATTGAAATATTACAGATTTTAAACTATAATGTGACAACGGAAATGCTTAAATTTTCTTTGAACGAACTGTGACATCCTTTATATTCTTCTAGCATATATATATATAGCCTTGAATTTGTAATCATTAGAAAATAAATATGAAAAAGGACTTACTTTTATTTGAATAAATAGCATAATAAATAATAAAGTGAAACGAGAAAACTCAATAATTTTAATATCCCGTGGATTTTATCACAAACCTTTAGTTTTAGGGTACGTGAATGGAAATTATGTAAATAGAACAAAAAGAATATTATAAAGCACAATCACATAAAATAAATTTTAGTATTTGTAGATTTTCCGTATCTGACAATGTTTGAACATAAGCAATGTGTGAAATGCAATGCACATAAAAGTTCTAGAAAGGGATAGTTTCATATTATGTAAACATTTTACTATAACTGATTTTCATCCATATGCATTCGTGTTGCGACTTTAAAAATAGGATGGATTAGCGGCCATTAGACATTTTGCTACTTTTCTTTAAGCTAATATGTTAAATAAGGTTCTTTTACAATACTGTATACTTTTAATGCTGCGATTTCCATAAAAACAATATTCCACGTTTAGTCATTACACAAATGGGTCAAGCAGAGGCTTTATTCTTCTCCAGTCCCTGTTCTTGTGCTTTTAATAAGCTTCGTCACTACCTTCCTGCCTGAATGCTTAAAGCAATATGCGTGGCAATTTTAATTTTCAACAGAATCGCTCAACTGAAAGTCTGTTCCCTCAGGCCAGTGTTTATAAAGCAGGGCCTTCACGCACCAGTTGATGTCGATTACATGTTCTTGCTGTCCACGCTTCGTTTCCTTCAGCTTACCAGCGAAATGATTGTGTAGTCGATTTGCACGTATTAGTATATCAATGCTTTTATTCACTTTATCGACAGTTTACTGCGTGTTATCTCACCACAAATGTTATATGTTACGTGTATAATCACACAAATGCACCTTCAAACAGTACGAGTTCATAAAATTGAAAATGAGTTTTTATTTATGGACGCCTTTCAACTGCTGTGGTTTTCAGCATCTCATTCAATATTGGGTGCAATCCCAAGATATTTACGCCTAAAAAGTATATTGCCAGTCTCCGGGCTTTAACCCGTGACATTTGGAAGCAGAGGCTAGCAACTCTACTCCTAGACCACGGCGACAACCAGTTCACATTAAGGTCCTTTACTGGCAGCAAACTTACCATTTATCTTCTTACTCCCTTGATAGTTTAATTAATGTTTATTTTGAGTTTACATAAATAAGCAGATATGAAACTTTTGAAATGCAAATGCCACTTGCTTATAATAGAAAACTATAGGAGATTAAAGGAATTTAGTACATTGGCGGGATTTATACCAGAAAGAGCAATTTTAATGCATACAGTATGGTTATGTCTAAAGACCGGAGAGTTGTGCGCTCGAATGCGATGCAAGTTTGCTGAAGTATGAATGATATCAGATGTACAACACGGCCATCACATGTGCAAATGTGGAAAACAACGTAACGTAATACTTTGCGAGCTAGTGAAGCATTGCCTTAAAAGTGTATGTAGACGCAAGGTCAAGGTGCAGTATTTCACGACTGTTTTCTTTCTTCTGGCAGTCAGGTGGTTGTCATGGTCAGGTTATACCTACATACCTTTGTTTACATTCGCGACCGATATCAGTACAGTCAATGTGTGGTGTGCCCATGGAAAAACGCACACACTTCCGGCCTTTAATTATGACCAGGATCATAAAACAGAGAAGCTACCTTGCATCTTGAACTAACGCGGATCTTTTGTTTACCAGCTGTGGGAGAAACGGATCAGTTGAAGGAAACACAGTAGATATGCTATAGACCGGCCAAAAGAGATGCGTCTGACGATACCAAACCTGATACGCGTTCACATCTGCTCAAAGAAGGACATTACACAAATAATAAGCCTACAATAAGCATGGAAGTTGAAGCGAAATGATTGGAAATGAGAGCGAGGGAATTCGCAGTACCTTCGAGGGAAATCCACTAAAAATAAATGGTAAATCGAACCCAGTACCACCGAATGCAAGCTTTCCAGGTTCACGCAATTCATAGGCGGTATTTCACCCTCTGAACTAATTTTTGTCCACTGCATACTTAAAGTATTGCATTCCACCCAAAAATTCGATACCAAGTTTCCAGTGGAAATATACTTTTTTTTTTTTTAATTTACGTCCTCCAACATTTAGTCATATCGGACGATGAATGAAATGGGTGAAATGATGCTTAATGCGTCCGGAGTCCACGGAGCTTAGAGTTACCCGACATTCGTCTTTCAGGATAAGGGAAAATCCAGGGAAAAACCTTATCCAGGTAACTCACCCTGACCGAAATTCGCACTCGGGACCCCTTGAACGTGAGGCAGACATGCTACCATCTACGCTACCGAGGCGGGCATACGTGTTGTGGTCCTTGGATCCCAAAATAGCATTTTAGGAGAAAAAAAACTGTGCGATGTGTTTGTGTGTACGTGCGTCTGTGTGTGTCTCCGTCTGGTTCATCATAATTTAAAAATAGAAGTCGATTGAATACCAAGCTTGGTATTTCAGTTTAGCATCTTCCAAGGATGTGATGTAAGATTTTACGAAAATCGCCCCTTCCCAAACTGCCGTTTGCAAGGACCGGTTCTTATGATTTTTATTAAAATTTTGAATTTATTTTCGATGAAATTTGAATCACTTGTAAGTTAGAAGAAATAAACAGTAGCTTGTTACACAAAAGTGTAGATCTTATTAAAGGACACAGTTTATGACATACATGTCTTTATGTAGCCTGAACAACTTCACAGATATTCGTTGTTAGTTTTCTGAAATTTCCGATACATACACTTTTCTCAAATGGACAGTGATCATTCATGTTTTGTCGCCATACAGGACTAGGGATAACATTCTAGCTTCTGGTTCCCGAGGTTTCGGGTTCAAACCTGGCGGAAAGTGATGATATTTTTGGGCTGGAAAAATCTTTAGTATGGCTTCCTTCGGAAGGGAAGTAAAGACGGTGGTCCCGTGTTTAAATCTATGGCCCCAAAAGAACCTCAATTTGGATAAAAACGTTTATGAGCAAGTTCAGCAGTAGTTTATGCCCAATATAGAATGGAACGCAGATAACCATACCAGTTAAAGAGGGCCATTAAACAAAAGCACTATTATGAGGAACCCTTTTCTTAGTCGTGCAAGGAGATAGGAATCTAATAGCCATCACATAGCATTAAGGTTTAAAGGATTTAACTATCTCTTTAAGCTTGCTCTATTCAAATATTCCTCTTGCACACTATTACCAATAAGATAATACCTGTAGATGTTCATCTAGATTAACGTTAAGTAACCGAGCAGGATGGCTCAAGCCGTTTGGTTTGTGTCTCGCATTCGGGAGGCCCGGGTTCGCTTTCCTAGGCCAACCTACCTACCCATGGATTTTTTCGAAGGTCTTCCTGGGCCACTAAGTGATTTCTGGGTAGGTTAATTATATCCCCGGAATTTCCTGTCCCTCCAATTCATCTCCATTATCATTTCATATTATCTCTCATCCGGTGATCTCTTTAAGCGTAGAAGTATCGGCGGGAGTCTTCGCGGTATATGGCGGGATGCTAAGCCTTGAGTGAACACTTTCTCCTCTTGCGGGACGGACTCCGGTCTCGGAGCCGGCCTAGTGGGCCGTTTCAAGAAGGCGGATGGCGGGATGCCGGTTGTGCCAATCCGCCTGGAGTGTCCTTGTTCTGGAGGGGAGGGGGGCTCCGGTCTTCGAACCGTCCTCGTGACTGTTTCGGGGCCACCGTAGGTGGGATGACGTTTATCCTGAACCGACGGGGAGCTTATATCTAGTTTCTAACTGTACTGTAGGGACTCCTTGAGATCGGCCACCCTCAATCTCCTCTCATCTCATCCTCCCTCCCAGATGTGACCCATTTCAGGCATGAGTACAAGTGACCAGTCTGGTCGAGGTGCCGAATGCCCTCCGAACAATCCAACCCAATCCAACATTAAGTATAGAGGTGTAAACGTACCAGCGTAGAAGTAACGTCAGTGCAAATAACCAAAGTTTAAAAACAGTCGAATCAGTTTGTGTCTGTGAACAGCGTAACTAAAACACTAAATGTCAGTTAAATAGCAATCTGCATCTGCCAAGGATGTAATATGAACCTTTTTAAAGAAAATTCGACTAACTCAGATATCCTTTATATAAAACCTTTTTCGACAATTCTAATTTTCTAAAAATGACACTCGGGTTTGATCAAAGCACCATACGTTTAACATATCGTGATGGCAAATGGAATGTACGTCTTGAAGTTTGTGGTAACGTCCTCGGAGGTCTTCCTTTGAATAATTATGAAACCGGAAGACATAGACAAAAGCATGCCTGACAAAAAATGTACATCTCGTTAAACACAAAATTTATTTCTGATCTTTGAACAGTGAATCAATTTGCAGATGTTCCTTGTTATTTTTCTGAATTTCCGAATACGTACAGGCCTCTCAAAGTAGAAGTCATCATTCTTGTTTATATTTGGGTGACATAAAAAATGTTATCACATACCTCTAGCTTAGAAAAGCTGTGACTATCGCCTAAATTCTCTGTATTCCCATATTCATATTGCACCTACAGGGATATTAGCAATAAATTAACGTTTTCCCGATTAGCATTAGTTAGAGAGAAGTATAAGCGTTTCCAAGTATACTTTGTGCAACGGCAAAGATGGTCTTGTTAGTATGACACAAAAGGTACTTGTTCTTATTTTCGTTCATCGTTTTATGCACGTAGCCTTCCAATAACAGCATACTCTGAAGATGATCTTACTCAGGGATAAGGGTTTCCATATCGATACATTCAAGTATATAGATACAAAGCATATATCTTTGTTTTTCATGAAAAGATTATACAGTAAACCTATCTGGTATAAACTTTCTATTAACTGCAGTGCTTAACCATGTCTGTAATTGATAATCGATAAGTAATAAAGAAATAAATGTACAGGCATAAGTGGTCCTCTTCAACAGATTGTAAATAAGGCAGGAGGCGTCTTCTTTGCTTCTAAGTTTAACACCTTGTTTGCATGGTTATTTGCTTTAAAGTGTTCATTTCACATTGTTTTACGAGCATCAACTTTAAATGGTTCTGTTATATAGTTGCCTTAGATAGTTGTAGTTTTAGGTAGTTATCTCATATGTTTGTGAGAACCCCTTGTGGTTTACCAGGAAAATTACGAGTCAGTTGCAGAATTTAATGTCCTGGTGGCACGTTGGCTATAATAGCTGAATGATTAAGAGCAGCCCGACGGAGACTGGAAAATCCGTGGTTCAAATCCTGGCTATGGCATTCAATATTTCGGTCCACTTTTCAGACTCTACCTTTCCATATTTAGTCCCACACACGGCTAGGGTGAAAGAACAATAAATTTCCATTTCTTTTTTGTTGTCATCTTCAGAACATTACTGTCACTTGTACTTGGTAAACTTCTAATTTGCGGCATATGCTATGCTCTCTTCAATATCTCCGTGTTTAGTGAATCTGCTGCCGGCTCTTCAGTACTAAACTATGGGATCCTTCTTTCAAGGTATGCGTGTGTGTGTGAAAATATAATACTATTTAAGTTCACCGATAAATTTAATGGAACCTAATAAATAACTTATTTAAAGCGAGGTTTAACCCTTTGAGGATGTAAAACTAAAGGTTTTGTGAACCTCAGCACTTGAAATGTAACTATTGCAACATTATGTCTGCTAACTACATTGTGTCATTAAACTCACTATTTAAAGCAACTCTTTTCATGATGATAATGAGTAACCGAAGCTACCGCGAATTGCTCAAATGCTGAACAACAAATCCCTTTACGCCGGTTGTCCAGAATATACTAAGCCGAGCGCGGTCTTTAGACCTTAGGGACTGCCAAAAATCGATCAGAGTAAAAGGCGACTATAATAACGTAGGTCCAGCTTATTACTTGAGTGCGCCACTAAGGTTTGTACTTTATGAATGGCAAAATCCATGAGATGACCTGCGGTAAAGTTTGAGGCAAGCATTCGGGAGTTCCAGAATTCGATCCCTTATTGCCATTCACTCCGACCATGGGCTTTTTCGGCAAAGTGGTGTACCTTCTAACAGGGCTCTCCGTTTAAATTTACTCACATTTTGCTTTCCTCTGATTCTAGGGCTTTGTGTCGGTCGATGGCAAACAGATGGCGGTGAGCCTTACGATTTATAACTTCTTAGTTCCACAAGAGGGTGGTCATTTGAACATCCACTGTGGAGGGGACCCTTTGAGCAAAACTTCAGTGGTTTGACTGGGTCACCAAGAGCATCTACCAGCCAGGTGGTTAAGCCTGTAAATGTTGGAGGACTCTGGGTCCCTCTATCGTATAATTTGTCCGTTCTTACAGCCCATACGCTTCCACTGATTCCTTAATTTCATTTGATCCTTCCGAGGAAGTATGAACAACATTCAAATGTATAAGGTGACGCCCTTCCGTTACCTAATATAACTTTACCACTTATACGTTGCTAAATCTTAGGCTTTTTATTTGAATCTGAAACGCAAGTGCCATTGTTTGACATCGAAAATTTAAGATTTGTTACATACAATTTTCGGAAATGACGTAGGTGCATTCGTGTAACTCTTTCATTCCTAAAAGTACTAAGTTGTAACTAAAGGAACCTTGTACTAATGGCTTTCTTATTGAATGAGTTCACCAGAACGCCGAATTGCCTTGGCTTCTATAATTTTTTACCAATTGCTTTTCCTCAGCACTTAAATTTCCTGACTAATTTCTACTTATCTCCTGAAAGAATTACAACTCCTTATATTATGCATGTATTTTAATGCATATGTGGAAGTTATTTATTGCAGATATCTATCCATTTCTCCATTATTTACTTATAAAATTATTTATTAATAATTCTGGTAGCATGTTGCAACCGCAGAAAACCATTTAATACGCGCATTCACAATTGACATACAATTGTAAATAAAGTTGCTGAAAGAGAATTCCACATAAGACATATGTAAGAAACGCATAACAATACTGACCCAACCAACATCAGGTTAGTGCAGTGTATGCAAACCTGAGGAGTTATAACAATAATCGAACCACAAGGGCAAAACGTTGTTGCAGAGTGTATATAAAGATGAATGTGGATTTTGACAGAAATAGTAAACTTTGGTTCAAAGACAATTATATAGTAATGAAACTTTTATTGTATAAAATGATCACGCTAATATAAGTATGCTAATTAAATGTTATTTAGCACCCAAAGTGAAAACATGTAAACTCCTAAAGCCATTTCTTTGAAATATCTGTAGCCAAACTCTTATTCGACCAAAGAAATCCCTTTCGTCACAAATTTGTATTTATTCATTATCACTGATTGAACTGTGAATGGGCTATAAGCAATAGCGTTGAATGTAACAAACCAGTATACGTCCTTTACACACTGTCGTTTGCAGACAGCAGTCGGACTGTCGTTAACTTCTTTAACTGGCCCTTGAGCTCCTTTACTGTATAGTGCATTGGTTTGAGCGCAGATAACGTGAAGCCAACGGCTCAAGAATTTTTATGCCTGTTCATTAGTATTCAAACATAGCCTTAAACCATTTCTACGATTTCTTTATTCTTCTTTGGTAAAAAATGAATGGCACAGCACTTAAACAACATTATGAAAAAATGAGATTCTTAAGACTATACATGTATAAAGGTAATGCCGAATAAGAGAGAAGTGGTTTAAATTCTTCTCTTGGTTCTTTTCTTGAAACATATATTATCATTAAGCAGGATATACGGCCGCACACACAAACTGCAATCCATATATCAGTTGCACCGTAGACCGTAATTCTGAATATCTTCCGTGAGAGTATTTCGATATTTAACAAATATCTTCAATTTCCAATTATTAATCTAAAATGCAAATTGGTTTTAAATCAGTTTGCTCTTTTTAAATTTACGTTATCCAACTTTAATTCATATTGGACGATGAATGAAACTGATGAAATGATGATCAAATTAGCCCAGGGTCCTTAGAGCTTAGAATTCCCTGACATTCATTTTTCACGATAAGGGAAAACCCTTGCAAAAGCCTTATCTGGATAACTCACCCTGCCCAGGATTCGATCTCAGGATCTCTTGAACGTGAGGCAGACATGCTACCACCTACGCTACAGAGGCGGGCTTTAAATTAATTATATTTGAGCATTTAGAATTCGATGATTTTCAAAATGAAGAATATTCCATACATCTCAGTTTCTGATAATATTTTGAACTCCCGTTATAAATAAAATTTGTGGAAATTGACCGTATTTTCACAAATGTAAGCCTAAGATGTAATAAGTGGTATTTCTAATTGCCCAAAATTCACCAAATTAGAAACTTTCAGTAATAATAATAGATATCAAAAAGTCGGCGGAAAACTGAATACAGAGGATTAAGACTAAAAGTTACAGTCATCTCAGTACATTGAAACTTCAGTCAAATAAAGATTGTGAGGAATTGTTTTTGTCCTTGGTTGAGGCAGCCTGCAATGCATTTTTCTGAAATATGCAACTCTATTTGTTGTATGATTCATTAATCTTAAACGTAATAGGTTTGGAATAGTGCTAATCAAGTATTTTAACAGTTAACAATAATCGTGGTCTTCTAGCACCAGATACAAAAAAATTATGAACTTTAGTGATAATCTATTGTGATATGGCAACAATCCTCACTATAAACAATAATTTGACCGACTTGCTGGACTGGATTAGAAGCAGAGGAGACTCCACGCTGAACCACAGGTAGCCTTATGTATGCCATAGTTATGGGAAAGAGAGATGAGTTTTGAACGCTCTGCGAGTCTGCTGGAACGCGATAGACCTGAGTATGTTTAACGAAAACTGAAGATTCTTTATCCTGACGACAGGTTTCGCCGTGCTGTCGCCAACCAAGCGCAGGAAGTTCTACACCGGCCTGGCACAGCCGGGATAAGAAACAACCCCATCGCTATGCTGAGCACAGCACTTACAGTGCCCAAAGTTCCATATAACAGCGCCATACTCCCCATTGCCGTCACTTGCAGCCCATTTGAAATGAAACAAAATCTAGGTACGGGAAGTTAGGTAATGTGTCCAGGCATTTTCCTATTGATGAAGGCTTTGGCGAGATTGCTCGGTCACTGGGAATAGAATCCGGTACCTCTCCATTGCGTTGCAACCAGAGCGATGATTCTTGGTGACAGGCATGTCAGGAATGATTTCATTTTTCCCTAAGTTTGTTTAAACTGGGTTCTACCTCAATTCAAGCGAACCTTTTAGAGCTTGTATGAAAATACATAACTAATCTCTGGGAATAGTTCTCTGGCGGTATTAACTAAGCGCTTGGTAAAGCCAGATTATTGCTCTCTGGAGCATGGTCACACGTGGTGTTGCCAATTCGCCTAATTATGGAAACATGGCAGAGACTGGAGGAACAGCTGCTCACGTGACGTGAAGCATCAATCGTGCGTCATATTGTTACAACTGCAGAACACAAACGGTCGTTTCTGCAAGAGAATGCCCAAACGCGTATTAGGATTTGCATGCCTCTGTCACGAGATAAATAAAATGAGTTGGTATATTTTAACACTTCCATATGTAGAAGCGCAGAGTGAAATAAAGGGGCAAGCCCAACTTTGCACCGCCACCACATTCATGCTTCTTTCTCTATTTATTTATCTTCTAGAGATGCTGTAGATTCTTCTTGTGAAAGCCTTGTCTTCTCTCTGCGTTACATTAATGGGGATCAATATTCAGGTTGAAATTCTTTCATTTAATATAGATTTGATAAATACACACGATACTCAGATTTTAGATTATGCCTTAAACTAGCATTCTCTACCCATTCTTCAATGTTTACGAAAGATTATGATTTTTTATATTAGTGCACAGATTTTGCGACTTGGGAGATCAAATTATGACGAATAATAGAGTTCCATGATAATTTTATCTATCTTGAAAACTAAAGGACATAGTTATACATTATCTGTACAGGCTGGCAACAGATTGGGTTTCCAGAGCCTAATAATTTTCTTTTGGTTTATGATCAGGCATGGGTTCACATCCACAACGGGTGAAGTTCTAAATCAGGCCAGCGCTTTAAAGCCTGTTCGCCACGTGCCTGTGTGTTTATCAGTTAACTGCTACTGCCCGTAGTGAGGGATGTGCGATTTTCTTTAATGATATTCAATAGTATTCACGAGACCAAAACTAAAACCTTCGTAAAAGCTACGCAAGAGTATATCAAGGAGAGCAAATTCAAATATTAACTATGGAATTAGCAATACAGCTCTGATCACATGGAACAGAAACATGCACATTAACAAAAGAGTGCTAGAATACAGACATCAGAAATGAAATGTATAATAGAAATAGCTAGGTATGCTATAAAAAGAAAAACAGCGTAGATAAGCACCTGCAGAAACAATTTTATTACTCATTTCGTTGTAGATAGAATGTGGATAGATTACACTGGGCTTAAGAATAGTGATATATTTAAAGTACTGGTCGCTATAAAATGGCGTTGAACTCGGGTTCCCTTCAACGACCAGGAGGGAGAATAAAAGACGGCTTCCTACGTTAGATAAATAAAAGAGCTTTACGTTCAAATCATTAACAAGCAAATCAATTTTAAATTGTGCTGTTTAGAGCCACACATGGCGATTTTCTTAAAATGTCCCTTTTAAATTAGGGGGTTTTAAAGCCTCTGACATTTTCGTGAAACGTTGGTATCGAATTTACTTCAGATAAGTAGCGAATAAGGTAAACATTTGAAATAGTCAACTGATAATTTTGACGTTTATGCTTAATGAGCTTCGCCCTTTGACTCGTTTTACCATTTCCTTACATTTTGCCACGTACACCATATTTATAATAGGGTTCGGAAATGATTGTTTCGTTGCGCTTTGTTAAAGAGTTAGATGTGCTCAAGGTTTCCCTGTGACTCCCTCACCGCTAGCGCTGGACAAAATTATTAGCATTCGAGATTGTGACCCCTCCTCTTTATTTGCTTATAAACGTAGCAATATAAAAGAAGTTAATTTAACCCAGAATCTTGTGCGAAGTCTATTTATAATCAGTACTTTCAGTACTTTCTTGGAGAGACCTCCGAAATAATTTGCTCCGGTTTCAATTATTGTGTTCTTCAAATCTTGAGGTTAAATGAAACCATGTAGTTCAGTCTTAAAACCTACTATTCTCATTCGATCAAAAATAAAGATTTTGATTTAGTGGTAAATATCGCACTTTTGCTTACTACATGTAAGCGTTTCCCCTATTTCTCCCCTCCCCCATTTGACGAGTCAAAAATACTTTTCTGTAGTTTAGAATATAAAACAATCTAATATTGATTTAAGTACACCGTGTATAGAATGTAGAACATTACTAGTTATCACAATAGACACTCTAATGATCTCATAGCAGCAACTCCCTGCACTAGCAGGAGGCCTTTGCCCTTTAGGGGTGGTTTGGCAATTCATCATCATCATCATCATCATCATCATTATTCATCACCATCACCATTACTATTACTATTACTATTGTTATTGTTATTACGGTTATTATTATTGTTATTATTGTTAGCACCACTAATGTCCAATTTGCTTAATGAAGCTCTTGTGAAATTAATTAGCATGTATTGCAAGTGGTACAAAAATTAGCAAATCCCATTCTACAAGAATTCGTAATTATCAACATAATGCTACCTGACTTACAACATTTCAAGTGTTTTGTATAACAGCAAGGAATATTTTACCACTATGTTCAATGGCTCATTGTGTAATCTTTTGTGGTTTCCTTATATCACTACACCGAATACTCTTTATGGAAGTTGATTAATTAGAATTACTTCGTAGGCGGGATGAATATTTGATAATAATTGCTGCTGTTTATTTAAGTGTATAATAAATTGGTGTTTGTGTGCGCTGAATATCAGCCAGAGAACGAAGACTCCCACACCGTTACTAGACAATCCTCTTTATTACAGTCATGAGCTTACTACACGGAGTGGCCATCACAATTCCCTCTTCTCTTTTATCTACTTATGAGATTATTCTCTTTACTTCGTCAAGAAAATACAATGAACAACTTTTTAACGAACCCATTAGGATGTACGTGTTTTGCCACTTTTAATATTCGAAACTGTTTCTATTAAACCATGCATGTTCACGAGAAGAAGCATGAAAAATGTATGACGTGTAAATGAATGAAAATTCTGAAGTCAAGTAACGTATTATCAGGGCAAACTTAAAAACAGATTGATTTTCAATCAATCAGGACATTAGTTCGGCTGTTAAAAAAAGTTTGCAAACATTTATGTCGAATAAATTCTGGTTCCACTACTCTTGTGTTAACTTCAATAGCAAACAATAGACTTGTGGTAATATCCGGTATGGTATCAGTTGAAGTACCTACTAGGAAGAAAAATAAATACTCTAACACCTAAGAGATGAACTTAAAGTTTAGACGTCAACACTGAAATCTTCTATAAAAAATATATGGCTATGGCACTTCACTTCTATTGGCCTTGGTCTATCACACTGGCTCACGATCTGCTGCAACACATGCAAGGCAGTGACAAAAGTTTGTCGTAAGGTACAAAATAAATGAATTCGCATTACATTATGTGGCTGGGAACCGGAGCAACGCACTACGTCACGATACGGGAAGAAGCATTCTATGGCCGCTGCTATTTAACGTTGACTGCCCTTTTTGTGTATCATGGGTAATACTGAAGAAAAAACTACAGTTATTTAACTAAGTTATAACAGAAATAATAAGCCACACCCTTTTGGTATATTTTGAAATACTGATATTATGTACATTAAGGGGCTTGATGTGCATTCGCGTTTCATGTAAAAGGAAACATTAAGCTTATCATCATCTTTCTGATTGCCACTTAGTGTTTTTCCCTGTTAGCAGAACAAATCACTACTGAAGATCCAATAACATATTTATACAATGCCACGGTGTGAATAAATAGGGAGCAATGCTACAGACTCGTCCCCGCCATAATCCTGTGTCAATGAAAAGTCCTTTTGTGGAAAAGTAACCGGGAAATACAACAGCCAATGCGCCTGGTATTACCACTCCGCAGAATTCCCTTTGACTTTTCGAGAAGGTTTGCTTTCGGGAATGTTCCATTCAGTTCGGACCAACGAATGGTGAGGAGTCTGTGGGTCAGCCAGCTGATTTGGGTGAGTCGAAGACCGTGAAAGCTTACGAATTGTTCAGTGTATAATGACGAGTACATTTCTTTGT
This sequence comes from Mantis religiosa, assembly GCA_030765055.1. Classification (NCBI taxonomy): domain Eukaryota; kingdom Metazoa; phylum Arthropoda; class Insecta; order Mantodea; family Mantidae; genus Mantis; species Mantis religiosa. Next base: position 157,184,325 of record CM060950.1, read on the forward strand.
GAGTTCGAATACAGCAGTAATTCGTTTCGAGAGATCAGTTACGTTGTTCGGAGTGTGTGGAATAGTGACTGTAGCGTAACTTTGGCGATGGACTAACCACTTGAATAAGCCGTCACTAATCGTTATTTGTGTCTTCATTTGCTGCAATAAGTGGCAAGTAATTCTAAATTCCTTATTCATAAATGAGTTATGGTTTAAAAGTTAAAAGTGCCGCACCTATTGACTAATTTTGAACCATGGGTCTGATAAACTCGAGACTCGACGTATGGAGATAGTCATATACAGGAAACTCAAAAATTCTATTAAAGAGGTTTTCTTCATCTGGTTTAACCACAATTCAAAAAATGTTGTTGTTTCGAATGCGATATCCCTCATATACTTCAGTAGATTTCCAACAAGTACGTGTATACGAAATTCGGTGAAATACGTTGCTATGTAATAAAACAACGAATGCGTAGCTGTAATGGAGTAAAACTTTTTTTATTCGATTTGAATGCTTTTAGTTTTCATACACACAAAATTATTTGATTGTCATTTGTTTTTATTCGTGGAACATATTTATTGATACTGATTGATTTGCGGATTTATGGGAATGAACCTAAACAATGAAATGAAATATGTAGAGCTTCACGCTTGCTTTTAAAACATACGGCAACGTAGGCGGTGAAACTGATGATCCATGAAATGAAAATGGGGCATCGGTGGAATGAGATGCCGGAGAAAACCCACCCCAGTGTCATGTTATCCATCACAAATCTCACTTGGCGTTTGCCTGGCAGGGAACCGGGGCCACCTTGGTGAGAGCCAAGTAGTCTAACCACTCAGCCATGGCGCGGCCTAAATGAACCTTACGTTAAATATGTTAAAGGTATTGATGATTTTCAGTGAAAGGGAAGGGATTAAAAAGTTTCAAAAGGATTCTAATTATTATTGAAGCTATGAGAGGTATTGCTAAATACCGGTGAAACTGTTACTTATGTTTCTCAGATCGATGTTATGTTGTCAAGTAACTGAGGACTACCAGTTTGAACAGAGAATTTAGATGGGCTACATTTTTCTTTTCCTTCTTGCTTTGTGTTTCGCTGGCGCTTACTTGTTCAATAACTATCAAACAATAGTACTCGTATAAGTAAGAAAAATGGGAATTCCCACTAAAAATAGGAAATTGGATGTGGCAAAAGATTGGCAGTATACTCTTTGAGCTTTCTGTACATGACAGTCTATAAACTCCTCCTTAATCAGTCACAAGTTTCAAAACTTATCGAGATGCTGCAGGAATGTTGATTAACTCTGTATACTATACATATTTAAAGTTCATTTATAATATGTATAATATTGTAAAAAGGTCTTAGGTACTTAAAGGCTATATATATATATATATATGTCATATCGGTGAATGAATGGTATGGGTGAAATGATGCTCAATGCATCCAGGGTCCACGGAGCTTACAGTTACCCGACATTCGTCTTTCCGGATAAGGGAAAACCCCGGGTAAAACCTTATCCAGGTAACTTAACCTGACCGAGATTCGAACTCGGGACCTCTTGAAAGTGAGGCAGACGTGCTACCACCACACTACCGAGGCGGGCATATACGTATATGTGTACTGAATTCAAGACTGTAATATAAGCAAATAGTAAGGGCAGTGTCTTAGTCTAACAGCTACAAGTATGACATTTCTCCCACGCCAGGACGAGTAAATCGTCCATGAAAGGACGTGCGAAAAGGCAGTATGCTTCTTTCTTTCTTTCTTTCTTTCTTTCTTTCTTTTCCGCTCTCTCTCTCCTCTCTCTCTCCCGCCCAACAACTTCACTCTCTCTCATCGGGAGCTCTAGCTTCTATGTCTACTCAGCAGTTGCTCAGAGTTAACTGGTAGCCCATTGTTAATTATATCTAAAGAGGCGGAAAATTAGCTACTCGCGAGAAAAGAGGCAAAATAAAAAGATTGAAAACTGCATAAAAATGCATAAAAGGTATTTACAGGGCCCTATTAGGTGTAGGAGATGATTTTTCACTTATGTGTCACTTCTCAGTTTTATAGATGATCGGAATATACTTATAATTTAAAACATTTGTTGGTTAAACTGTACAGTATCTACCAAAAGCTTTGGATTCGTCATACGCGTTATGCTGCGTAGCGATTAATTTACTACACTTGGTGTGACATCGGTATGTATATAAACACAAATGTACGAATTGACAAGACGATCTTTCAGCTCCAGCTCCTTTCGATTCCCGCGAGCATCCTAATACGAAACACTCATTTAATATATGAACAATAAAGTATCGGCTGAGGCTGCTGTGGGGAAACCCTTTCAATCAATGCTTTGGAAAGCTAAGCCGCGAATCGGTTTGAGCAGAATAGGAATGGAGACATATACCCAATAAAAGGTATTTGGAAAGGTGTCAAAAGAACTAATGGACATAAATTGCTGTATAAGGGGGCCACTTTGCAAAATTAGGCTCTCACTGAGCCTAATGAATAAAATAAAACAGATCCTCTGTACTTAAGACGAAGGAACAGAGAAAAAAATGATTTTGGCTGAGAGGTTACACATGAAAATCACTGACGATTTTGTTACGAGAATCTGTCCAATCTTTAACTTAAATGAAGACTATGTATACATTCTGGTGCTGTGTGGAGAGCGGGAGAATAAAGAAGTATTAAATTCACAAAAATATCTTTAACTTCAATTAGAAAGAAACTACCTATTTGGAATTACTGACTTGAGCAGAAAATCTAACTAAATATGGAAAATAATTTCCTGGGTGATATGCATAGAGGCAGATCTAATTTGCGGAGTTAGAGCCTATTTATCTCTAATTGTTTGGCTTCCGTTTGTTTCTTATAGATTATTTTATCTTCCATCTTAAATATGCATGTCAGTCACGGTTTATAGGTACACAGTGTAGAAGCTTAAGCAATGTGACACCAATAAGGACGCCATACCTGTCTATCTGTCCAGTTTCGTTTATTTCATATACAACACAGCATTTACTCTGTTCTGTATGTATCAAAATATTATTCTCTCAATTTGCGCTTTTTTCTTTTTACTCTGGACCTCATAAAACTGTAAATTAAGGCTTTAATTATATCCATTGTACCTTAGTTTGGGGAAGATATTTTTCGAATTGGTTGTAATTTAAGACTTCCTTGTATATCTCATCCTATGTACTATGAGGCTGATTATATAAATAACACTCCTAAAATATTAATTTATTTACTCTAGAAAGACACAAGGTGTTAGTATTTGTTAATAACATATTATAAGAATAATGTGCTATAATCATTTTCACGAAAAGTACATATATTACGATATAATGTTCTTCATTTTTTGGATCACACCTTTAACTCGAAGCACTTTACCTTAGTATTCCAGTATTTTAGCACCATTTGTTCCAAGCTACCGAGTCCACTTATGCACACCAGTTCTTAAATAATGAGTGCTTGACTGAATCTAGGACCCGAGATTTAAAGAAAGTTTACCGCCCGGTTTAAAAAAAGAAATCTGGAATAAATAAGAGTAAGAAATAGGTATTTGCAAATTTTATATTCGCTTTTGTGAAAGATAGGACAAATGTGTAGCATAGCTTGCTTCAAAACAGTTTTGTATACGACTCATAACAAGACTGTTTACAAAAGCGGCACGTTTCGGTAATGCACTCAGTATTCACAACGTAACCAATACTGTGTCAAATACAAGTCCTAGTTTTTTTTTAATTTGCTAGCAACCTGTTACGTGTTTCATTGATTTGCTAATAAAATCTAGTTCTGAAGTAAATTATATTTACGTTGTACTGTCTCTTGTCAACTTTAAGGATCAGCTTAATATTGTGGTTAAGGCAATACATGGACTATAGATATCTCGATATGCTATTAATAGTTGTTTCTTCGTCTAGTTATCCAAAAGTGGTGGACGTTTAAATTTTGCAGTCACAGTGTAAAATATGTCTAAATGTGCTCCAACACCTGCAAGTTTATTTGACACTCGCTTTAACTCAATCCTCTTATAGGCTGCGCCGTGGCTCAGTGATTAGACCACTTGGCTCTCACCAAGGCGGCCCAGGTTCGATCCCAGGCGACCGCAAAGTGAGATTTGTTATGGACAACACGGCGCTGGGGCGGGTTTTCTCCGGGACCTCCGGTTTCCCCCGCCGTCTCATCCCACCGGTGCTCCATCTTCATCTCATGTATCATCAGTGTCACCGCCTGCGGTGCCGTATGTAGTAAAAGCGGGCGTTAACCCCTCCCCCCACACACACACACAATCCTCTTATAGTTTTCACCGCTGTGATCGCACTAGCCCAAGAACTAATTGAAACTGTAGTTATTCGTTAATCATATTCATTTGGAATCATCTTCTGTGATAGATGTAGTGATAATATGCTAGCTTCTATTTGCCGAGGTCGCGGGTTCATATCCAGCGGACGGCGATCAATTCACTTTGGCTTCAAAAACTTTAGCCTGCCTCCCTTCGTAAGGGAGATGAAGTTGGTGGTCTCATTTCGCAGATATAGTCCCGAGTCAAATGGGAAGTTTGAGCCAAACTGTGGGTGTTTCAGGCCTTTTTTTTCCTTTAGAAGGGCCCATATAGCCAGCGAAGGGAGAACATTAAAGGGAAATTTAAGAGGATCGGGGGAGAATAGCTGTATAGATCACATTCTTGAAGAAATTGAATAAGAGGATGGATACGGGTTCGCGGCAGACTATAATAGGGTGATGACGCTAGCGAGAAAAGGAACAGAATGGTGAAACAGGCGGCGGAGGAGGGAAAAACGGTGGGCTGGGTAGCAAGAGCAGCTGAACAGGAGATGATTGAGGTCAGCGATTTCGCCTGGGTCATAAGGACAAACAGGGAAATCACTGAGACGTAATCGGTGTAGATGCGCAGGGTAACATCCATGTCCAAGTCGCATTCCAATGAGGGTGGTGAGATGTCGACGGGCAATCCCGTAGCTAGATAACCAAGAAGTCGTGGAAAGATGCGCCTGAACGGCGACGTATTGTTTGCCTTTGATGGATTAAGAACGAAGCCAGATATCGTTTCCAGCGGCGGTAGGCTTCACGCCGAAGGACCGGGAAGAAGTCAGTGTAGGGTAGTTGGATGTCTTGAAAGTTACCTTGGCCAGTTCCCTCTTTTGCCAGGTGGTCGACGACTTCATTGTAGGAATTCCGATATGCCCTCTTATCCAAAGGAAGTGAATTTGCTGCCCGGCTATGGTAGCGGTATTCACCAAAGTCAGGATCTCATTGAGATAACGGTGCATTACTCTAGTCCAGAGAGGATGCGAAAGTCTCTGCAGCAAACTCTGCGCATCGGTTAAGACCAGCAGTTTGGGGGAGCCCCGATAAATACCATGTTACAAAGCTTCATGAATGGCCAGAACCTCCGCAGTGTAGTTGGAAGCCTCCATAGGTAGGTGGTATCGGGCCAAGTCATTAGTAGAAGGTCAAACGTATTCCTCAACTACGCCAACAGCAGATTTAGAATCGTCGGGGTAGATCGTGGTGAAATCTGGCCATGTGACATGCAAGAAATGAGTAAAGTCGACGTTCACGTCAGGGCTTCGAATTATGTAATAAGTGAAGATAAGGCATCCAAAGATTCAGGAAGTGCAACTCAAATGGATATTGAAACATAGAAACAGAGGGACATTCCAAAATTAGTGTAAAAACGTGGTATAAATCCCGAAAACCCAAAAACGGCGCTCAAAGGGAATACTCCCAATAAAAAGCGCCGAGTAAGAGATGTCGACATATCTCCAACGGTGGTTCTGAGGCCTCAACCAAATGCGCATTCGTTGGTTTATAAAGCATAGTACCTTCACAAAATCGGAGAGCACGATGCTGAGCAAAATCCAACTTGCGTAAGATCGATTTGGGAGCAGAGCCAAAAAAGATACAGCCATAGTCCAATACGGGCCTAATTATTGAACGATATAACAGAAGTAATATGCACACTTCTCCGCTCTACCATGAATGAGCGATATTGTGTTGAACATTAAGGGTTGGGCCAATCTTGGAAAGGGCATGCTGAATATGACAACTGCAGGAAAGGCGACTGTCCAAAGGGTTGCCCAAATATTTTGCGGAAGATGCAAAGGTAAAAGTAAAAGGCCCCAATCATAATGCCAAAAGGTAGTGTTCGTTGTTACCTAGTAAACACGACGACTGTAGACTTGGTAAGTGAAAGATGTAACCCGTAAGCACAGGCCCAAGTTGACAAATCGGTGGTTGCATCACTAAGCCAAACACCAGTAATCCAAAACCTAGGCGATCGAGCGTACAGACATAATCAGCATGCTGATGAACTCGAATATGAGGACTAAATAAGGAGTCTAAATGCGGCGTATAAAGAGCAAAAAGAAGAGTACTCAAAGCCGCTCTCTTGGGCAATAATTGAACCACCACTCTGGGCCCAAAAAAGGAATTATCAGGAGAACTTATATAGATGATACGATGTCGGAGAAGGTTATAAATGCCATAGCAGTACCGCGGAGGAAGACCATGGGCGTGCAGTTTCCCAAGCAAAACTAGCAGTAGAGCACTATCGTAGGTACCAGAAATGTCCAAAAAGATCGTCGTCAGTTATACATGTTCCAAACACTTAGGCTTGATTTCCGTATTCAGGGTGCTGAGGCTATCCAAAGTACTCTGAGTTATGCGGAAGCCATATTGGGACATGGGTAATCAGCTACGTGATTCCAGCCGACATTCAAGTCGTCGTTTAAGCAAGTGTTCAAAGGTCTTCGCGATACAGGAAGACTAAGCGATCGGGTTATAAGAGGTTGCAAAACCGGGGTCCTTCCTCCGCTTCAAGATAGGCACAATGATCTGCGTAGTGAACTCTCGGGTAAAACACCGGAGGTACAAATTTCGTTGAACAGTCCCAAAAGTATCATCTTCGCACGATGAGGAAGGTAGGCGAGCATACTGTAGGATGTTTGGTCATAACCTGGGGCTGAATTCAAGGTAGATCTCACAATATTGAGTACAGACATGGAAAATGGAGACATCAAATAAGGATGTGATTCCCCGGAGGAAGAGATACCAATAGGTGTTGGTGGTGAAGCCACGGATGGTGGAGCAATGTGATATACAACTTCAGCGATCCAATCCATCAGGGGACGGGTAGGAAGTGGCTTCTTCCTCAATTTGTTAACAAAACCACAAATCTGAGAAGGTGGGGTATTGTTAGAGAGTTTGGTACAAAAGGTCTTCCAGGACTCCTTCTTGCACTGCCGTATAATGCATTTGACCTCGGCTGCGGTACGTTTGTTGGCCAGAAAATTGTCCCACGTAGATTTACGCCGGTAGTTTCAGAGAGCCAATTTCCTCTCCGCAACAAAACGACTGCATTCGGCGTTCCACCAGGGAACTGTTGCACCATAGGACGTAATCACTGGCTATTTCTCTGGGATCGGAAACGAAGCCCCACTATTAATACATAGCATGAAGGTGTCATAGCGCTCCAATGAAGGACGATCAGTGGGAACCTCAGAAAGTGTGGCATCGAGAATGCGTCCATAGTTGGCCCAATTGTTACGCCATAAATTCCACCTGGTCGAAGAATAAAAGGCAGCAGAAACTTGCGGAAGAATAGTCGAAACCTCTAGCGGAGAATGATCGCAGCCCACTGTGAAGAGAAGATCTCTCCAGTTGAGAGCAGAAAAGAGGGACTGGGAGCAGAGCGTCAAATCAATCGCTGACGGTGGAATAAACATCGGTGAGGAGAACCAACTTAGAGTACTCGATGAAGTCCAAGAGTGTTCTGCCAGCAGCGTCAGTCAGGTCATATCTCCCTGTGGTATTATGGACATTAAAATCACCCAGGCCTTCTATGGAGTGGCAACGCTGCGAGCCGCAGCAGATCAGGAACGTCTACGTATAAAAAATCAATTTAATTTCTCATTAATTTGGTGGATTACTTTCAAACTTAACAGACTTCGCTAGCAAAACAGGTTATAGGCTGAAGAAGTAATATCTTTCGAGTGTTTAGTCCATGCCTTTTACAGTTTAAAGTTTTCTGAATCATAACTATAGGGTAAAACTTTTGAAGCGGGTAACACTTTTTGTATTTTCTTCTGGTATACAATAAGCAGGACCTTGCAGTAATCTAATTTGAGAAACGTCCCGTGGAATTGCATTAATTAGAACGTTTTCTTTTCATCTGTTTAATGAGGGTCCAGCTCAGCGTGAAAGTTCGCTATAAATTAGTATTGGTTTCTTTTAGAAACTCCTCGACTTCAACTTCACATGATTAGCCTGTGTATCACATCTAGCATTTTCGTTTTATTCCATTGATAACAGTGTAACTGTGTAGTCTTACCTCACTTAAACAGTTGTTAGTGGTAGTATAACCAATAGTTTTGAAAGTGGAGTTGCATAGCAGCGACTTGAAAATACTCTGTAAATTGCAGAGCATGCATGTGTAAAACGAGAACGTTGCCTTGAATTGCGGCACTAAATTTTAAAATAACACTAATTGACACTAGTAGTTTAACACTTCCGAATAGATGAATTGTGTGTTGATAACTGTGGAAGTTCAGCTTCTAGGTTCTATTAACTATCGTTTATTAATTTTGTATCCTATCTATGCAAACTTGTATGTACAGACCGATAGGACTGGCAGTTCCGCTGAATATTGTTATGGCTAATTATGTCTTGAGCGTTCTTCATAGGATTCGTTATGCAATGCAGCAGAAATAACATGATTATCGGAAACCTTAAGTGAGAGATGTAATAATTATGAAACACTGGGAATGTAAATACGCCCACTCTGCTTGCTTCAGAAACGCCTACTTAGGCTCCAACAGAGCCTTTCTTTTATAGTACAAACAAATTATTGTAATCTTACTAAATACTTACAACATTAGCTAAAAATATTAATGATACATGGATGTATAAAGAGGGCACGCCGTGGACTAGTGGTTACGGCACTAGACTGCAAGCCAGGAGGTCGCGGGTTTGATTCCCGATGGTACCTTTAGAATTTATTCCCTACTATAACCCTTCGGGTCGCACTATGGCCCTGGAGTTCACTCAGCCTCAGAATGAGTACCAAGGTAATTCCTGGAGGTGAAGACAGCTGCCTATTGGGTTTGACAACCTCACAGGTCTTGAATGCCGAGTCTATATAGAGGGGTGCCATAACCACCCGCTGTCCAAACATAGGCCGCACAAGGTCCTTCATGGGGTACCTTTACTCTTCTGTTATGACTTAGTTCATAGCTCACTGTCACGCCAGTTCAGTTCAGTTCAGTTTCCTCAGTCACTTCACCTTTGCTCACATATGGCAGCGCAATTGAACTCGTACGAAGCAGCTTCTCCTTCCTTCTGCTTCAACCGCTTGGGCTTCGAAAGGAACTCTCGCACGCTGAGCAGCCATCATTGTTCATGACAAAAGAAATCCACCCGCAGAACACACTGAGTAAGCAACACTTTTTCACATTTAAAACAGACGCCTGCCTTCTAGAGGTTTCAGTTTTCTGAAATATTCGGAGAAAGTATCTGGTTATCTCTCGGTAGTTCTTCGTAGTTTTACGTAGGGCGAGAGCGTACTACTTTCCTTATCTCTTCAACTGACCAGTCAGACGGTCGATCGCCTTCCTCGCAGAGCTGCTGTGTCACGTTATGTTTAAGTGGTTAACTTGCGTAATACAGTGACGTCACTGGGATGAACCTTGAAGTTCGTGTTTTCCGCCCAATGCTTTACCGTTGAACTATCATAGCGAAAGTCTTGAACATAGATTAAATATTCTCATCTAAGTCATATATTCTAAGTGAAACTTCAGGCCGACATCAAATGCTACCAATAGTACTTTTTTCTAATGTTCGGGTTTTGTAATTAATCACTATAAAGCGCAATTTATATTTTTACTAAGATCCGTGGCTGTAGTCGTTGTCATTATAAAGCATTCAACATTCGGCGATTTTGCATTAGGTGTTATATTATTCTTATTTTTCAATTTTAGGATTAGTCCAAGAGCCGCTGCTTTCCCCTTAATAGTTTGAAATAAAACACTCCGTAATAAAGGTAGTATATACTTAAGACATATATACCAGCACTTAAAGTATTAGTTTTGTAAAATATCATCCTGGTTTTTCTCATAAAGATAGCAACGAAGTAAGTTACTTTAATGAAGAAGTAGAAGGAATGACGAGTCATTTTAACCAAAAAATATTTTCTGTCTGTTTTTGTCATAATAATAGGAGGATGGATAGAGTCAACTAGCCTATATACGGCTAGTGTGGAGAAATGATTAATTTCCATCAATTAACTAAAATAATAGGAGGATATTTACATTATTTCGTGGATTTTCATTACTTTTAGGTGTTTTATAAGATTTAAATTTTCACTTATGTACACTTTTACAGCAGTGTACACCACAGCTTATATATTATTATGCATTTACAGGATAGCAAAACCACGTTGAATTAGATTTATATAACGTATACAACATGACTGTGACTGCTGTTATTTTTTTTACGTCATGTCATGCCCACGTTGCACTAGCCAACAATAAGTTTCAAACGCAATGATAGTAAAGTATCTCACTGTTGTTGCATAAAACTTACAAGAAATGTTTGTTACTGCTTTCTAAAAACGATTTCTAGTCGCATGGATTTTCGCAATCGGAAATAACTCTAGTAACTCTGGTTTTAGACAATGAGCAGAGAAAGTTTTGCAACTGTGTAAGACCTCCTCGTTAGCTTAGATGGTAGCGTGTCTGCCTGACACTCATGAGCTCCCGAGTTTGAATCTCAGCGAGGGCGAGTTACCTGGATAAGGCTTTCTCCGGGGTTTTCCGTTATCCTGAATGATGAATATCTGATATCTTTAAGCTATCTGGACCCTGTGATCATTTCACCCATTTCATTTACTATCCAATGTTGCTTAACACTGGAGGACGTGTATTAAAAACGAGGACATAAACAGTGTTATTTTATGATTCCTAGTGAATAATCTGGTAGTGGTGTTGATGTACTTGAAGGAGAATCTGGGCATAGAAGAAATAAAGGGGGGAATAAGAATACCAAAATGGCACAGTGTCAATAGTCATAATACGTAGTAGTCATACGAATTCAATGATGAGTCATTCCTATCCATTGCCATAGTTCCTGCTCAAGGACGAGGTCATGGACATAGTCAAGCAACACCATTATAAGATGCTTCATGTATATATGTAAAGTGGGCCAACTCCAGGTTCATACCTCTTTATTAGCTGAGGAACATTGTGCTAGTGAAGGAGCAATTTTGTTGTCCGATCTCTCATGTACCAGCTGTTTGACGTACCATTCAAAATATTATCCAGCAAAACTTTGAATGAATTTTTTCACTAGATGATACACCTTTGAGGATATTGTGTGTTTGTGTGTGTGTGTGTGTGTGTGTGTGTGTGTGTGTGTGTGTGTTTGTGTGTGTTTGTGTGTTGTGTCTGGTATCTAATGTTAAGTGATAATATTGGCAGGCACATCAAGGGGTGTACGGAAGATAAAGACTGAAGTCAGGATCTCCAACATGAACCGACTTACCGGCAGAATTATACGCCTTCTTTAATATAGTGTATGCTCGTGGAGTATATGCATGGAAATAAAATGCAATAAGGATCCTGTAAATCAACACTTGGGGTCCATAAATTTTCAAAGAAACTGTGGCAAGAGATCGATTTACGGAAATCGTGAAGCACCTAAAGTTTGTCATAAAGACAACCTGTAGTGAGCTTTTGACAGCAAACGCTTTTGGTTTGGCATCTGGTATATGGAAACACTTTTTACAGCAATGTATTGCTTCTTTGCAAGCAGGTATAAATATTCCTGAAGATGAAAAAGTATTTCCATGCAACAGCAAATGTTCATTTCTCACAGTTTATTGCCAGTAGTTCTGATTAATTTTAAATACAATTTTGGCCTGTGTGAATGTAAATATAAAGTACATTTGTAATGGTTTTCTCTACACAGTTAAAGAAGGTGTATTTCGTGTTGACAAATGCGTTAGTAAAAGTGCAGTTCTCCGCCTGCTTGCTCCTTTGTCAGGGAGAGGCGTTGTCAGCGTTACTCTACACAATTTCTGTACAACATCGAAGCTTAAGCTAAATGTCAAATTAATTAGTTTGATTGGAACTTAGGATTGTGCAAGGTGGGACATGCCTCCTATAGTGAAATAAATGTGAAAATCTCACCAACACAGTTTTATCATAGACAGTTGGCTATTATACAACGTTGGCTACTTGGCAGTGCCAACCTTGTAAAAATATAATAGCTCTTAGTATCATGTATATTGTGACTTTGTGGGTTCGTGAAATGAAAAGTCCAATTACACCACTCAACAATGTTCTTTATTTCCACCGACTTACAGTTTAACACTTGCCAATTACACAGAATTACTTGCTGCACACAGTTACAATTCACCAGTCCGTCCGTTACAATTTCACTGTACTCGCGGTTACGTAAGCTCCGGTACACATTCAAAGTTACGTACAGTCTTCCGTTGCACAACCCTTTCGTTCATTAACACGTCACTGACTAACTCTTACACCAAGAACTGCGACTGTCTCCTCACTCACTGACAAAACCAACTCACTGACTGACTAAACCAAAACCAACTCAACTCACTAACTAACTCCCTCTGTCTGTCTGTAACTCTCTTTATATAGGAATATCGCCGGTTTCTCGTGTTTACAGGATCGTTCTAGTAACAGAAAGATCGAGAAACAGGTGTAGAGAAAACAGGCGACACAGTCATGTTTTTTCCCTGACCACAGTCTGTCACCACCACAAGACAAACGAGGAGGAGGTGTGGCTAACCGAACCTCCCCTACCTTCCGCTGCCAGCTGCTTTCACAGGGTGTTCCAGCGCTCCCGTTACAATATAGTGTTGATACTCCTAACAATGGAAAGAAAACACCAAGAACCTGTATTATTTTAGTTAATTGATGGAAATTAATCAATTCTCCACACTAGCCGTATATAGGCTAAGATTTTTGATAGATAGAGTCAACATGAAAAAGTCAAATCCCGGCCATGACATTGAATTTTTCATGTTGACTCTATCCACCAAGAACCTGTGTTTACAACTCAGCAAATTTGGTGTTAATGTAACTGACCAGATGTGTAAGCGTAGCACAGTGGAGTCTTGTTTTAGAAGATGGCCAATAAATCATGTAGTTATAACAAAACATGGTTAATCTAGCTGCTATCAGTGCACAGATCGTTCACAGGTTGGCAACGGAAAGGAGAATTTGTCCTGAAGATTTCACCTTTGAGCAGGCGCTGCAACTTGGTGCTTCAAATATCAACATTAAGAGTTGTACACTGCCGAATTCACAGAATTTCTTAATGATAAATAAAGAAGAGAACACAACAGACACAGAAGCCTGACTTAATGTGCAAAGGCATGACTATGCAGGAAAGTAAACTTATGGTTGTGTAACAGCAAACTTCTTCGAATTTGAAAACTTAAAGCATTAACAAAAGTTAAAAATGGTGGCGACACTCTTCCTAAATCATAGTAAACATTATACAAACAGTTGATTCGCTAAACATGCTTCCTAGCAATCTTCTACGTCAAATTTTTGTTATTTTTCAGATTTTCATCAGAACTTTCTTTTCAATTCTTACACCAAAAATGAAAGAACTACATTATAAAAGACGTGCATATAGTTCTAGGCCCGACACTTAACGTCAGTCAAACTCTCGTCTATATCCGAAAAACAGTGGTGCGGGTAGCCCTTATAGGTAAGTAGACAAATTAGGTCAGTTCTTAGTACTAAATCCATTACCTATTATTTCGCGTATTGTTTTACAATGTCATTGTATACATTTTTTGCCATATGTCATGCTGCTCTATGAATATGACAATTCCCTATTCGGTAAAAAATTAAACCACGGGAATATAGTTTGTTTATTATTGATAAACTTAACATTTAACATGCGGGAGAGTACCTGAAAACAGAGATGTGTCTTTGTTTATAACTAGAGCTGAATTTTTTTGTACAATGCCAAATTTTAGTACTCTACAATATATGTATATGGTAAATTGGTTGGATTGGTGATAATGTTTTAATGGAATATCAAAACGTTCTCCTTTAAAAAGGAAATTAATTTCGTTATTCCAAAAGCATCAAATGTATGTCATATATGCCTTGAAGAAAAAGAAATTCAATAAAATGTAACATTAATAAAACAAATAAGGCAATATTTAATATGACATTATTTTGATTTAGACTTAATTAAAATAGCTACACACTTGTTCATAAAGCGAACAAAAGTAGCATTGATATCACGAATTCCATGAAAATAGAGAGGAAAAAAACAGCTATAATGGTTTCTTACAACTTATGTGTTTATATTAAAATATTTTCAAATACTGAAAAACTGCATGGACAAACATTATTTCAAGAATTCTCAACACTGACCGATCCCTTAATCGGAGGGAAATTGCAGGTTTTGATATTTTGGTGCAAATACTTGATCATTATTGTATCGGAGATTCCATTGCACCGAAGCCATCTTTCTGTTGTTGTCGGAAGAAGTCTGCTCCTGATTTCTGTATAGGTTCGCTCATGTGTAGACCCGTTGTGCTCTGTTGCGGCTGATAATGATGATATATTCACCAGTTTTGAACACGGCGAACATGACGGTAGTTTGCCACACGATCCTCTTTACGAGATGCAATGTGAGACATGTTGATCAGCAGACCATAAAGTAATTCCAGAAAACTTTCCTTAACTTTTGATTCCCTAAGTTAGCCACGATTGTTTCATTGTTGTGACCTAGCACGTTACTTGAGGATAAATATATGTCGTTTGGTAGCTATGCACAAGAGTGATCGTTGTTGCGTGGTGGAGATTGTGTGTATATATGTATGATGCTAGGATTAAAGCTACACAAAACGTTTTGGTATCATACGATATTTTTTCAAATGCATATGGATGACAGAAAGTGTCATAAGTCATTAGAAGTATTATGCAACTTGCATCAAGTTATAAACACATAAACTATATTATAATGGGGCGCCGGGGTAGCGCGGTGGTTTCGTTCGCGGCTCCCGTTCTAAGGGTCCCGAGTTCGATTCCCGGCTCTGGGGTTGGCGATTTTAAGTCGGCCCTATCCACGCCTTCACCTCTGTCTAGCACACGTGAAGTATCCCCTATGCCCAACGTGGTTCGGAGTCCACGGTAAAAACTGTAGGTCCTCTCACCTCACCGCCATCTTCACTATCACCCTATCATCGGAGGTAATGGACACCGCCCTCTGGGTGCCTCCACCTGAGAAATGGGTCCGGTCATCACTTGGTGGGGTGAGGTTACCCCGAAGGCCAAGGTTGCCATGTTGGGAGTGTTAGTAACTAACTAACTATATTATAATGTTCGAAGAGCAAAACGCAGACTGTATTATTCTAGTCCTGCTCAAACTACTTGATACTCTACAATGGATGCTGCCCTTTTCAATGAGAAAAGTACAACTACACTTAGAAATTTGACCGATATTATAATAAAGAAAGTAATAGGTATCCTCTTTCCATGTGTATTATTTATGCAAATCAGAGCTTATAATAATTTTGTACAGTTAAAGGTTTGCCTTAAACAAAAGTTACATGTTGGGGGGTTATATAAAGTAAAACCATATTAAAGGTAAATTTATCATTTCTTTTGACGCATTTCACCGCATTCGCGTTATGAAGCGATTCTGATGCATATAGTTGTAACTACATCTGTTCCTAATTGCTGTTCCTAATTGCTATTCGTAACGCTATGAGGTATCGCATAGCACCACTTCTTTAACAGCCTCAAATCCCAAATAAAACATGGTATTGTACACACTAGCTCCTTTGCCCTTAGACTCTACTTCAGTTTGTCAAGAGTCAATTTATATTTTATTCTCTAAAGCTTTTCCCATACTTGTCAGATTATTCTTTTAATTTATTTTTCAGTATTCATTTAAAACAATAAAAATTGGCTCTGACTAGATACATTCCTGTATATATTAAAGTGGTTTGCGGTTTATGGAGATTGGTTCCGCTTTGAAGATTGTGGTCAACTTTGTCTTCTTGGGGCCCATTTTAAGTTCTACTTCTGTGCTTACTCTCTCTGGGTTGTTTAGCATGTGTTCCAAAAATGTCTCTCTTTGTGCCATCACTACAATATCACCTGCAAACCTCAGGTGATATAAACTATTTCCATAAAGGTTGATTCCTAATTTGTGTTCCCAATCTAGGTTACTTAGTTTGTATTCCTGCAGATATATTATTAGTTCCGTTGATAGTGTTGGTGTGTTTAATTCCACTTTCTAATGGAAATCTTTCACCATCTCTTTCTGCTTTGATTTTTACCTGACAGTTTTGTTATATCTTCTTAATATTCTTGTGCATTTGATTCAGGTGCCCTGGTGTGGTAGGCATTCCCAGCCAAATATATATCATACTGGATGGAAGCCCTGAGGTGGTCCCGAATGCAACTGTTATTTGAACATTTTTGAACGTTCTCTAATAAGAAGTTCATTGCCTGTTGGCAGTTTACCAGGTTGTACCAGATCTAAATATATCTGGTCCTAACAATTGATTTCTTCGAGTAATTTCTCTGTTAGTTTTATGGTTAGGATTATCACAAACAGTTTTTCCCTAGTAGGCACCAAACTTATAGACCTGTAGTGGTTGATTTTGTCCGTTGCTCCTTTTTATGTAACACAATATTAGTATTTTCCATGGAAGTAAAGCACAGACCCTCATTAACCATCTTAAGAGCTTTGTTTGAACACAAATTATGCTTGAAAGCTTTGTTCCAATATTGCTAACCCTAATACTTTTCTGCTTTGATAGGTTTTGTGGAGAGAGAAAGAGGGAGATAGATTCGCCATTGAGTTTTCATCACAACAGTAGCTCATATACATAAATAACTTGTAATCTTTGTAACAATATTGGTGGCAAGTAATGAAGTATTCTGGTAAATTTCGGTAGGGTATGATCTAATGCTGTAATTTGTTTCAGATCACACCACTCACTATTTAAAATGTCATTATATTAATATTCTCATACCATGAGCACTGGAGGGTTAAATCCTCATTATTTCAGTTTAAACAGTGACTTATCTACGATATCTTAATGTTTATTTCATTTGTGTCTACAAAAATGATGTGCGTTTGATTCCGTTCGCCGCTCCAAGAATCTTACCGACAGAATTGGAAAAGCGAGCTTTTACGGTAACTCCTGTTGTAATTTAATAGTCACAGGGCCATAAATAGCAGACAGTATGTCCTCTGCCATAGAAATTCTGGAATTAGAGAATCAGATGAGAAAACTGCAGATCTTCATCTCGCTTTGTGTCCATTCTACCTAGATCCTGGTGTACCTCATTTAATTGAAGGTGGTAAGGTTGTTACATGTTAAAACTGTCCATGCCGAGAACAAATGATTCCCAAAACAGCTGTAACGTTAATGGACTGCGCGAACGCGAGCAGCATAGAACTAACTAATGATATAAATTAAGGAGGAAGTACTCTACATATCTGAATGCGTAGCAGTGTTTCACAGACTCGGCCAAAACTCTCTTTTCTCGCCACTTATAATACCAAAACTAAATGATGGTGCAAAACATGACATTAGAAATTAGTTTATTGCCACATGAAAAAATGTGGTGACAAAGTTTTATCTAGCTTTATATTGGACTCTTGCAAATAAGTAATTTGAAGGCATTTAATCCTAAATTTTTGGCACGTAAATATGTCGAAAGTGTGTGTTTTCTTTGTTGATCCCTGACGCCCTCCGCGACTACGGTTGCATTCTATTTCACTAAATTCTTAAATAAAGTTACCTATTATCCCTTTGTTACCAAGGGATATTACGATAAATCCCTAAACATTTTTGTATTGATAGTTGTAAAATTCTACAGAGATTTCAGTGCTACTATAGATGTATTATGAGCAAATGTTTGATATACAATTCTTTTTTTCTTTCGTTTTCAAGTCTTTGGTAACCATTACAATGACACTAAACCATTAACCATATTAAAGACATACCTTGGTAATTAAATACCACTAACCAGTTATACATTTACGGTGATATAAACAGTTATCAAGGAAATCTGAGTCTGAGAGCATCCTACATTTTAGAGAACTTGACCTCGCTCACCAAAAGTGACTTTCTGTCACACGTACAAAAGTCTTAAGTCTGTGAAATCAAATGCAATACCAAGAGATTAAAGAACTACATGGTTCTCCTTATATGCAGTGCGGGTAACTAGCTCCTTAATATACAACATTAATGTGGTTACTGTCAGAGATATGAAGAAAACTATATCCTCTGCTATTTAGGGAAAACTTAAAACAAACTGGGGTTATTAATATGAATTTCATAGAGATAAGGGAAATACCTTTATTCCAATAACTTCAGTATTTTCAATAGTCATGAGTATCATTTATGTATTTTGGCATTAAGATAACAAAGTTATTTCTTATATAATATATTTGAAATTTACAATAATGGTATTCCCACATTAATGTCCTCTTGAAATTCATATGCCACACTATATGTGAGAAGCCTCTTTGAGAAACAGTACTTAATATCCGTATTTAAAATATCAAATAGATGACTTATTATTGACGGTACTAATTCTCCTTAAGGCATTATTTAAGAATGTCCGAATATCAGTACTATTTATGCAGTTTTAGCACAATAAATAGAACACTAATATAATAGGAAACAAACAATACTTTCGTCTATAATACAATTAAATCATGTTGTCTATAATCTATAATATCCCTTTAAACCTATGTTACAGATGTCTCCAAACATGTTATAAGAAACTGGTTACTCATTTCAATAAAATGACCACTAAAAGGAAGAAAAGTAGAGACAAATGTTCTTCACCACAAACTCAAGTTTTCAGTGATTACATTATACAATTTAAAAATGTTACATTCACTCACTGAGTGTAAATCCATATTAAGAGATACAATACGTTTCTGAAGTCATTTGTTTCTGGTGCAAAAGTGTCTGTTATTCATAAAGATAGTTTACGCTGCAAATACGGATTTTTGTAATTTTGGTTGAATTATCGTACGTATTGTCCCTATATAGTTAGATTACCTCACTGCAACTCAATCAAGCCGGAAAGTACATTGCGTCCGGCTTAGATATTTATTTGAAAGTACAGACAAAATCTTAATTTTCTTGTACAAATGTCATTTTAAGCTACTCGATATTAAAAATTATACTACGTACTGATCAGGATAAAACCAACCAAAGTCGAAATTTCAATGTGTGAATAACACAATGGACCTTATGTAATATCAGTGGTTAATAAAGCTAACGGTGACATTATTGTGCAGGCATTCTTTTGAGCTGAAAGAGGGATGTGTTTGTTTCCTTCGCGCCTTCACCTTAAGTTTTTGACATCTAAAATTACTCTATGAAGCAAATAATGTATGTCTTATTTAACATATTTATGTATTATTCTAACAGACTGATACATTAATCTTTTCACGTTATATGTTGTTCTTTGGAAATCCTTACTTCTATAAATAAGAACACCTCTGCAAGGAATATCAACAATTTTCCCAAATCCCGTAATTCTTATTAATGATATAATATGTTCTCTGATAGCTCTAATTTTATATTGTAAACAATGTGAACCGGAAATGGTTCTGTGAATGAAATGGTGCTAAAAGTTATTGAAACTGAATTGTATAAATTTCAAACTAATTAAGGATTCTCTTTATGCCATATAGACAGAGAAGCGAAGCTTCGTGTGCAGTATTGCCACGAAAATTTCGTAGCAGAGGGGAAAAACATACAGTTTGTTGAACCATATGCTATCAGAAGCGGAAACAGAGAACTCCGAAGAAAAATTGAAAATACAAAAGAGGTATATTTTCTGAATTTGTGGCGAGTTGATTCATCGTCTACTCAGTGCTGGTAGAAAAAGAGATTGATATCTTAAGATCAATATGAACTGGCTTAGATACGAATTCACATCTGACATTGATGTTAATATTGCTTCAACTTCAAAGAGGGAAGACCAAATGCGGAATCTGAAAAGAGAAGTTGGAGAAAAGAACGAAAGAAAACTTAAACTCCAGGACGTTTCAATTGTGTGCAAACGTCAACTTTAATACCGAAAAATAAATATACCGTAAAGGAAACCATAAATTGCTATCTGAAATACCAAAAAATTAAAATTAATAAATCGGGAATATCATTAAAAGTACATAATGGAAAGCATGGACATGATGTCTTGAAAAACATAAAAAATAGGAGCATGGACATCAGCATAAAAAGCAACCATTTTAACGGGGCACATCCCAGTGATAGGAGTTTAAGCCTCTTTCTAGTCTAGTGATATAAAATATTGGTATGTTTGGCACATACACGGAGAACATCTACTTATCATATTACAGACGCTGCACACAAATTTGGTACACCAGCCGTGCAGAAACTAAACTTACACATTTAATAGATCCTACAGCAGTTAGTTTGAAAACAGTACAAGAACTAGTGACATTCACAATGGATGAAACATCTATAATTTTTAAAACTATATCCATACAGGCATCCGGTGAAAAAAGTTAGAAATCACAAAATAGCAGCAGAAGGAATAGAACATTTTTCAAACTCAGGTTTGTTCTCGGTACCACTACAACTTTATTTTATTGGCCAACAATTTTAAGAGGTAGTGTTATGGCTGAATCCTAAGCATAAATTATAGACAAATAACATTTTAGTTTAAAGAGAAACAAAAGCCACCATAAAGAGGATATTTCCTATACGGAAAAGCATATAAAAGTATTAGATAAACTACATATAATATCAGGGGGAAACAATCACGAAAAGCTCATCAATTAGTGGTAAATTATGTAAATGACAATGTTTCTAATGCTATAACCTCAACACTTTCACAGAACTGATACCATTGCAGCGTTACTCTGAATATGGTAAACGAACTGAACACTTTGGCTACGAAGCCCACTAAATTACATGGCTACAAAAGCTACTGATACCTGAACGAAATCAACATTACAAAGCCAATTGATGCAACATAAATTTAATTTATTCTTTCATCGTTGCTCGCTTGGATTCATATTTAACGCTGTCACTCCGCATAGCCGCGCTTGCTAGGATGCCTGGGTTTGGTGCTTCCTAGTTCAGTGAATCGCGGGTTCGAGACTGGCCTTAGGCAAGGTTGTTTATATGTATGGAAAATGTCTGTGTATATGTGTGAGTGAATATGAAAAAGTAAGTAGAAAAAAGTACAAACCGAAAAAGGTATATATGCTTCAAGTATCATATAGCACAGAAGTCGAACAATGACTAGCAAGAAGAGGCCAAAGTAATGACGGAGTAGTACAAACAGGAAGGGGGATAATAATGTTGAACAGAATTGCGCCTTCATGTCGACTGTCCAAAGCCCAGCATTAAGCTATGGTTAACATAAAGTCGGAACATCCTTCAATAGGGAAGGTATATCGCCAGAAATTGCAAGAGGAAATAGGCATATAATTCGGCGATGTAGAATAGTGTTGCAAACAGTACCCAGATGTTTCATAATCCGCACTCAAGCATTTGAATATTATGAACAATAAACTGCCACAACCCCTTATCTCTCTACCAGTGGTATAACAAGGCTGCTTCCGTCCAGTAATAGTTATAATATGTATTAGCAGTAAATGTTTGGCATTGTTTTCTATTTAGACATATTTGAAAAATCTCTGATAGCCAGATTTGAGAATTCTAAAGAATTTAAAGAAACTTAATCACCAAAATATTCCAAAGAATGTTCATATATCGATAGTAGAACGAGGGATTTCATCTCTTAGAAAGCAGCTTCAGATTAAACAATGAGGGCAAAACAGTGCTTCTCTGCCCATAAACCTGAGGAAAGTGAATGAAGGTAACGAAAATGCCTGAGTCTCTGAAGTAATATTTTTATAATAAAGTATGATAAAAACAAAATTTTCAGGCTTTTTGACGTACGGTTTTAAATTTATGTAAATGTTTATGTTTTCAACTTAAATTATATCTGTAAGTGCTGAGTACTTAATTAAAAGTGGGAGGTTGAAACCACTGGTTGACAGATAAGAGCATATATTTGGTCCGTTGCTTGTATTTCTTGTTACCTAGTATTATATATTGTGACTTTGTGGGTTCGTGAAATAACAAGACGAGGTTAGAAAACACAAAAACTACACTTTATTTTCCTCGCAATACACCGTTCACCATTACAATTTGCTAGCAACCTCAAAAACTGTTTATTTTTTCCAACTCTACACTCAACTGTCTCGCTTCCGGTAACGATCGGTCCCGAAGTTTTCCGAATCTCCACCGGCCATCATTTTTCATCGGCTTCGCGAGTCTACCGCCAGGATGACACTGCTCCCTCCTCAAGGCTGGTCGTCCCGAACAGCGCCTTCGTAACGGGCCAGGCGATCCGAGTGTACCAACATCTTTCCTCGGGACACCTTCTGGATGCAGTAGACTACGTCGTTAATCCTCTTCACCTCACGGTACGGTCCTTGCCATGGCTGCTGAAGCTTCGGGCAGCGTCCCTTGGTCCGGGTCGGGCGGTACAACCAGACCAGGTCACCTTGCTGGAACCCTTGGCTGTTGGCTTGCCTGTCGTATCGGGTTTTCATGCGGTCGCTCGGCTTCTGGATGTTCTGGCGAGCCATCTCGTGCATGTCGTGGAGCTGGTCCACCAGGTTCTCCACATCCCTCAAGAGTGGCCCCAAGTCTGCGTCCGCCAGCTGCTCCCTCCTCAGGCCTGCGCTATCCCAGCCATCCGCAGGCACTGCCGTGACTACTCGAACTGCTGCGGCACGCTCCTTCCCCTCCACTCTTGTGCATTGGCCGCACTCTTCTGGACAGGGTCATCGGGATATAGCGTCCGCGTTACCGTGACTCTTCCTTCTGCGATGTTCCGAGGTGAAGTCGTACTCCGGCTGCCTCTGGATCAAACCTGCTGTCCGGCCTTCCGGTCGCGCCGTCACCATCACCTCGCTCCTCGCGGGGACAACCACGTCTTCGTTCAAGATGACCATACCGATTCCAAGGCACTCTTCAATTTGACGGAGTATAACCTCTTCTCCGTTGAGCCGTAGGACCTTCCGGCCGATGTCGACCGTCGCCTCGTGGCTCCTGAGGGCACCCAGTCCCAGGATCACCTCCTCAGCCACCTTCGCGACGAACATCCACAGACGCACAGCACTCCGTCCCAAGGTCAGCTCCAGCAGGGCCTCCTTCTCCACAGGCATGGTGTCGCCCGATGCCGTCACAAGCTCGTATGGTCGGCTCGGCTTCTTCGTCGGCAAACCCTTCGCCACGTCAGGTCTGATGATGGTCACGGCCGCCCTAGTGTCCACTAGCACGCGGCACGGCTTTCCTCCAACCCAGCCGTCCGCGATGAGGCTGTCATCCATACGCCGGCTGACGGCGCGGATTGTCACTCGAGGGGATGGTGGTAATGGCGCCGACGTGCCCCTCTCCATGCCGGGCCTTACTCGTTCTTCCGGCCGCTCTTCCTGATGTGGGCAGTCTCTCTGCAGGTGCCCGGGCTGTCCACACCCCCAACACAGACCACTAGGTGTTCGCCGGCGTCCCTCAGCTGGTCTTCTGTCTCCGGCGTAGCGGACACTCCTCGTTCTCGACGTCGGGATAGATGCTACCTTAGCCGCCTCCATCCTTAATGCCGCTGTCAGCGCTTCGTGGATGGTTTTATAATCGCCGAGCATTAGGCGCTGACGAATCTCCGTGTCCCGTACCCCGTCGACAAAGTTGTAGGCGGCTTCCCGGGATACGAACTCCAGTGGCAGGTCAACCAAGGCCTTGCTTGCTAGCTAGCTGCTCAATCGCTATGGCTAAGTCCTGCAGCGTCTCCCCCGGCTGCTGTGACCTTGCCTTTAGTTGGCTGCGGTACGCTGCGGCTAAGCGGTGGTTCCCGAAACGATTCTTCAGGGCCTCCCAGATGTCCTTGGGCGCCACCGTTGTCTGCACCGCGTTTAGGACTTCCGCAGCCCGTCCCTGGAAGCTGGCTATTAGCTGTGTGACCTCCTCCTCCGGTGACCATCTGTTGTGCTTGGCCACTGTGTCGAACTGGCGGCGGAAGACCTCAAATGTTGACGCGCCGTCATATTTCGGCGGTTTGATGCGCGCAGATATTGTGTCGCGTCCCGGCTCGTCGGCCTTCAAATCATTCAGTTTCCTACCGACGACGTCCTCTACTATGGCGTTCAGGGACTTGACGCTGTTGTCGGCATTTCCCTCCAGGACGTCAACGCGGCTCGCCAGGTCCTCGACGCGCTCGTCCACTTGGCCCATCCGCTTGCCCAGCTCCGTCACGTTATCCCTCACGCCGGCCAACTGTTCTTCAAACTTCACGGCAAGGTCCTCGTTTGCCGCTTTCATCTCCGCGGCCAGGCTGTCTTTCGCTGCCCTCATTTCTGTGGTCAATTCGGCCATCTTTGCGGTCATTGTCGTGGCCAAGTTGATATTTGCCGCTTCCGTCTTCGCTGTTATTTCCGCGGTCAGGTTGTTATTTGCCGCTTCCGTCTTCGCTGTTATTTCCGCGGCCAGGTTGTTATTTGCCGCTTCCGTCTTCGCTGTTATTTCGGCCTTCAGTTCTTGCATCTTTTCGGCGATGTTGTCGTTGGCCGTCTTCATTTCTTCCATTTTCTCTAAAATCTTTGCCATTGCAGCTTCCATTGTCGTATGTTCCACTTCTGACACCAGTTGTGACTTTGTGGGTTCGTAAAATAACAAGACCAGGTTAGAAAACACAAAACTACACTTTATTTCCCTCGCAATACACCGTTCACCATTACAATTTTCTAGCAACCTCAAAAACTGTTTATTTTTTCCAACTCTACACTCAACTGTCTCGCTTCCGGTAACGATCGGTCCCGAAGTTTTTCGAATCTCCACCGGCCATCATTTTTCATCGGCTTCGCGAGTCTACCGCCAGGATGACAATATATTTGTGTCTCTTGAAATATTTTGGTTGGCTGTTGAGGTAATCGGTAGCTTTAAATAATTTCGACTGGCTTTGAACATGATGGGTACCATTTTGCATTAGTTGCGTGATATCCTACCTCTATTCCTCCACCTGAGGGAAAGTTCTCGACAATCGCATAATGCGATGGCCTAAATCAGGGATATCAGAAATGCATCATACATTAATGTTTTTTCTAATCTCCATTGAATTAACCCAAGTGGGGTTAGCATACTTGGGGATCTAGGTGGCCAAGCATTACTCCCAGTCCAGCATCAAGAGAACCGGAATGTCCCACACAATTTTCGCTAAAAGTTGCTCTTCATAAAAGTAAGTTTAAGATTATATTGTGACCAATAGTTGTAGCATTTAAGGTACGAGTATATTTTGTGGAACGAGCCTAGCGTATGGGCATCTCAGTTGCTATTCTACTAAAGTTTCATTTACTGTTTTTGCTTAACCATGTATCTGAGATTCAAACACTTAATAAACGTTTTAAATTTCTACGCCACATGCTATTGTGACTAGTGTCCGACATTTTAATCTCCTCCAGCAGTACATTTTCTGAAAATGAGGCTATACATTTTGATTTCCTCATCCATGGATTGTGCGTAGGTTGTTTTCACAGAAGTTTCTTGGCTTTTGTGCCAATAAGTTATCCGTGACATTGTATGCATTTGCAGTAATTTTGGGCGTAAATTGCATGTCACTTTCTCTCGTGTTCAGTATATTCAGTTTTTATCAACTCAAACTGGTTGTTATTTGATTGAATATACGACAACCACTGTTTCTCTTTCAGTTATATGGGAATGTGCGCAGACGGCAAGGTATTGAGTAATATACGCGGATCTGTTAATTGGTGGAAAGCAGTATAGTTATAAAAAAGTGCATAAAATGAGGTCCATTATAGTGAGGTCCATTATGGCATGGCAGAGCACAAAATTATATAAAATTTAATTTCATAAAACAGCGAGATGACAAGCTCACAGAAGTTTACGTTAAGTGCATTAAAAATTACGCATTAAAACAGCGCAAATAAAGCAGGATATACTTATTTGGAAAACAGTAATTAAGATAATTGTTTAAGTTTGGGGTTTAGTAAACCAACAATAAATGAACTATTAGTGTTGCTTTCAGAGCAAATAAAATGATAGTTTCAACTATTGTAAGGTTTCTGTTCTATATGTCACCTACATTCCAGTTAAGCTAAAATCTTTTAATTTCATTTTCAACCTCCAGCCCTTCTTCTTAAACCAACATGCATTACAAAAGAATGGGGGTACGTAATGTCGGTATCTGTGAAAGAAAAATGTTGGCAAACTTGCTGCAGGCTGCTTTCAGATAATGGCTCGGCTGATCTGTCAAAAACAGCTGTACAGCCCGTTTTTCATATCTGTTTTAAGTCCAGGGTGCTTAATGTGATGTGTCCTCTTACGTACAAGTATTTAGTGTTAACATTACTTTAATACCCCTATTAACGTCCCCGTTTCATTCTTTTCTACTAAACCTGTGTGCTAGTGTTTTATCATCCTGAAACAGTATACTACGCAAACATCTAACGCAATCTGAGACGAAGTACTTTCCTTATAACTGCGGAAATAAGAAAATAAATTGTATCATTTTTTGGTGTTTTCTGGGTTTCAAACAATATTTAATTAAAATATTATATTTGTATAAAGATATGAAATGAACTTTAAATATTGGTTGAAGTGATGACAGTTAATTAAACTAACTTATCTAGGTAAGGCAGTGATTTAAGTTAGAGTAAAAATGTAGGGGTCAGGCTGAATGCAAATTTAACGACTTTTCTTCAACACTCCCAGCTAATCCATTTAGGTAGAACTTAGTTCAGAGTTCTCGTGGTTTTCGAAAATAAGATTTCTTTCATACGTTTGTGATGTCATTTGTATATAGGTACACTAAAATAAATTTTCTTCAAAATCAATAAAACAATCTGAGCTGTAACCTTTGGATATTATCCGACTTCGTAACAGCGCTTCAGATTATATTGTGACTTTGTGGGTTCGTGGAATGAAAAGTCCAATTACACCACTCAAAAATGTTCTTTATTTCCACCGACTTACAGTTAAACTCTTGCCAATTACACAGAATTACTTGCTGCACACAATTACAATTCACCAGTTCGTCCGTCACAATTTCCTTGTACTCGCGATTACATAAACTCCGTTGCACATACCAGTTACGTACAGTCTTCCGTTGCACAATCCTTCCGTTCATTAACACGTCACTGACGAACACTGCCTTCTTACACCAAGAACTGTCCTCACTCACACACTAACCAACTGACTCCCTGACTGACTAGCTGCAGCCCTTTTATAGGCATCTCGCCGTCTTCTAGACGTTTCCAGATGATGAAAGATCCCGTAATTTCTGGAACCAGGTGGAAGAGAAACAGACCGCACAATTATGTTTCTTTCCCCAGTCGTCCCTGTCACCACTATAAGACAAACGAGGGGAGGGCGTAGCTAACATTGACCTCCCCCTGCCTTCCGCTCCCAGCTGCTTTACAGGGTGTTCCAACGGTCGCGTTACACTGCTCCCTCCTCAAAGCTGTTCGCCCCGAACAGCCCCAACGTAGCGTGCGAGGCGGTCCAGGTGTACCACCAGCATCCGCTCAGAGTCTCAGCCAGAAGTAGCGCTGCCGTAGTTTGCGAATCATTCGGTTCGCTCCCAGGTGTCCTCCTGAAGTACCGGCGTGCACTTCCTCCAAGACTTCCGGGACCTTGCTCCGGGGAAGTACCAACTGTTCTCTCTGCGCCTTCCCATCGGGTGACTCCCATACCCGGAACAGCACGCCCTCTCTGGTCTTCAACGAGTCCCATCGGGCCCAGTGCGACTTGTAGGTGGCGCTCCTCGGTGCGATGCCCTCCCAGGTTGGTCTCGTCCCTGCGTCCACTTCCCTCAAGAGTGGCCCCAAGTCTGCGTCCGCCAGCTGCTCCCTCCTCAGGCCTGCGCTATCCCAGCCTTCAGCAGGCACTGCCACAACTACTCGGACTGCTGCGGCACGCTCCTCCTCTTCCACTCTTGTGCGCTCGTGGCCGTCCTGGATCTGCGATAGGACACCTCCAATGCAATGGTCGCTGGCGTCGGTGTCCACAATGAAGGCGCCACCCGGTTGTGGGAAACCCAAAATTGAAGCACTGCACAGGGTCCCCTTTGGGTGCTGGAAAGCGTCTCCGGCGTCCTCCGTCCACACATAAGGCCGGTTTTCCTCCGTCAGGCGGGTGAGGGGTTTTGCGATGTTGTCGGCCTTTTCCTCTAAATCATTAAGGCGGTCGTCTACTTGGCCCATCTGCTTGCCCACCTCCGTCACGTCATCCCTCACGCCGGCCAACTGTTCTTGAAATTTGGCGGCGAGAGCCTCGTTCGCCACCTTCATTTCCGTGGTCAGTTCGGCCATCTTTGAGGTCATTGTCGTGGCCAAGTTGTTGTTAGCCGTTTCTATTTTTGCAGCGAGGTTTTCATTTGCCGTCTTCATTTGTTTCAACTCGGCGGTGAGGTTGTCGTTGGCCGTCTTCATTTGTTTCAACTCGGCGGTGAGGTTGTCGTTGGCCGTCTTCATTTCCATCATTTTCTCCAAAATCTTTTCCAATACCGCGTCCATGGTTGTAATGTTCGGTGATGTTTTCCCGCTTCCTGACACCAGTGTGACTTTGTGGGTTCGTGGAATGAAAAGTCCAATTACACCACTCAAAAATGTTCTTTATTTCCACCGACTTACAGTTAAACTCTTGCCAATTACACAGAATTACTTGCTGCACACAATTACAATTCACCAGTTCGTCCGTCACAATTTCCTTGTACTCGCGATTACATAAACTCCGTTGCACACACCAGTTACGTACAGTCTTCCGTTGCACAATCCTTCCGTTCATTAACACGTCACTGACGAACACTGCCTTCTTACACCAAGAACTGTCCTCAGTCACACACTAACCAACTGACTCCCTGACTGACTAGCTGCAGCCCTTTTATAGGCATCTCGCCGTCTTCTAGACGTTTCCAGATGATGAAAGATCCCGTAATTTCTGGAACCAGGTGGAAGAGAAACAGACCGCACAATTATGTTTCTTTCCCCAGTCGTCCCTGTCACCACTATAAGACAAACGAGGGGAGGGCGTAGCTAACATTGACCTCCCCCTGCCTTCCGCTCCCAGCTGCTTTACAGGGTGTTCCAACGGTCGCGTTACAATATGGATAGCCTAGTTTGATTCTTTATTCTAAATAAAGGTACAGTAATATCTGTTGAGTTTTCTCCAATAGCAGTATTCGAATTGGATTATTTTTTCATTAAGGGTATTTTAAAGTGAATTGGATGGTTTCTGTAATCCTTAATTGCTAGATTTTAACCTAAGATTTTACACTGAAATGTTCCATTTGAACATCTGATATGTTTATTTATCCAAAAATGAAGATTTTGAATTTAAGTGCTTCTGAGATAAATTTACTCATGCCATTTAGTTCTAATACATTATTTTTTTATTAAAATAGACCACAACTTTACTTCAACTTTATATGAGTGTTTAAATTGTCACGTTTTTCTAAATGATTAGAAAAATAGATTTGCATTCGCACCTGACTGACCCTGTACTTAACGCATTAAATAAATAATTTCAAACATGAATACATCTGTAATTGTTTTCTGAGTAATAATTCTAAAATTTGGCTTACCGTGTCTACGGCACTGTTCCCTTAAACTTAGGTAAAAGTTGTATGCATGATACAGCACGTGAAATTATTTATATCAGCAATGGTTTCTAATACTTTTTCACAGTCCTGTAAGACAGTCCTAAGCAGAGAGGGGTCTTGTTACGTTTATGCTTAACAATGCACCCATAGTGAGACCAGCTTGCACCTTCACAGATCTCGAGTGTATATAACCTACAACCTTATTTAACCCAGTATGTAAGCTTGCACAGAATAGGTTACTTACCATAGAGGGTAATAACATTGAGAAAACACATCTTACCAGGTACAAAGGCATGAGGAGTTCCTTGAAGAACCACAAAAAGATAGCTATACTCGTCACCTATTGCACGAATTCAGGTTAATAAGATATGTTGGGCATCCTGTTTGAACACCAAGGATAACTTTATATATTTATTGCTAGACGGCATTGCAAGTTATTGTGTTAGTGAGACGCTTGCTGCAAACTATTGAAAACTTTAAGTAGTGGAAAAGTCCAGAATACGCTCAGAAACCTCCTTTCCATTGATTATTTTGTACCATAATGACAACTTTTCTGTTGAAAATCAAGCTAATGCTATATTATGCAACGAGACTTTAATAGTAGTAATTAAAACACTATTACTATTATTAACCGAGCGAAGGGAAGCGAGGTTAATTATTAAGATGCGAGCGTTTTTATTGCCATTATAGTTAAGTTTCATACTACTGTTTATGCTCGATCTTGTATCTAAACTAAAGGCTTCATTTCTGGTTTGATTGGTATGCATTATTGTTCTGTCTGAGACGTAGTACGTAGTACGCAGGGCAGAAATATTGATTAGTTCCCTTCAAACAGCTGTTAACGTGTGATACAGTTTAACCTAAAAACATTAAAACGAAACATTGGTAACTTTCAAAAAAGAAACTTACTTTTAACATGAGTATTTAGCATCAGGTGCTTCATTTATAAATTCTGTCAACTCATCAGATGTAAATGTTTTGGCTTTCTTCCTTTTATGTCCTCATTTGCGTTTTAGTGAGCTGTTCAGTTTTGAGTACTTAGTTAAGTCAATTTGGTGCCTAATGTTGACTGTTGATTTCAGAATAGAGTAGTTAGTCCACTAAGTCGACGATTTCATATTTTGAGACAACTCTTCGAAATACACTAGGAATACATTTTCTTGGTAACATTGAGTGTTTTTGTCGTAATTTCTGGGAATATAAGTTCAATATCACTGTTACTAGTGTCAGATATTTTGACCTTTTTCTAAACTAGTGCTAGTACCGTTGTCGATCGAAATGAAAATAACGGATACTTTCGCTTTCACACTATTACGTGACCACTTCTGATTGGTCGAATACCAATATTTTAATGAACAGGTGTACTTTAATGAGGCCCATTAAAGTACTGCTACCAGACGTATAAATACTAAAGTTTGGAATGGTCGAGCATAATTGAATATTAAACTAAACTACATAATGTTTATACTTAAACTGAATTAAACTGAAACTATTTTGGATTATAATTTGATGTTAATTATTGTTTTAATATTTGTTATTTTCAAATTAGTCTGGTGTACTGGTATAGGTGAAATATATTTATGTTAAAATAGAACTTAAATCTTGGAGTGATTGCCTTTATTCACTCATTTTTTTACTATTACGTTAAAATTTGTGTTTTGCTTAACTATCGGAAATTTAGTATTCTTACAGTTTATGAAGGTTAATGCTTCCTTTAACTGAATAACACCGTAATTTTTCCTTTCCTTTTTTCAGGGACCTGAACGAGGGAATTCGATGTATTGACAGCTACACACGACGTTGCTTCAACGCCAGGAAGAGACAACATTTCAATAAACTTTACGCAGGCACTACTAAAGTGATCCAGGAATTGTGTCAAGAAGGTGCTTACCAGGAAGGTAAAACATTTGTACTAGTTTCGACCGCAGCGTTAACACTTTACTTCCATTAGATCTACCTTCAGGTTTTCCTGGGCTTACCTATTTATTTCCTCATCTGTTATCAACCCTTAATCTCTTAACATCTAGATGGCGATTGGGTTCCATGTAGATCTGTCTACTTTGCATTACAATATTGCTTGTCGGTTCTTCATCACTAATTTTTTATGATGTAAATGGGAGTTGATTTTCAGTTGGATCTGTTTTCAGGTGCCTCTATACTTTACTATAACTTAAAGGAGAGTAGTGTAATATTGGTCGGCATACAGTAACGCCTACTATTTTGATTCACTTTAATGCCGCTAGGTGCCAGTGGTTACAATAATCGTTAGCAAGCCCCTGTGCTGTAATCCGATACATTAATTTGCTTTCTTCAGTGCTTTGTATGGCCTGAATATTTACTGATATTATCTATATATTTTAGCGCATAGAAGATGTTTAAATTTTGGTTAGCTTCGCTACCTAAGGAACAACATCCAGCACATGTTTCATGACATGAAAGAATGTATGTACAGTACAGTTTGAATAGACACGATTACATTTTTATTTTACAGCATCCCGAGTAACTTTACGTTGCCTCCTAAACCAGTTTATCCTAAAGGACCCATACCATCTGAAAAATTCCCCCCCCCCCCAAAAAAAATGAAAGAAAGAAAGAAAGCCTAACTGCAGTTAAACCCTTAACGGGTGGGCACATAAAAAAATTTCAGGTTGTGTACAGCCTGTCAACATTTGACAGAACTGAACTGTTGGACAGTAACGGCCACCCAATTAACTCTATATATCGGTCTCAAGATATCCTAATGCTTATTTCCTTTCAGTGAAGTAATAGGAAATTAAAAAACGTAAGAGAAAATACGATGAATAAGGCGAAATTTAATTAAGAGATCGAGACACAACTGATGTAGATAAAGAAAGACTCAAAGGGAGTTCAATAAAACTTAACATACGTAAGTCGGGAAAAAGAAACACATGGGGGGTAGTTATGAAGATAGAACTACAAAGAGGCAACGAAAACTGATTTTAGTAGACTTATAGGTTAGCGGAATTCGCCATTAAATGCAATATGCGTTTGGAGGCATTTAAATTTACTGGGTGTACTGTTATCAAGTTTTGAGCTGTGGATATGGGGAATACCTAGATTATTTGCAATTTATTTTTTAAAAGAAAAGAAGGAATAGGTTAAATTTTGGTGACCTGAGCTGAAATGTAACATATGTTGCACATTTTTTGTTCTGCTAAATAACTTACATAACGTAATTCTTGAAGCTCTAAGGTGAGAGGCACAAGTGGGATGTTCTTGGTAGTACTTATATAAGCAGAATAAGCAGATTTAGACAATTTTATGTATTTTGTTCATTACTTTCAATTAGCTTGTATCATTTATGTGTAAGTCGGTACTGTAGTACTACTATTAAGAGCTGCGGTCTGCCATCATTGTTGGCATTGGGAAAACAAGTGAGCATCAAAAGCTGGTCACTAAGTTGCCTGTGTTAGCTATATTCCATTTTGCAGCGTGCTCATTTGTTAATCGCATGCATATCCTTGCTAATCCTTTCTATTCAGTGTGCAACATTTCTTCAGTTTTGTTCGTTTTTATTATTTTATTGGTTTTATTTATTTCTTTTTTATTTGTTTATATGTTGCGTCACCTTTCGCTTGTGAAAGCATCTTCTCGTTTGTTCCTGCAACGTATCATGTGCAGCACACATCAGCAATATCGCATTGTAATTCAATTTTGAACCACTAATTTGTTAGACCAGAAATTTTAAAACCAGCATTATTTTATCTTAGCCAGTTCTGTTGCTAACTTCAGTAATAATTACAATGTGAGCTCAAAATGTCTATCTCCGATTTGTACAACTAGTTGCATAGTGGGCAACGTATCCATTGAAAAGTGTACGACTAAATAACACTAGCCTTTTACGTGCTAGCTAATCTTCATTTTATTCTATGATTTGTGGTATCACGCGAAGGAAATGAAAGAATAGGAAAGCTTAGATACCAATTTGGATAAATCTTCCTCCTTTTCCTGGATCCAGCCTGAGGACTTCCATACTGAGCAGGGCAGGCTATATACTTAGTATACCTTGGTATTTTAGAGCATACTAAACAAATTTATATATTTTGCAGGACTACATTAACTTCAATATACTGCGATATAAATATGTGGAAACCACTTATCTCATTTCCGAACTAATTTATATAATCTAGACTAAGGTAAAACGCCAGTTTACCAAATAACACTTGTCAAAAACTTTTTTTCAGATACAGAGATAAAGCATGGTAGACCTAACTAACTTGGACTTGCTTATTCTGAAAATGCAGTTCTATTTTCGCCGTAGCTCTCCAATATTCTGTTATGGCTGCTTTTAAATTCGTATATCTATAAACAGTGACTATGCTTGTCTACACTATATTGATACAATATATAACATACGTAATGCCGTGGAACTATGCTAGTGTCCTGGACCTAATGTACACTTTCACAAGAAATATTGCAACATTTCACTGCTCGAAGATGATGTTGATGGTGGAGGGTAGAGTCTTTTTGATGACAACTTACTTCTGTATGATATATATCCATCGCGCTTCAAAAGACAACAGTAATCACTTAATATTGAAGGGTTCCATCTACCTTTATGACGGTTTTCCATTCCAAAATGTCCTGATGGAACCTTTCTCCGTGTTCGTCACTAACCGCTTCCAAATTGGTAGGGAAGAAATAGAAATGAGAATGAAGTGCATTTTTAGTGACATTCAGCATCCATGATTTTTATAGTTCTCTAAAGTGAGTGAGTGTGTGGTGTTTAAGGGCCCGTCGACAACAAGGTCATTTGGGCCCCTAGTTCTCTAAAAGAGTTCCCACTAATATGTCACTGTTTTCTGCTCTTGTATTCCCTAGGAAACCTTCATTGACGTACTTAAAAGAACGCAAGGCTGCAAGTTCTGGCTTAATTTTTCTTCGAAGTTCTCATCATTAACTTCCTGATTTGTGACTCAATAAGTATCCCCTCTTACATATTACATTTAAAAGGTAGTTCACATTAAAGCTAAGATCAAATAAGATCACTACACTAGCTTTTATCATACACCTTTCAAACACAAAGTATCTAAAAATTATGCAGTAAATTCAACTATGTATTATAGCTTGCAGGTCATAACTTTTAAACCTGACGTGATGGACACTTTCTAATTTCACATTTTATTATATATTACAATATAGAATTATGTTTTATATGTACATTGACAGTACCAGAACCACTGTTGACTACTGTACTTTGACATGTAACGTTGGACGACTTATACGAATCACAATGTTAATAATAATTGCGTGATGCTCAAGTAAATTAAAGATGGAATATTTATTTTGAAGTTCTAATTGCACCAGATAACGCTAGTGAGCGTCAGTAAACATTCCATTGGCAACCATGTCATTGTTATCACTACTAAGGAAGTTACCACACATTCATAATGTAGAGGCTGTATTTAATGTCATTTGAGCTAACTAGATAGAGAACAACTGTTGTTAGCCTGACATTGAAATATTATTGCATTTATTGATAGGAGATCTTTTATGAGAATATTTAGTTATGATGTCACCAACCGCGATTTATGCTTGGAATGCTGCTCTCTATTTTCCGAGGTCTCAAGTTGAAACTCGTCCAATGGCGATGGATTTTTCTGGCGTAAAAGTCCTTTGGATGGCTTCCTTTGGAAAACGAAATAACGCCCGTGGTCTCGTGTCACAGAGTTACGGCACATAAAAGAACCTCACGCCAGACGAAGTCCCTCATCAAATTAAATGGCCTTTTACGCCCAATATAGAATTGGGCGCTGAAAATCGCAGCAATTAAAGAGTATCTATTAATGAAAGCTCGATTTATTTTACGTTTTAATAATCCTTAATATTTTATGACACCTGGGTCTATTATAAACTCGTACATAACTGCATCGCATGTTGAGGGTTGCGAAAATATTAATAGGCGAACAGATTACCTTCGTAAATACAGAGAGGAGCCTCTAACCTGGGAACTTGATTCTCAGTCAAAAACATCTTGTAATGCGCGCTACAATGTATCCATCAATTCGAAAC
The DNA here is from genome assembly GCA_030765055.1 of Mantis religiosa. Classification (NCBI taxonomy): domain Eukaryota; kingdom Metazoa; phylum Arthropoda; class Insecta; order Mantodea; family Mantidae; genus Mantis; species Mantis religiosa. Next base: position 157,220,047 of record CM060950.1, read on the forward strand.
ATGCAACGATATATATAATTTCGAAAGCCTTTAATAGTGTACATGATATAATTTCGTCAGCAGAAGGATACATTGCTTCATTAGTATGATCTAGTTCAATTCGTACAGTTGGGTATTGCAAGCGGGTGAGTAACTCATTTGCTAAACAGTCATCAGGAAGTACATAAATTAGGAGCGGATATGTCATTCTGATTAATATAGTAACCAATTCCATGTCTGTCGAAAAACTGGAAGTAAGATGAATATAGGGCGAGAGTTCAACATGAGTGAGTGAAGGTAGACACGCTCTAGCAAATATCTTATTATCATCGTGGTGAGCTGTTTATTACTCAAAATTAAAGAGAATTCGACTTAATCAAAATATAATTAAATGTGTTTTAATTAAAATGAAACGAATTTTCTGCAAAAAAACCTCTGTTTTGTTTCAAATTGAATACATAGTGTATTATAGGATTATGCCAGGGAGTAACTTAAGAGGACTTGCTTCATATATAACACTAGTTCCAAATAATTTTTCTGAAAAGGTATTGATTTTTAACCCACGTTTCAACGTTTACCCTCTGTTTTGGTAAAGAACGTTAAAACAATCACTTTTATCCATAACTTAATTATTTATAGAAAGTATACTATCACGAAGCACGACGATGGTCCGGTGAGTACCCCTGTTAGGAATAAATAAGCCCAATTTTATAAATACAAATTATTTATTTCTAAACACATTTCATTTACCCCTTTCGACATTTCTGATATTTTAAGCACTCTAAAACTAGGTATTGTTAAGCTCTGGAAAATGCGCCTTTTGTCTCAAGGGCAACCTCATATAATCTAGATCTTGTTCGCGCAAGCCTTTGCGTCACTTTTTGGGATAAGAAGGAATGTCAGGTAGCCAGATTAGGTGAAATTGGTGGATGTGGCAGAAATTTATAACACAATTTGTACAGCTTCGCGGCAACAAGAGTAAATAAATGTGCTGTTGCGTTACTCTAGTAAAGCAACATTTCGTTCTTTGGCAAATGGTACCGTGTGTCTCTCACTTCTTATCGAGTTGGGCCAGTAACTCGCTATAGTATTGACCAGTAGCACATTTTCCTTTTTCAAGAAGCCAATTAGTAGAACACCGTTTGCATCTCTAAAATCATCTGCATCACGTTTCCGACCATTGGGAGCGTCTTTGCCTTTTTTGAAGCAAATTTACCTGGAGGCAAGCCATTGTTTTGATAGTTGCACGATTTCCGGGGTATCATGATAAATGAAGTTCTCATTGACGGAGACTATTCGACTCACAATAAAATTTCGATTTCACTTGAGTTGCTTTAAAGACAGGTACGAATTTGAAAGCAGCATCCGCCGTGAGCAAGCGCAGTATCCATCAGGCCACCAACTTTTCATCCCCAACAAATCATCAAAGTAAAGTTCCGCTTCCATCGACAGGCTTCTGTCACTTGGAGAACTTTGGTTCAATGATAAGTGAAAGCATAACGTGGTCTTCTACAATTACTTGTTCTGTAACCACATATACGGGCGTTCTTGGCGCTCTTCCTTGGGAGCGGATGTTCGGTTACGTTCGTGGCCGTTGAACCAATCTCATTTGAACATAGATGTCGAGAGGTCCCCATAAAAGATCATCCAAATTGGTTCTCATATCCTCGTAAGTTTTCCTATCCAAATATGAAAAACGAATCACTGAACAATACTGCACTGTTTCCATTTCAGCAAAAACAGCTGAACGACAAACTGCCAAATACAACCTGATTGCTGAATTAGTACCAAATTGATTTTGGTGACATGGAAAACGACAGTACACGATGATAACATCAATAATTGGGAAAGGATGAATAGTAATGTAACATATTTTGCACCATCAGGCTCTATATATACCTTAAACCAAACCAGCCCCTTTGTGCTTCCCTAACTTCTATCCCCTATCTTCGTAAGTGACGGGCTGATGACTGACGCAAGATAAACAGACATGTACGATCGCCGTTCTGGGGCTTATATGTCTCAACATCTCAGAACTTTAGTTGCTTTCTATAACTTGCAATGATCATTATGTGGTTTCCGGAAAAAACCATCATTGTTATTTTGTATCTTTATTACGTCTAATGTGATACGCTGCTCACAATGGCTTTCACCTCTTCTTGCAGAAAATGAATGAGCAATTCAAGAAACTGCTGCTACATATGTAGTTCTTTCTTGTTGCAGAGAGAGAAAACTAACATTACACAGTTTGTGAAGAAAGTTTATTTTGCGTATTTTAAGGTTGAGCTAAGAGGTCAAATTCAAAAATGCGCTCCGCATAGTATTTGCAAATAAAGTGTAAAAAAGGGCTTAGGAGAGGTACAAAGGAAAACAGAAGTCAGTGGAGTTTGGGATTCCTATGATATGGGGTAAACATAAAAATTCACTATGGTGATTGCTACTTCTACATGTCTAAAGTATCTGGGTACCATTAAACAAATCAAACAAAAATAGATATCCAGATGGCCTTGCTTCAGCTATAAGAAGTGTGCCACACTGAGTAGATGTCCTTATTCCTATTCCACCAGCTTAACTAGAAGGTATTGGGTGTCCAGTGTTTGGGTCAATAGAGCATTCCAATACTGATGAGGATGTCTAAATGCACACTGCTGAGAACAAGTGATAGTATTTAGTCAAGAAGATTTGAAGAACCTAGTAAGAGACTAAGGGCCGTACTCATAGTTATCGCTTTGGTGTAGACTATTTTCCGACTAACTTGATCCGGACCAAAGGTGGTCTAGCTTTTTGGTATTCATAGACGATAAAAATCCTCGGACCAAGTAAAGCCGTGGATCAGCACGGAGCAAATGTTACACGACGTAGAGAGGTTCTTCTGCGCATGCGCGAGTCCCAGTGCTAAACAAACCACAGTGTACCTAAATCGCTGTTGTAGTTTCACAGTTGTTTCTTAACCATTCTTACGGTTGCTGCTGCTGTTTGAGGTTAGGTAACAAAGTTTGCGTGCTGGATGTGCTGTGAATATGGATAATATGAAGAAGCGTGGTATTAAGTTCGAATATATTTGTGTCACGGCAGCTGACGAATTATCTACATAAGGATGTTATGAAACTAGCGTATTACGGGCTCATTAATGCTCATCTTGAATATAGTATGGAATTTAGGGAGGTACTAGTTTCAAAATCATGAATAGGATATTTATTTTGCAAAAAAGGAGTTTACGAATCATATATCAGTTGGGCAAGATACAATACTGTAAAGAAACTTTTATTAGTCATCAAAGTTTTACCATTTATGCATTAGGTATATATTTATAAATTAGTTCTATTCAATTCTATTCACTAAACAAAAAAATTCATTAGTATCATTAAAGAAGTATAGGTGCATTTACGGGACAAGGGGGAGCAAAAAACTGTTTTAGGTACTCTGTCAATAAATCAATGACAGCCAAAGACCCATATAACTGTGCAAGAGTATTTTATAGAACTGTCAGAATATATAATATCTGCTACTGATCGAGACTTTCCCAAATTATTAAGACACTACTTAGTCAACAAAGAACTGAGGAAATGTAAAGATGTAGTCTAAGTTGCCAGTTACATGTCACAGGATGGTTGAAATTTATTTGATTGATGCATGTATAAACTAATTACGTATAAATTAATTACGTTACGTGTCAAAATGTTGCATACAAATTTGCAACGAATTTTACATTGTTACTATTTAAGCTGTTACTAGTAATATGTATATTTATGCTTACTTTGTAGTAATTGATATGCAAATTTGTGAAACTGTAATCGAGCTTCATTGACTGTTCGAAACGTTGTACAAAGTCTATGGATGATGATAATAATAGTAATATATAATTATTTACATAATTATATAATTAATTATAATTAATATTATTATTATTATCATCATCAGTTGGTCAGAAGAAGACAAGAAGCTCTTGTTTTCTCCAGCACAAAAAAGAATGGACATTATAGAAACCAAATCCGTGTCGATGAATACAAATATGAGAAAGGAGCAGGCATGGAGGGAAATTTATAGCGAGTTTGCTAATAATGCGGCTTACTGATGCCTGACTAATACCTTGTAGGTCTGCGGTATTGTCTTGATATCCTCCTCTTGCATAATATCGAAGTGCTGTTAGGATTTGAGTGTCAATTGAGATACTCAGGCCTCGGTTATCGTTCCTGACGTACAGGTTAGGACAAATCATTTCTATCAGCTTTCTGACGTTCGCTTTACTAAACCTGTATTTGCTTTTGAAGTTTAGATCGTCATACTTCGCAATAATTTCTATTCTTGTCAGATACGTTTTTCTCCGTCGTCTTATTTCACGAATTCTACGCGCTACAGCTACATTCATCACTTCATCGTCGTCCATGTTGCAAAGATATTCCGCCTTCATTCTAACCCGCGGAGACGGACCAAAATTTGAACCGGACCAACATGTTTGGTCCCCGGACTATTGCTAATACCGGTTTATGAATAAGAAAATCGATGGTCCTCCGTTAGTCCACCGGAAGTAGCAAGTTAGTCCGGACCAAATCCGACTATTAATATGGCCCTAAGCTATCACCAAAGACAAGAGAAAATTACTTGGATCAAAGTTGAAAGAGAATATATGCTTACTCCAGACACCATATTTACCTAGTGTAGGAGACGAAGTATTTACCACGTTCTTTAAGATGGAAGACCAAACTGTTTAGTTTTGTGATGTGCCAGGTTTAATTCGATAACTGGGAAAATAATTATACGATTGTAACGATTGGCATTTACTTACTAACGCTTCCAAAAGAAGCCTTAAAACGGTTTTATTGTACAACAGAAGGGAATTTCCCTCACTAGTAGTTGCACATTCCACGTTTCTAAAAGAATCGTAAGAAAATATTGAAACCAATTTTAGAATGAATGACAAGGAATATTAATGGATATCGTGCGGAGTCCTAAATGTATCCAGTATTTTACTTGAGCGGCAAAGGGGTTATTTGAAGTAGCTACATGCTTTTTATAAGAATGGAACGGTAGAAGCAGGATTAAACACTCGACACTAAGAGAATTCTCTAAGAGAAAATGTTGAATTCCAGGAGAGGAAAACGTCATTCGTGTAAGTCAAGTTGATAAAAAAAGAAAAAAGTTATGACCTCTTTTGTATATAATATTGGCTATTATGAAAGAGTTCATGAAAGAACTGGACATGAATGATCAGTGCTTTAAATACCTGATCAGTAAATTATCAGTGATGTCTGAATATAAGATAAAAGAGCGTATATTAATTGCTCTCAATAAGATAGCTAGTAAAGATGGTTTATTTTTGGACACCATGAATGATGGAAAACCGCAACTGCGTTGTACTTTCAAAGACGTAGTCAATAAGTTTCTTGGAAATATTAAAGATATTTAATACTAAAAATGATGAGAAGTATACTACAAATACATTGAGATTCGGGGTGAAATGGGAGTTTAAAATTTCACTTCTTGTACTGTATTAGACCTTTTTCCTGATTATTTTGGATCTTTCAGAAATGAATAAGGTGAATAATTTCATCAAGAAATCGAGGAGATGGACAGGAGGTATCAGGATCGGTGGAACTAGCGAGCGGCCTACTGTCGGACTACTGTCACACCCTATTTTAGAGTATGGAAGTATCTCTATGTATAAACATTGAATTTTGCATTTTTATATTTTTATATAAAACACTATTTTCATATTATTTTGTGATTTATGAGAAAACCTTACGCAGTATAAAAAATAGGTAGAATCATTATTCAATGTAGCACACCGAAATTAGTTAAAATTACCTTTCAAATCAGAAACCTGTGAACAAAAGTTATATTTTGCAGGAGAGAGTAAGAGGTGGAATAAAAGAATCATAATTAATAACACTATTTCACTTGCAGATAGTATCGTCCACAATCGTATACAATGGCTTGCTGATATGCTGGATTCAAAATAATCTTATATTCCTAGAAGAAATATTTAATTCTCCTAAGGATCTTACTGCTTCTCTCCATTTACTGGCTTAAGACATTTAAGATTTAGGTCTCTCTGCTGAGGTTTGCATATCAGAATGTAACCTTGGATAATGATATCGGGGACATTGATATTATGTAGGCAGCTACCTGCAAGGTGTGTCAAATCTCCTATTAGTACCGTAACAATTGGACACCCTTATTGTGCTCATTAGGTAATGAAGTGTCACCAGGAACTTGGAATCAGCAGAGAATGCCAAATTACAAAACGTCCAAAGCTTTCCAAACATATGTAAATTTTATAGTAGAGGAACACTCAGAGAATTCATGTTTTGTGGATATAAATGACAAGGATAAGTAATACGGGAGAATTATAAATGCAGTATATCAGATAGTAGTTTTCGAAATAAATGCAACGAATTTTAAATTAAAGATAGAGTACTAAACAGATGAATAAGTACAATAAATAGTAACAAGAGCTATCGATAAGAAGTCATACAGAGGAGCAATGCAAAGAAAAATTTTCATGCCAACTTACACATTTCACGGAACTACTGAGAAATATATTAGTAAAAGCATTTTGTACAGCACACTTATGTAGTGAGGAGCACTTGACATTGTGACCCAGAGAGGAAAAACGATTGCAAACACTTAAAATGTGGCTCTTTCACCAACAGTAGGCGAAGGAAAAACAAACACCAAAGAGGGAAACAAATTCGCTGAATCATTGAACGAGAAGAAACTGCTAACCAAAAAAATGCTCTGGATGGAATAATAAGTAAGGAAAATGTTTGGGCATATATACATAATGAAAACACAGCATACGTTAAAATGAATGAACGCAGAAAATTTGAAGGGAAGAAAGGCAGAAGAATGAAATCTGGGTTGAGAGGGAGGCGCTTAACTCTTATGCGGAAGGTGATGGTTACTTCATTAGTGAATTATCTGAATGTGCAATCTACTGTAAAATCGAAACATATTTCGAAACTTCACCAGAAGAAACGCTTTGTAGTGAATTCACGCAGTGACGCAGTTATTTACCATGGTTTCTGCGAGCCTACTCCGGTTTGAGGCTCTACCTGTTCATGCTGTGATATCCAAACACGTGCATGTAAAGAAGTTCATTTAATTAAGTTTTAATGAGCTATTAGCCCTCCCTGCTACTTCCATTTATTTATGTTTTCATGTGTAAATTAATTCGGCCAGTGGACATTATTTGTATACATATATGGATTTGTTTCTCTAAAAACACCATTAAACTGCCTAGATTCCCGAATCTAAATATCTATTGGGATAACTATATTGATGTTGCGCAATTTGCAATAATACACTGACAGAATTTAGTTTGTGCAAGCAGTACATTGCTTCTGACCGATTGTGGTGGGATGTATTAAGCCTCGTGAGATCATAGGTGATCAATCGAGGAGCTACTGGATTACAAAAGAGGCAGATTATCGTCCAAAGCAACAAATTTCGCGCCTAGTTGTAGAAGGGAGTGCTAGCATTATCGATCCTAACAGCTTCTTTCTTATAATAGTCTGATGTGGACGGAGGCAGAAGCTGCAGTGTCTTGTGATAGCTTCTGGCTTCCGTTGGCTGTTACACAGCAGAATTTAGTCTAAACTGCAAGTTATTTCCGGGCTGATATGTCATGATCTACTGGATGTATACGTGATATTCTAGATGTTTCGTCCACAACTGCAGTGGACATCTTCGATTGCGCGGTCCAAGTCTTCTCGAAGAACGTTGCGTTGCGTCTGAAGTGATGACTGTCAGTGCTGCTATATTTATACTGCGAACACTCCCACTTATTGCTCCGGAGGCTTCCTCGTAATTGTGTTTCTGAAGGGAAAACATGTACCCATTGGTGTATTATCTAGTTAATTCCAAGAAAGATGGGTATATAAAAGATTCCATTCGACTAAAGCTAAATATGCTACCACCTATTTATTAAAATTGCTTGAAGAAAATGAATTAATCCCATAAAGGATCACTTAAAAATAAACATAAAATAATTCTGGTACCTTAAACCAATACATATAAAACAGCAATAAAGATTAATTTCAAATGAAATGCAAAGAAATGTAAATCAATTATTTATAAAAACCGAGGAATCTCTTAATATCAGAAACGGATGAACTAAGCTGGAAAATATTAAAAAAAAGTATAAAGAAACAAGACAGCTTGAGCACAGAGGAGCCACCCCAAAATAAATTTGCATAGTTAACCGTCCTCCAGCATATAGGGTAAAGGTCACCACTCTACTCCCTAGTATGTAGGAACGAGCTAGAATGTGTTTCTGTGAACTATTACAGAATTCGTAGTCAGAAATAGCACGTGTAGCACCGTTTTATAAACCTACATTCATAGTATATGTATTGTGCCTAAGTTGATGAAGTGCATGTCATTGAAAGAAGACATTTCAAAAACAAAGTTGCACAACAAATAACACTTTTCGGATGGGGCATTCTTTACCACATGGTCACCCTGAAATATGGCCCCTAAAAATTATTTTAACACGTTTGAATACTTTTATGAAGCACTGTAATGAACACACCATAACGTTACGAATAACTCAAGGTGAGGCAGTTTTTATTGCACCTTAGAGAACTGTTACACTCTTTAATGCATAAGTATGTAATAAAGATAAACCTCCAGATATACATAGCATGCGAAGTTACTGAGCTGATGGGATAAAACTTACCTACGCCTATTGCATCCCTTTCCAGACAACTATGATTTCAAGATCTGAAATTATTTATAGATGATGTACTTACGATTCGCGCATTGTTTCATATTTTAAAACATTTTGTGAGGTCTACCTGAAATAAGGACCATTATGTGTTTCATACACGTTTGTAAAGGAAGCAATGTTGACAAACGGAGCAAATTCTATCAGGAGATGGAACCCGGGCCCGCTGGCTGCAATTAGCATACCCGTATGCCATACCAGCCACTCATTTTAATGGACCTGGTATAGAATGGACAAGGATGCAGCAGCAACAAATTCAGTAAAGGTGGAATTATGAAAAAGCATTCAGAACAGAAAAAAGCACACTCACATACACATACACACACGTTTGGGAGATGGACGAAATATCTCGCTGCGGGAACACTACAGCATTTTTATGCTATTTTTTATTTTAATAATGACATTTCAGTCCTCTGTCGTTCCTGCGTTCAACCGTCGCTTCCATTTTAAAAATTAAAATGCGTCACATTCTTTAAACTCGGCCCGTAAGTATCTAGTAAATAGAAGAGCAGCATTGGAGTTTGGCATAAAGACCACCGAGAATTCTTTTCGCTTTGCTTTTTATACATTTCATTTATATTGGAAAAAGGAAAAAGGAGCTTTCGGTTAAAGCATTGTGAACTCCAAGGTATCCTAAACAAGTCAAGTCAATTTCGAAACGCTGTATATTACGGATTTAAAATAAAGGTATTTTAATTAGCAGCAAGGGCGCATAGGTTTCTTTTGCGAACTCGCTGTACTATAAATTCATATAAATGCTTATATCTTGAAGTAGATCATTGGTTACTTAAATTTTTTTATTATGAAAATACTTTCAAGTGCACAATAATCCAATAATCATGGTTTCTTTACTGATAGAAAAGGGAACACATTTGTTCGTTACTACCAGAAAGTTATTTTCTCTGGGTGAATCTCAATCGGTACCGAATCCCTGGGTGACGTCATGCAGTCTCCAACATCACGCTATTCAACGAAGCTGCTTCCGGTTGATCTGGTACTGAGCTTTGAGATCTTCTCAGGGTATGTGTGGGCTGGTGTGAAGATAAATAGCAACAGTGAAGTTGACTGTAAATTTAATAGGGACTAAAGGTGATCTACTTGAGGCAAGTTGATGAATGATTGAGGTTGATCATTTAAGTTTTCTAAATCTTATCGCGAGAAGCTGTAACTGTTGAAGTATTAAACTTTCTTACTTCTGACATATCAATATTTACTTTTAAAACTATATTTTTCCATACTATTAAATAGAAGAAAAGGTTAGCTTTAGTCATAGCAGTTGAAATCTGGCTGTTCTCTTGCGGTGACCGCTAAACCCCAATCGCGTTTCGGTTTGGCGATTATAATTCATGACAGTAAAATATTTATCTAAGACCGAAAAGTACTAAGAATATGCCAGAAGTTTTGGAGCGCATGCTTTCTGATCAATTTAAGTTCTGCCTACAACCAGAATTCCCACTGAAATTTCTGCTTCTGTTGCCAAATCGAAGCTACCCAATCACCTTTTCTTCACTACTAAATCCAAGACCGTTATTTCCGTGCAAGTGTTCCTAATTAGTCTATGTGCGTATCTGCACAATTTGAACTTGGAGCATAAATATTTGTCGTTGAGCGAATTCACCGAATTCATAATTAACTTACCTGTTCTGGCTTGCAACATGGAAGTAGCTAATGATCCCTCATTTCCCTGAGCATATTTTAGTTCTTGCTACTGATATTATGTACTGACTTTAACATTTAGAAATTATTTACTGTCGAAATATACATATATGTATATATTTCGTGAAGTCTATAAGTCTATACATTTTGTGATATATATAAAATAATTAATCTTAGTTATCAGTAATTTCGATATCGTAGTAAAGAAGTTTTATTTTAACTTAAACCTCTCGCAAGCAGAAACAAATATTGGAAATTATTAACTGCTTAAATAGGTTGTAGCAAATACTAAATGTGCTATTAATTTCTGCCAAATTTAAGTGTGCCGAATTAGTGACCATTTAACTGAGAAACCATGCAACGTTTCAGATTGAACCGTATGAAAAACACAGGTGCTTTCCTCGTCAGCTTACTGGTTCACTTTTAAACAACAATATATTTTAGTAAGGAAGAAATAACTTCATTTGCTGCAAAACGTTTCATTGAACCTATGAACAAGCATCTTTAAACCGAACCAACTAACATATTGGCATCACAATACATATATAACACCATGTTTGGAGTTTGTTTTGATATAAGCTTCCATTTAACTATTTTTAATAGTCCTTGAGAAAACAGATCTTTTATTTCAGAAAATGTCATTCAAAGCAAATTGATTGAGAAAATTTTACACAAGAATGTGAGCAAGTGTGTGTGTGTGTGTGTGTGTGTGTGTGTGTGTGTGTGTGTGTGTGTGTGTGTGTGTGTGTGTGTGTGTGTTTGTGTGTGTATGTGGGGGGTGGGTGGTGTAGTGTTTAACGCCGGCTTTTACTACAGAGGGCTCCGCAGCCGGTGATACTGATGATGCACGAGATGAAGATGGAGCACCAGTGGAATGAGATGGCGGAGAAAACCGGAGATCCCGGAGAAAACCTACCCCAGCGCCTTGTTATCCATCAAAAATCTCACCTTGTGCAGAAAAATGTGAGCTAAAATGCGTTCTACTACTACAAAGAGTATGAGTGTATGCATTTTGCTGTACAGTGAGGCAGAATTCACGCTTAATTGACAGATATGCTTTTTAAAAATGTACTTAAAATGTAGGTATTGGGGCTAAGGGCACTACCCCTATATGTAGAGAGAATTACTGTAGGCTTTAAGCAATAATCAAATCTTTTAAAAATTTGTCATTGTATTTGTAATTTTGTTCTCTTTGATGTAAGAGAGAGAGAGAGGGAGAGAATATAATACCATTCCCTATTGAGAAATATAATTTTGATATTTTAAAATTGAAACCAATAAACTAATAACAAGGATGATGTTGGAAATGGTTAATATTTTAACAGAGAGTTTTTCCCTTTAATGAGAACTATATTTTTGTACAAGAAGATGTTTTTATCTGATATTTACTAGCTGTGCGAAAGTCATGTATTACATATAAGTATATTATAGAAATCTGTTTACATGTAATCATATATAATTTTACATAATGTCATTTGCTACAGAAGTATCTTAAATAGACTGCATTCAGATCAAAATCTACAGAACTCTTTATGGAAAATCCTAATTTCAAAATTGTTGCAATTATAGAATAGTTTGGGATGCTATGGGTTATTGCAGCAGATCTTCGTGACGTATTGCTGAAATATGCTAATCTTAAATACCAAATTTTGTGTTCAACCGATTTCTCCTTTTCGAAACATACGAGCTATCGTTCAGATACATGAGCACTCGCGGAACTTTTTCTAGTATGAAAGTTTTGGTTGCAACACAATAGTGTCTCTACGAAGTACATACGGAGTAGAGGGCAGAAAGTAATTGTTCCTTAGTAATGATGTTTTAACTTTAGGAATTTTGTTCCCACCCTCAATTATTAAGGAATCGCAATTATTTAATGTGGTAAATGGCATGGAGCATGCCACAATTTGTTCATTTGCAAAACCCTCTTACACTTATTTTCGACATTATGCTATGGCATATGAGTGATTTAAACAAATTCGTTTAAAGTTTTATTACTTATTACTACAGATATTTGTTCAGCTTTAATATGCCTAAGCAGAGAGAATTTCTTAGATTTCAGACAACAGTCTGTAATTGAAACAAATGTTCCCGAAATATTTCCAAAACTGTATGCTGCCCAAATCTGTAGACTGTGTTGTTTTGGGCTCGTGTGTGAATGTTTAGTATGTGTTGAGGATGAATGCTGCATCTTGCGGTGCATTGGCAGGAAAACAGTAGAAGTAATTAAAGTATACAGCCATGGATACAGGAATATAATGTAGGCAAACTCCGGACATGCTTTCTCTAAATAAAGACATCCAAGATAAGGACCAAAACAATAGAACTAGTGCCATAAACACGAGAAAGTACATCCCAGGTAATGCCTGGAAGTAAGAAACTAAACTGCAGAGGACAACCACGAAAGAACACTGAGTACTTGAAATTCTCTCACGTGTGATTTCTCTGTTGACACGTTTTTGTGGCGACATGGATATTTTTGTATGGATACTCATGTTTTGGTCAGTAGTATGTGTTCTAAAAATTTACTTAGATAATTTCTGTAACAATATAAAAATATGCAAAGATTTTCGAGTCGTTTGTTGAGAGACAATATGCTATTTACTATGTACATATGTGCTCAGTTTGAGCAGTTTGCGCGTGAGAGAGTGACACTGTCTCCCTAAGACGCCTATGCAAGTATCGGACGTAGTTTCTCTTGTGTGTTTGAGAGTTTGCTTGGCCTGAGGACATTTCCGTCCATCGTCGTGTAAGTCTGTTTCTGACAGAGCAATCTGACTTCCCCGATATCTCTACCACATTCCAAAAGGCTCTCTAAATTATGTCCTCTAGCACTTCGATGACGAGCTCAAGAGACATCCTTTGTACGAAATCGTAATTTACATTAAGATGGCGCGCATTAATATTCCTCTACTTTAAATGTTTCTTATATAATTGCCTTATAAATTTCAGAAATTCGGTTTCCTTAACCATGGTTAAATCACCATAACTTTCTCAAGCCACTACATTAAATCTATTATTTTATAAGCTCTAGTGCTATTGTGACTTAGTAGAAATAGCTATACTGCAAATTTCGTTGCAGATACAAGGAGATAGAAAATACTGCATTAATATTCTGAGCTTGAAAGGTTTTCGCCATATGTTAATCTTAAAAATCCATGCGCTTTTCATGTCATTGCAAGAAACAACTAAATAGCGGCTGCACATCTGAAAATGTCGGTTGAAAAACTGAAACCAGTAGCAAAGGATATCTCAATAATGATTAATACCACAAAAATTTATTTTAAGCATAGTGTGCATCTTAAAGGGTTATAACATTTTGTGGAGAACGTGTTTTTTCATTACTTGAAGTTTAACTTGTAGTTGTACATAGCTCCTTCCCTTGAAGAGCATCGTAGCATCTTATTTCGCCAAAATTAACAATGCACATATTACAATGTACATATAAGATGACATTTATTAAAATAATATTTGCCCTACTATTTAGAGAATAAAAATAATTGTAAAGCTTTCCCATGAAAGGGGTGGCGTGGAGCGATGAGTTAGTTTTTAATCTACGAGTGTCTTTAAAAGGGCCAGAATTCACTTACCAACCTCGGTATTTAACCAACATTTCGCTATGCTGCTCATAAAGTCATACAAACACACACATACACAGATATCATTTTCTGAAATTGGTTTTGTTGAAATCAAGGAGCCATTAAATTATAACTGCAATGGGGGAGGTTCCTCTGTTATTATGTAACAGTGACAGCAGACGGTCGTACCTGCAACCTGGCTTAACACATGGGAGTCTCTGGTTCGGAGTCTGTTCCCGGCATATCTTCGGATGTCTGTTTCAGTGCATTATTTTTCATTGATTCGGATTTCCACAGTGCAGGAATAAGGATTTTTTATTATCTTTACTAAAGAGAAACGAGGATCGCAGGTGGAGGAGATAGGAATTGGTGTTAATAACGACGAAAATCTTGCTATTGTAACTTCTCTTTGGTTTAGTTTCATTTAACACACGCCAACGGTAAAGATGGCCTGAGGAATCAGTCAAATCTTCAAACTAGTACTCCCATTTCGCTAAATTAAAATACACTGGTTCAAAGTTTGTGTATGTTGGACATCTATAATCGCTAAGCAATAACTTTATAATTACTTTTCTGTATGTTCGTGATTTCTATTAACTGTAGCCAGAATTAACTTACTCACGCAAACTTTTCGCGGAACTCTTTTATTGCATTTGCGCGCTAATATATTTCTCAGAGTGACATGGATTTTTGTGAAGTCATTGCCAATGACAGAACGCGACTGGCCTTTGACAACGACTTTTCATGGCTTTATATACAAAACCTACTTCTTTCCGGATTGACTGTATTTTCCCGCTGTTGAACGCGCACTATCTTTTATGACATCACCTTAATATTACTGCAATGGCTTCAGTGTCACATCACATGACTTCCCTTATCACGTGACACGGGATTTTCCCTAAATTGGTGATATTTCCCCTACGCCTACTCCTGCTCACGTGCCGAGAACTCTTAACAAAAGTACAAAACACTTTTTTCCCCTCGACGTAATACATTGAAATTTTTGACTGGGTGCTGCAAACCTCTTGCCTTATACACGCAGATCCAAAAAGACGGTTTTAAAACTTCGCAAACTAAGGAAACAGGAATGTATGATATATACACAAGAGAATATTTTGTACTTATAAAACTTTAATTGTTGGAATTACAATACTATAATTACTATAAATATACACATACGTACACAACACACATACATATTGTAACGGGGAGCGTTGAAACACCCTGTGAGCAGCTGGCAACGGAAGACAGGGGAGGCTCGGTTAGCCACGCCTTTCCCTCGTTTGTCTTATAGTGGTGACAGCCAGCGGTCGGAAAGAAACATAACTGTGCGTCTGTTTTTCTGTCCACCTGGTTCCAGAAATTACGTAATCTGGAACATTCTCCTGGTCACTAGAAACCGGCGATATTCCTATATAAAGAATGTGACAGACAGACGGAGTTAGTTAGTGAGTTGAGTTGGTTTTGGTTTAGTCAGTCAGTTAGTCAGTTGCCTAGTGAGTGTGAGCGAGGAGACAGTCGCAGTTCTTGGTGTAAGAGTTAGGCAGTGACGTGTAAATGAACGAAAGGGTTGTGCAACGGAAGACTGTACGTAACTGGTATGTGCATCGGAGTTTATGTAATCGCGAGTACAAGTGAAATTGTAACGGACGAACTGGTGAATTGTAATTGTGCGCAGTACGTAATTTTGTGTAATTGGCAAGTATTTAACTGTAAGTCGGTGGAAATAAAGAACAGTTTTGAGTGGTGAAATTGGACTTTTTATTTCACGAACCCACAAAGTCACACTGGTGTCAGGAAGCGGGAAAAGAACATCACCGAACATTACAACGATGGAGGCAGCATTAGAAAAGATTTTAGCGGAACTGAAAGAAATGAAGACGGCTAAAGACAACATCATCAGGAAGATGGAAGAAATGCGCGCCGAATTAACAGAGACGCTGGAGACTAGAAATAACCTGGCCGCGGAACTGAAACTAATCAGGACGGCTAGGGAGAACATCGCCGCAGAGTTGAAACAAATGAAGACGGCAAACAACATCGCCGAGAAGATGGAACAAGTGAAGGCCGAGTTAACCACGGAAATGAGAGCAGCGAATGACGGTCCGGCTACCGAAATGAAGGTGGCGAACGAGGCTCTCGCCGCCAAGTTTGAAGAACAGTTGGCCGGCGTGAGGGATGACGTGACGGAACTGGGCGAGCGGAAGGGTCAAGTAGACGACCGCCTTAATGATTTAGAGGAAAAGGCCGACAACATCGCAAAACCCTTCACCCGCCTGACGGAGGAAAACCGGCCTTATGTGTGGACGGAGGACGCCGAAGACGCTTTCCAGCACCCGAAGGGGACCCTGTGCAGTGCTTCAATTTTGGGTTTCCCACAACCGGGTGGCGCCTTCATTGTGGACACCGACGCCAGCGACCATTGCATTGGAGGTGTCCTATCGCAGATCCAGGACGGCCACGAGCGCACAAGAGTGGAAGAGGAGGAGCGTGCCGCAGCAGTCCGAGTAGTTGTGGCAGTGCCTGCTGAAGGCTGGGATAGCGCAGGCCTGAGGAGGGAGCAGCTGGCGGACGCAGACTTGGGGCCACTCTTGAGGGAAGTGGACGCAGGGACGAGACCGACCTGGGAGGACATCGCACCGAGGAGCGCCACCTACAAGTCGCACTGGGCCCAATGGGACTCGTTGAAGACCGGAGTGGGCGTGCTGTTCCGGGTATGGGAGTCACCCGATGGGAAGGCGCAGAGAGGACAGTTGGTACTTCCCCGGAGTAAGGTCCCGGAAATCTTGGAGGAAGTGCACGCCGGTACTTCAGGAGGACACCTGGGAGCGAACCGAATGATTCACAAACTACGGCAGCGCTACTTCTGGCTGAGACTCCGAGCAGATGCTGGTGGTACACCTGGACCGCCTCGCACGCTACGATGGGGCTGTTCGAGGGCGAACAGCTTTGAGAAGGGAGCAGTGTAACGGGGAGCGTTGAAACACCCTGTGAGCAGCTGGCAACGGAAGACAGGGGAGGCTCGGTTAGCCACGCCTTTCCCTCGTTTGTCTTATAGTGGTGACAGCCAGCGGTCGGAAAGAAACATAACTGTGCGTCTGTTTTTCTGTCCACCTGGTTCCAGAAATTACGTAATCTGGAACATTCTCCTGGTCACTAGAAACCGGCGATATTCCTATATAAAGAATGTGACAGACAGACGGAGTTAGTTAGTGAGTTGAGTTGGTTTTGGTTTAGTCAGTCAGTTAGTCAGTTGCCTAGTGAGTGTGAGCGAGGAGACAGTCGCAGTTCTTGGTGTAAGAGTTAGGCAGTGACGTGTAAATGAACGAAAGGGTTGTGCAACGGAAGACTGTACGTAACTGGTATGTGCATCGGAGTTTATGTAATCGCGAGTACAAGTGAAATTGTAACGGACGAACTGGTGAATTGTAATTGTGCGCAGTACGTAATTTTGTGTAATTGGCAAGTATTTAACTGTAAGTCGGTGGAAATAAAGAACAGTTTTGAGTGGTGAAATTGGACTTTTTATTTCACGAACCCACAAAGTCACAATATGTACATGCACACACACGCACACGCACACGCACATATTACTGATACCGAAATTAAGGTTTGCCAGAAGTAAAGAATCATGATGGATGTCAAAGGAATGTTGATTTCATTGTTACGACAAGGGCAAGGCCAGTTGAGTTGGGGGAAAGTGTTATAACAAAAGCAATGTAAGAAGCAGTGTCCTTAGAAGATTTCTAAAGGGGCTCACTTGACTTTTATGAATAGGAAATTCTTTGGATCATTTACAATGGCGACAAAACAGCCACAAAGGGACTTTGGTTGAAAAGGAGTTTTCAGTAAGGGAAAGTGATACACACACACGCAACTGTGGTCATTCAGCACTCTTCGGCGTGGAGCCGATGTGGCCAGTTCGTGGCTAGGAAGCCATCAGGACAGTCTTCGGCGGGAAGCCGATCAAAACAGTCTTCGGCGTCAGGCCGATGAGAGCAGTCTGAGGCGTGAGGGCGATTAAGGCAGTCCTCTTGTTCTGTCTTGGATATTTGTCGGATCGTATATATATAAGGAACGAATAAATTTATCGAGTAATAAACATTCTGCAGTCAGTAACTCTAAATAGAGATTGGTAACCCTTGGTCGGCAACTTTCATTTCGATGTTTTAAAAGAAGAAGCAGTAAATAAATAAAGTGGAAACGGGCATTCCAGTGTTATTAAAATCTCCTTCTCATACACATCCACGCATACCCTGAGAGAAACCTCATTGCTAGCCGACTTATTTCCTCGCCATTAAATTATTACTTCAAAGTGGCGTCCACAATGTGGAACTGTGTTTCTCCCAGAAACGTTTTAGTTACACTACTCAGACCTAAAACCTATTAAATAATCTTTGTTCACGTACGCCCACAAAGTTGAAACAATTTCTCGACTCTGACTGTGTAAGGATTTGGATCCTAATTTAGAAAGTACTGGTAGCATAATAATTTATGCAACAACCAATGTCTGTGAAATTCAGTATATTCACTCCTTATCGCAAACATTTCATTATGTCTTCAGTGGCATGCTTCACAAAAAGCAACTGTGAACTAGCATGGACTGTGCCTCAGAAGTAGACGATATCGTGACCTTTTTCCTCACCTACGCACCTGGAGTGCGTGATTTCATTCAGCAGAGTTATATCAGCAGGTGAATGAGACAAAAGATAATTGGTTCGCCTACATTACTTACAGTCAAGGCAAAGGGCCAAGAACGGTGGGTCCAGCTGTGTATGAATGTACCAGGTGGAGAAAAACTAAAACATTTTTTTTAATTGAACAAAACTTGACCACAAGTGTGCCATTTTCATACCCTTCCTGTCTTTCAATACCTCATCGCATGAAGAGTGCATGGTTCCGTCTGGATAAAAAAATAAATAGAAGAAAAAGAAACGTTTGTCCAGTTTCTCGTGTAGCAACCTGATGCGCTTTTACCGCAAAACAGGATTTTCTGTGCTCCCATCGTGTCTCTGAGTAGTTCAAACTTTGATAATCAGTTATTGAGAGGTTGGGACAGTACGGTGAATGTGGTATGCTGAGCCATGCTTGACGTTCAGATATGCGGTTATTTCACTCACTTTTAAATGGGGATTTTCCACCACAATTACTTCAACTGCTCCATTCGACTCAGATGAAACCACCACACGGTGTGCTTGACCCGGAAGCAGACTGTTTGTCACAGAAGTCAGGCAGTTTCAAACTTTATGTTCCATTCGTATATTAGCTGTAGTCAAAGATATCCAGTCGTAAGTAAAATGTGGCAAAGTATCATGCAAATAAATAGGTTTCGTCATCTTAAATATCCTAAAAAGCTCAGTTTGATTTGGTAGTTACATTTAATTTGTTATCGGCTGCTTGCAAATTATGTTCTCATCCTCTAAGATGGCTTCACCTCCATTTCTGAAAAAGTGAACACTTAATATTAAATCGAAGTTGATCGAATGACTCATATCCTCCAGTTGTATATTTCATTTGGCAGTAACCTACACCCTTGCTTAGATGATTTTGATTATTATTTATTTTCACTTTGAGGCGCAGTAGGTTCAATTAGAACCACGCGTTCCCGTTTATACAGCAGTTCCAGATGGCTCAACAACGTTCTGTCATCAGTAAATTTCCAGAACCTGATTATTTCACCTACACATACCCTAACTTATACCCCTGGCGAGATAGACCCCACACTCCACCAATATAATGTTTCGGTAGCCGGACTGCAGGGAACATTCAAATACTGGCAAATTAACTTCGGTTTTTCGCCACTATATTGTATCCCGTAGCCAGAGTAAAATCAAACCGTGAGAGTTATCATAGGATGTCCTAATCGAAATGCTTCTTTTAAGCATATTTGCATATAAAAGTATTTTATTACACAATAATTAAAGTATATACATTTTCACCATGTCAGTATCGTTAATATAAATACATCATATATGATAATCACTTTATTTTAATATATTTTTGAGGTTGGTGTAATAACACTTAAAATCAGACAAATGTTCTGTTCCTGGAAGGGTTAACTTTGCATTCACGGGATAAGGTTTTCATTTCCACCAGAGGATTAAACGATAACATCTTTTATCTATTATTTTCGACAATTCTCTTCTATTGATACATTGGAATGCTTTTCCGAGAAGTAATAATGGAACATTTACTTTCTTTTGATTTTCATTGATATATTGGTTTTTAAAGATATTGTTTCCGAAAGAGAATTCTTTCCTAAACTCTGTGTGTTCAAAGCACAGATATATGCGTTTTCTGTTCTAGACGTTCTCGGGCTTCGAGCCAGGTAAGCAGATGTTGTGACATCGACGTTTCGGGAGCGTGCATCTCTCCCATCATCAGGATGTTGAATGACTTAGGGGTGGGGCGACCCATATCAGCAATAGTAAAATGTGCTTCATAATATTCGTATAATTGTAAAGCTGTAAAATATAATCTGCTGTAATATATATACTGGTCGCCAAGGAAAATGACGCGGACTTGGCGACCAATGGTCGCCCCACCCCTAAGTCATTCTACATCCTGATGATGGGAGATATACACGCTCCCGAAACGTCGATGTCACAACATCTGCTTACCTGGCTCGAAGCCCGAGAACGTCTAGAACATATACGCCGCCAGGAAAGATTCAGCTCATATTCCATATGCGTTTTCTATATTGCAATGAAAATTTGCCAATCCTTCTTATATATTAAAATAACATAACCATTTTTCTAAAGTTTCCTGAGATGCACTAAAACTTTTCGTGAACGCTAATGGAAGGAAATTATGTAAATTCTGCGTTTTTTTCCATAGAGGCCAACCAATAGTTCAATTTCAAGCCAGTTTCTCTGATTAAATTTCATAGTGCTCTCAAAGCTATCATCAACATTATTTTATAAACTTGACTTATGTTTATATTGCCATGTTACGCAAATAAGGAATCTCTCTTACCTCATAATTTAGAGGGTCATGATTTATAGGCCGTTCAAATGAATATGCACGTTATAGACCAACTTTAGCTTTTAAGTTACCATATTTTTGATTCTACATTTAGGTTTATATTTAAGTTCAACTTAATAGTGTATATGGGACGATGAATGAAGTGGATGAACTTAGCACTGGGTCTCTAGACCATGAGATTCAAACCGTGAACCGAGTTTCGAACTTAGGACGCTTTGAATGTGAAGAGGACACACTACCACAACATTCAAAGATTTGCGTCGCTGCTTTATATTGTGAAGATTTAGTTCTGTAGTTATTATAGGCTTCACGCTTTGCAATTTGAACTATGTGCTTAATTCAAAAATGTATTTTTTACTTCCTATTCCTATAATTTGATAAGGGTTTTATTTAAATTGTCATTCTTTTCAGTAGCATTATTGAGGATCTCCGATCAGACACTATCCAGTCACTATTGTGGGAGTTACTTAATTTAATCTTTTAACACGTTTCTTCCTTTGGTTTATACCACTTCATTATTAGCATGATATTGAAGATTCTGGAGCAATGTATCACTAATATCATCACTGAAATTCAAAATATTCCTTACACACATTAATGAGAGAAGCTTAAATTTGTTGAACTGACTCATAATTTCTCAGTTTTCTAATGCGCTATGCTTGCTTTACTGTTTAGAAAGATGTTGCTACCCATGGCGAAAAATGAACTACCACTACATTACAATTTCTACTATGTAAAATAAGAATAAAGCTTACAATTTGAAGGTAAAATTTAAGCTGGAACCAACTTTAGAGTTTTAAAAGAAAAACTACAACCAATGCTTTAATAGGTGGCTAAAAGCCGCATCCTGTCAATGTTAAACTTGCTAACATCATCATTCATTTTTATCAAACTTGTATGGAACTTTTAATTAACATTTATCAGGAATTATTTTGTAATAAATAGACAATCATGTAGTTCTTTTTCACTATCTTGAATAGATTTAGATAAAACGGTTTGTTTATACCATACAGAAAAATAAAGCTTGAAATTATTTGTGAAGAAATCATGAGGCTTGAGTATTTGCCATACAAAACAGAAAGCAGCAATTTGAGGTTTCTCTAAATGAAGTTTGAATGAGCGCTGCAGTAATTGACAGTGCAAAGTAAAATATTGCACACCATTTAAAAATATGTCTTTTTTGACAAAAGCATTGCACCTTTAACGATAAAATTTACATTACAGGGGGAAATTCGAATTAATTATACTTTGAAAAAGCAGAAATGCTATATTGGGCTATTTCGCATTTAGTCTCCCCCTTTCTTGATTTTCAAATTTGGCAAGCTTTATCATTATTATTTTTATTCTTGTTATCGTCATCATCAGTATCATCTCACTTGTGAAGGATGCTGTCAGGGTGTTGGACGTGAGGGTGTATTCCGCATTATCGATATGCATGCACTTGATCTAGGCGGAATAATTTATGTACGATAGTTAACATGCGAGCGATTCACACCCAATTACTGATTACCATTACAGAGTTCCTGAAACACGCGCCCTGCATGCGTCAGGTTCGTAGTGACCACGAGGACTGCGCACATAATTACCAGCAGAGAATTGAGGAGCTGAATGCCCTTACCAGTCAAGCGCAGGGTGAAGAGGCCCAACCTGAGCACGTGCTAGCCGAGAAACAAGTTCAAACTGTTTGCTGGTAAGTATTGCTTTACACCTAATACAATAACTGGATGAGTGGAGCCAGACTGAAAAATTAGACCTTAGTGGAAGAAATGATTAATTTCGACAACAATAACTATCCTACATTTTCCCGAAACTATTCTATTTTAGATCAATGTCGTTTATAATGAGCTAATCGGAACCAAAATTTGTTAATTTGTCTGAGAATTTTCACCCACGAATAGCTAACATTATTGTTATTAAACTTGGTATATAATATACTGGATTTGGTTCTACTTCGAAAATAAGCTGCCGTTTTCCGAAGATTATTGTGATTTCGGTTGGGGCTATAGTTAACATTAAAACATGTTCGGGTTTCATACAAAAGTTACATATAATTTTATATTACTGATGCATGTGTTTACTCCCAAAATTTCGAAAGGTTAATTAAGACTGACATTACGATAACTTGAGGTAATGACACGTAACGTGAAATTAAAAAAATACGATAAACTAAGGGACTAATTAAGAAGCACCTAAGTTAACGGGAATGACTCTGAGTGGTACTTGCTTTTATTACTTCGTGCTCCTGCTTTACGCCGTTTGGTTTTAATTACCATGTGACATCAAGATTAATTTCGTGGGAAGGTAGAAGCTGACACTGAGAAAATTTTAAGCTATACCACGTTAGGTGAAACTGGAATGGCTTCATCTAATATGTCGTGTTAAGTTATCTTGAATTTACTATATTTCCGGGTTTTCAGAATTTTTACTACAACTCGCATACACAACTCATATAAAATGTAACCCATGGCTACATGGGTTATTTTTAATTACTAAGCAACCCGGTTCCATATACAATAATTAACTGCCAACCTTTCATGCTAGACATGCGCATCTTTGAAGTGCTACATTTGTATTTCGTCACTTACTGTACGCAAAATTACTAAAATTTCACTCATCTAATCAAGAAGGTAAGAAATGATTGTAGCGCTGATCACTCAAGGTCAATACGCCTCAACGATCTTCGTATAGTTACTAGAGCTGTACATTAACAATAATCGAGAATTGAAAACTATCTGTACAACGTTCTTGATAGTGTAATGAAAACTTATTTGATATGTGTATATTCTATATATTTCAGTCATTTGTGGAAAATATGAAATGAGCAAGGAAGCCTTATGCCGTACCTTGCCAAAACGAATCATTGTAATTAATATGGTGTAAGTAATTTTAGACACAATGCTCCGATCTGTTCTTTTTTAATGTAATCGATCCATTAGGTCATTTTACCTGGCTACTGTAGATATAAACGTTTCTCCTACATCTAAAAGCTCTTAAATCCAACAGAGGCATACTACAGAAGAAAGTAATGGCAACGATAGCTTTAGATACCAGGTAGTTAAATTATAATCGAACACACTCCGGACCTCCCTCACTACTGGGCGAGACGGCTGGTAGTCGCCGGGTAACTTATGCCGACAGAGGCGGACGGGAAACCTTACCTCATAATAGATGTTGGAAATGTTTACCTCTGCTCTAAAACAGGCAGCATATCTCGTGTAAATATTCTCGCTCCCTCTCCGAAGCTCACCAGCAGATATTCTTGTGATTTCTTCCGCAATATTTTCCCTAACTTACTGTAGAGTGCGAGAATTGGAACATAACTTTGTCTTTTAAAGAATCCCATAAATAAATATTAAAACTCGTTAGGTCACTGGAACGAGGGGCCTCAAGTCAACACAAAAGGTTATGTCATCAAAAACCTCTGTTACTACATTTAATAATGCGGCAGTCGTATGTGCTGTTGCATAATCTTGCTGGAACAAACCATCAGATTTGTCTTCTGATATGCGATTGCAAATTTAACTTATAGTTAACCTCTGATAACGCTCTGCGTCTATTGTTTCATCAAATAATATGGGTCCTATAGTTCTTCGAGTACTTATCGCACATCCCACTCCAATTTTCTGATCATATTGAGGCATTTCATCCGGTATCACAAGCTTTTGTGAAACCCATCATTGATTGTTTTGAGTATTCAAACATACAGTTAAGTGAAACCAAGATTCGTCAGTGGAAAACAAAAGCTGAGTGTCAATGAAACCCCTTTCTCTGGATTGGAAAAACCAGCTACAATAACTCACAATTTTAGCGGAACCATTTGACTCTAACGCGTAGCGATAAGACTTCGGTTTCAACAGCCGTGTATCGTTCCAATCCTCGCACACTACAGGACCTAGGTAAAATACTGTGCAAGAAATCTCAAGAATACCTGGTACTGAGCTTCGTAGAGTGACCGAGAATATCTATAACGGATATGCTGCCTCTTTTAGAGCTGGTCAAAATTTCCAGCAGTTGTAAGGAATGTGTGGTTTCCACTCCGCCTGTGCCGGCGTAATTTCACGCCGACTATCGGTCGTCTCCCGCAGTAGAGAGAGACCGCGAGCAGGTTCGATTATAATCTAAACACTCTGTATAAGGGGCATACGTGTTTCAGTTTTCCTAAGGCGTTAAGTAATTACAGTTGTATTTACATTTCGATTTTAAAACAGATTGTATTACGTGCACATTTACCTATTCTATTTTTGTCATAAAACCGCAGTGATGACGCATCCGGCAAATAAACCACAGTAAAAATAGATAAGGTAGGAGAACAAAATTAAATATATGAGAATAAGAGAAAAATGTCTGTAATGTGTAACACTAGGATTCACATATTGCTATTATATGAATGTGCCACGCAGAACACCATCAGTAACACTTAGGCGTAAGGGATCAATTAGGAGTTGGGAGTGGTCAGCGGAGGATGCTCTTGTAGAGGAGTAAAGTGCTACCATCTGATTCCCAAGGTCGTAGATTCAAGGCTGGCGGTGAGGTTTGATTGGTTTCCTGCGAAACTGAAGTAAAGTTAGTTGTATTCGCGGCACATAAGTAAACGAACATAGAGCCTGATAAAGCAGACTTTGAACGAACTTCAGCGGTCTTTGACATCCAGTATGAAATAGGACGCTGAGAACCACAGCAGTTAAAGGGCAACCCCATACATATAGAATACAAAAGAAAAAGAGCTAAAAGTATGGAGGCATTGCCAGCAACTGGATCATAGCACTGCATATAGGTCCTTAACTGATTGAGTTAGTACTTAGAAAGAAGAACTACATTCTCGTACCTAAGTTATAGTACGTCCTTTGTTCTACTAACGAGGCCACTGGGAGATATGGATATAGGTTACAAAATCAAAATAACAATGTGTGCTGCGAATTTCCGATCGATTCTAATATGATACCAATCCTAAATACATCCCGAGTATCTTGAAGGAGTCTTTCCATAACGCAGTTTCCACCGTCCTTTTGCAACACACCAACCGCCGTTTCCTAGCCCTACAACACTAACGGACTAGCTGAGTCTGATGAATACGGCATCTACCGCATGCTTTACATCAAGCTCAGCATACGTGCATTCCTTTCAGTATAAATTTTGCATTGAGGAACTTCCTGACCAACATATTTGTTATGCTTACGTAATAGATGAGTAATTAAGCTTGCGTATCTGTAGTAAAACCAAATAAATGTTTTGTGTACATATGTTCATGGTTACATTTTGTTGTTTCGCAGAACGTTTGAAGACGCCAATGTCCGGTGCACTAAAAAAAAAAAAAAACTTCCTTAGATTTTAAAATGCAAAAGTTGAAAAATGAGAGGCGAAAGAATAGAGGAGGCTGTGTGTGGTACAAGAGTGATAAAGATTTGGCTCGATAAATTGCTGCTTCAGGTTCACAATGGCTTATTAATATAGTGTTCTACTTTCAATCATAGACGTGAACGTTTATTGCCCAAAGAAAGTTAAAACCTCTTTCAGATATTTTTGTTAAAGGAATAATAATTTTGATGTTCCATTTAATTCTTACCTCATATTTAAAGTTTGTCTAGATAAAGCACGAAATTTTTAAAATTAACTAGTTAATTAAGTTTATTTTCAAGATCTCACTAATAATTTGATAATATTAGTTTTAAGGTTTCTGATTTGGGTTAAAAAAAGATTGTCAGTATTAGCACATTTTAAATTGTAAGCTGAAGCTATATGCATTCAATGGATGTTGCTCAGAACAGTGTTCCTTCAGATAGTTAGGCAATCCTTTGCAAGGACTATCCGCTCAGATGGACGCAAATGTAAGAAAAAATAGACTGGCTATAGAAGCTCAATACTGTAGCCTCAAATACTTCAAACAAAATTTGAAAAATTGGCACCTTCTTAATCCATTTTATCATATTTCTGAGTGTTTTAATTGTAAGCTTAACACTGTACTTTTAACTGTATTAGCTTGACTTAGGTTGCAAACAACAGTTGATTGTAGTTTCTATGACTTGAAAGAAAATATGTAAAAAAAAAAAAAAAAAAAAAAAAAAAAAAAAATACTCTATGACTCACTAATAAAAAAACTGGATATTGAGTTTTCTGGATAGAGTCAACATGAAAAATTCACTGCCATAGCCGGGATTTGAACCACGGATCTTCTGGTTTCCGTCCAGCCGCACTACCATTGTGCTACTATGGCCAACGTGCCGACATGACATTAAATTCTCCATTTGACTCATATATTTCCCCGGTAGACCACTAGGGGCTCTCGCATCCGAGATACACCGTTCGTGGCGACTTACTATTGTAAGTACTTAAGTCCCAGGCTTCATCATTTAACTCTTATTATTTTAGAAGATCCGTGGTTCAAATCCCGGCTATGGCAGTGAATTTTTCATGTTGACTCTATCCATCAAATATCTTAGCCTATATACGGCTAGTGTGGAGAAATGATTAATTTCCATCAATTAACTAAATAATAAGAGTTAAATGATGAAGCCTGGGACTTAAGTACTTACAATAGTAAGTCGCCACGAACGGTGTATCTCGGATGCGAGAGCCCCTAGTGGTCTACCGGGGAAATATATGAGTCAAATGGAGAATTTAATGTCATGTCGGCACGTTGGCCATAGTAGCACAATGGTAGTGCGGCTGGACGGAAACCAGAAGATCCGTGGTTCAAATCCCGGCTATGGCAGTGAATTTTTCATGTTGACTCTATCCATCAAATATCTTAGCCTATATACGGCTAGTGTGGAGAAATGATTAATTTCCATCAATTAACTAAAATAATAAGAGTTAAATGATGAAGCCTGGGACTTAAGTACTTACAATAGTAAGTCGCCACGAACGGTGTATCTCGGATGCGAGAGCCCCTAGTGGTCTACCGGGGAAATATATGAGTCAAATGGAGAATTTAATGTCATGTCGGCACGTTGGCCATAGTAGCACAATGGTAGTGCGGCTGGACGGAAACCAGAAGATCCGTGGTTCAAATCCCGGCTATGGCAGTGAATTTTTCATGTTGACTCTATCCATCAAATATCTTAGCCTATATACGGCTAGTGTGGAGAAATGATTAATTTCCATCAATTAACTAAAATAATAAGAGTTAAATGATGAAGCCTGGGACTTAAGTACTTACAATAGTAAGTCGCCACGAACGGTGTATCTCGGATGCGAGAGCCCCTAGTGGTCTACCGGGGAAATATATGAGTCAAATGGAGAATTTAATGTCATGTCGGCACGTTGGCCATAGTAGCACAATGGTAGTGCGGCTGGACGGAAACCAGAAGATCCGTGGTTCAAATCCCGGCTATGGCAGTGAATTTTTCATGTTGACTCTATCCATCAAATATCTTAGCCTATATACGGCTAGTGTGGAGAAATGATTAATTTCCATCAATTAACTAAAATAATTGAGTTTTCTGTTTCTTATTAATGATCACTTGCTTGCCTTTCCAAAAGTTAAATCGAATCAGGAATCTTTCAGGGTGGCTTCTTTCATAACCAAAAAGGCAATCGTAATTGGAACACACGAGCAGTTGGGAATAGTTATATAGCTACAGATTTAATACCAAGCCAAAAGCTGCTGAAATGATCTTTGAATACAAAGTTCAAAGCGGATTTGATTATTTCTATAAACCAATGTTTTCAGAGTCATTTTATAAATTGAACTGGACGCTCGCTATAATGATTTGTGGGAAACGTTAACGTACAATAGTAGTAATGAGAACATTGTAAAATGCAAAAGATGTTTGAATGCAAAGGCTAGCTAAAGTTGGTGAATATTATATGTGGCATTTTGAAACAGTTAAATTTATGTAACAAGGACAATTGTATTTGTTTGCAGCTCCTTCCAGGCTTATCTGCGATGTTCCGAAAAAGTAGTACAGAGAGCATGTGGAGAAGAAACCGCCAAGTTCACCGAAAGTTTCCTGGACAGAATGTCTTCCTCACTGATCCAGGTATGTTTTATACCAAGATCTGAAGGGCAGATGGTCTTATGACGCATTAGACTGACAACGTCCAAAATACGCTCTAGAGACAGCACAACTGTACAAATATGACATTTTTTCAGACAGAGAGCTATGAATATTAATATGGTAACATGGTAACGTAGGACTATCCTACCCCAACAGCTTACTTAGCTATTTTTCCTTAAAATAATTCAGATGAGCTGTATACTGCATACGCAATATCTACACATACTTCACATGAAAATGTGCATAGTACAAGTAATTTTGATTCTTCCTTTAGGCTATAAGTGTTTCACTTGTCTGTCCACAAAATATTCTTTCGACAGAATGACTAGCAGAAAATTATAATTGCTGTAATACATCTGTGTTATACTGTGGGGCTGTAATCATTTTTGTTTCATATTTTAAATACCTTTTCATTTCATTTGTTTATTTGCTTACGAATTAAACTCTCACATTCTGTTAGTAATAATTTGGATACAATGACATTATTATGTTAGCACATTTGTTTGAATGTAATTAATAACTAACTTGCAATTATTTATCTGCTGATTAATTGCTCTTAAGGATTTGTCTGCTGTTCGATGTTTCTTTATTTTATATTCAGTTCAAAATTCGGATTCAAAACACCGTTCGTCATAACATCCTCCTAAAGAAAACGACAATTTAAACAAAACAGCATTGCATTTTAAACATTCAAGAGAATCCAAAGCAAACAAATTATTGATATATGAGTGATTATAGTCAAATAAAATTGAGGATTGTTGAAGTAGCTCATATTCTGTTTATAGCTACACGTAAATGTTTCCAGGAGATCGTTTGCAACTATATATTCTAGTAACTGTGCATTCCCAACAACATTGTTGGGAGGAAATTTACAGGATTTCTAATTACATAAACGGAATCCAGCAATTAACAAATCCAGTAGAGCCACGACTTCTACCACATAGGTTTGTTTGGCGGTGAAAATAGTCAGTACTTTCCAGAGACCTGGTTTCGATTACACGCCTGGAAACCTTTAATCTGCTTTATTTGGGATTAATTCGATTAAACATATTGGTATCTATGACTGTGCTAAAGGACTTGCCTATGGTCTTTATTCTGCGTTTACTTTAACGAATGTGAATACTGCCAAGATAGAAGTAAACAAAAGGAGTGGAAGGTCATTTATTTACTGAAATGTGCCATAGAAAACCGTATGTACATATGCGCTTGCAAAATATACACTAAACACTACTATAAATATTCTGGACTGGCGGCGAACTCAGAATTGAATTTGGGCCGAGTCTAGCGTTACATTTTAGGGATTCTCTTCCGTCCTTAAGATGATTTAACATAACATTAGCGGTTTTGATTGCGTATCTCATTTTTTACTGAATTTTACTGAGTTATTCCTCAAGTGCTGTGTCCATCTAAGAGGCTGGTGATATTAAGACTAATAAAAAGAATTAAGAAAATAAAAGGAACATTAAAAACCGGTCCGTAGCACAGGATTTCGCCCTTTGCACCCACGCTTCCGGAATTCCCTATACTTAAACCATTCCTTGAGGAGCACGTAAACATTGAATAAATTTAATCATCATGTACTGGAACATCCAAAATTTGCACATTTAAATTACTTCCTTGATAGTTGTGAAACCGCTTATTACAAATTGGAGTTAAATAAGAACATGGGTAACCTGGATATGGGATTTTCTCCTGCATTTTAATACCTAAAATAAAGACACACAGTTCTTTGAACCATGGTCCTGTTGGAATTGAATTTATATTATCTATTGACCCGTAATCTTAAACATAGTGTAGAAACAGATTTAACTGACATAAGAGTGGGTACAGTGATGGGACGAATTACCGAGATTGATTTTTAAACACTGGTACTCGATGCTCACTTTATAAAATCTTGTTCTCTCAATTATGTTCTTATCAATAGTTTTCTGAGTAATACCTGGCAAGCAAATATGTTTTCGCCCATTACTTCCTGATATAAAGCTGAACCAGTTCAATCTGCCATAACTTTTCAACCAATAACAGGGCACACGTGCAACTTTGGGAGAGTATAATACACGATTGGGAGATTACATTACACTATTTACCTTTCAGAGAAAATGTTTGAAGTGTCCTCCATTAGCAACGTCTCACCATATTCTCTGGAGTTTTACGGAGAGAGTCCTTGCCAATGTTACTTATTTCGGTTCGAATGGAATCCTTGAGAACATCAATTGTGCGGCCTATTCTTGTACACTGTTTTTAGACACCGCTACAAGAAAAAATCTGGTGAAGTTAGGTCAGGGGATCTGGGGGACCACAGGCCTTTTGTGATTACTCGATTATCAAAAAAATTGGTTACAAGTTCCTTGGTGTCATTACGGGGCACTGGGAGGTTATCTTTACCCAGACAAGGCTAACTTTTACGAATATTAATGAATATATAGAAAACTGAACATTATCAGAAATGAAAATTCGGTATTGTTACTGTATAAGGATGTGTGCATTTAACTACTGTATAATATTTAAATTACGTTCACATAGGTCCATGCAAAAGGGACATAAATCACACCGTATGTCCTGAAAAAAATACTGCACCCTATATTTCAGGTGCACTTTACTTGTAGGAATTTAAAGCTACATGCACCAAGTTTTATCCTAAATAACGCAAGATACAGTTCTATAATATGGGCTAAATGAGAATCACATAGTTTATACTATGCACATGAACAATTAATTATTTTTGAGTAAAAAGAAGATAATATTTTCAAGGACTGAATATTTGTTTTCATCCATTTTATAAATCACATGAATATAAATGTTAGCCGAATGTGTTCAGGGAACATTGAAAAATAACCACTACAAATTTTGTGTCAATATCTTTTATATTTTTTGAGAAACATGCACCTAAAGTATGAAAAATCAAGGTTTTGGGAAATCACGATCAAAGATTAAGCAGCATTCTCAGGAAGTGGGCGTATTATTACACTGCCATCTTTAAATTGACGAATTAAAGGACTTTAATACCAGCTGACAACCTATGTTATATATATATATATATATATATATATATATATATATATATATATATATATATATATATATATATATAATTTTAAAGCTGAAGTATTATATGATCTTTTAACATTAAACACAAAAGATTGATTTTTTTAAACCTATCGACCTCCCAGTGCCCTTAAACGTATGGAATGTTGCTCCATCTTGCTGGAAGTAACCTTCCCTCAACAGGATATAATCTACGTAAAACTTGAGAGAATATGGTGAGATAAGTGCAAACATGTATAGATGATGATAGAGGACACTTCCAACACTTTCTCTGAGATTTAAATAGTGTAATGTAATCTCCCAATTGTGTATTATGTTCTCCCGAAGTTGCACGTTTGTCCTATTATTTGTTCAAAAGTTATGGCATATTGAAATGGTTCAGGTTTATATGGATCGCACTGTATGTGACACTCTGTTCTAACAGTGACGGGGAGCACTTCTTTAAATAGAAGTTCCATAAACTTCACTCAGCATTTTAAACGTAAAATGCTTCTTTAAATCTTGGTAAAACAAAATATTTAATGGAAATTAGTCACACAGTATAGCTGTAAGGCACGGACGTGACCACAGTTTGACTTGTGAAACACACTAATAGACGGAAGCAAATAACGTATATCTCGCGCTTAACATTTAATTTTTTCTACTGAATTCACAGCTTTTGGTCACCATATATTAGCCAAGAATAAGTCATCAGGGCAGTCTATTGCAGATACGTAGTTTACTGTGAATTTCAAATGGGATTGTGTCTGTCCTTTAGCACTATTAAGCAGGCAACCATTCATAGTCCTGTATTGCCTCATTGCGTTCCCCTTACGTGGGATATGTAGCACGCCAAGTGATCCTGTCTCTATCAAATATTAAGTTTTAATTTTTAATGGGGAGTGATGTTTGTTACATATTCCTTAAGCTTTCACTCAGTTTTTATCTGCAGTTAAATTATTGACATGGTGTGCTAAAATAATTATTTTGAACAAGCCAAGGTATTTGTTGTTGAGAGAGACTAAACAGTTCACTTTCCCGTTAGCCAGTAGAACACTGATTATCAGCAAAATGCGAATCTTCACATGTTTGTGATTGTAATGCTTGGCAATTGTGGAAGGTTTTGGTGTTCTGTGATTTACACTACAGTGTTCAATTCAGCATTGTTCATACTTTGCATTCCCGAAATTAGAAATTCTGGTAGTAGTGGTGCATTTTCCTTAGGCTAGATATGGATCCATTCACACGAGCCAGACCAACCGAGACGTAGGCCTAGGAGCCATCTTGTGACTGGCGGACGCGCAGCCAGTAGGAGGGAAGTAGGCGGTCTCCCAATCTTCGCTATTGCTTCCCTCCGCTGCAGCGCCAGCTCCGAGCCATCGGCCACTGGAGCGAGAGACGGAGGATGGCCATTAGCCCAGGGAGGAGCTCTACTCTACTCCGGGCTGAGGTCTGAGCCAGGCGACCGGATTGTTCATTGAGGCTGCAACAGCGGCAAATCCCCTGGGTTACCTGTGCCAAATACCGCGGAGTCCTTCTCGATCACGGCCTCACCTACGCCCCTTACGTCCGAGACAGAACTGGGCAAGGGCATGCAGCACTTAGGCAGCTGTACCCTATATTAAAATCCCATATGCGCATACTACGTCTGTATTGGACGATTACCCCTCACCTGATCCTGTACGGCTGAGAGGTCTGGGGATCGGCGGCTCCGACCACTGTTCGCAGACTGCAGCGCGTGCAGAACAGGGCGCTATGAGTGATTTAAGATACAGGGCGTAGATTCCCTTCGCATTCCTTCACACATATTCCGGAGTCTCGTATATTGTTATCGTGGTGCGAGAGGGAACCCTCACCATCTACAAAAAACTTGACTCCCATCCTAATCACCGCTACGACCACAGGGTTCCTCGCCGTAGACCCAGCTACCGGCTTCCAAAGACACTTTTGGGCAATCTAGCCTGAACGGGGCTACTTTCCCCTAATACCAGTGCTCCCAATCCCAGAAAATGGCCTGGTAAAACCAATATCCTTTCCGTGTTTCCTTTTCCTCTAGCCTGTCAAGCGGACTGTGCCCAGATACCTCACCGGCATGCGGAAGGGCGCAGCCTGCACTGGGCGTAAACGGCCCTCCTACGCATTAGCGCCCGCAAATGGCTAGATATAGCACTGACCAATACAACCGATTGCGACACACGACACTTATTTTATACTGTTAAGATAAAGTCGCACTAAGCGGCTAGGCACTGGGCAGAAAACACCCCGACCAGGTAAACCTGGACGACTCAAAGCTTCTGCTGGTCTGCTGGTCTACGGAGTCACTCTAGCGCTGGTAATTCCGATGATGCTATATGCCTGCGAGATCTGGGGCACGGCCGCAAATAGCTAGCTGGCATGGCTTCAACGTACACAGCATAGAGGTCTATGGTACATATATTCTGTAAGTCGCTGTTTTTCTACCAGATTGCTTCATGGAGCGTCGGGTCTTCCTTATGTGGAGAACGAAATTAGACGTCGGGCATTAAAATTCTACGATACTTTACCTAGACGTAGAAGGGCCCTTATGAAATAATTGGGATATTATGACCCCACTACACGCCGGTCCAAGCTGTTCCGGGTAACTCGCATGGTTTGCGGGCACCCGAAATAACCAAGGAGCTAATCCTAGCAGCAACTAAGGCAGAGCTCTACATAACTCTTCTCAGCTGTTTGGCATCAACATTTTCAATCTAAAACATTTAAAATTAGAGCACCACGGTGCAAGGTTTTGCATCCATTTCCACAAGCCGAGGTCCATAAAATTTGTTACATCGAAATAATTTCTACCTTCAAACCCACAACCCATCCTACAACATCCCAAAAAGAAAACGCCTACCTGAGGTGAAACCCTTAACGGGTGGCCACGCAGCATAGACCTTCTGGCTTTATACAGCCAGCCAGCCCTTCGGTCGGTTGAAGTGACTCTAGTTTGCCATGAGTCCTCGGAGGATGTTCGACACAAGCACGATCGAAACTCAGGAACTGCACTTTTTCCTTATAGACCACGGCCAGTAAGCTCGGAAACCTCTACATCTTACAAGAAATATAGTCAAAATCCAGGATTAGGATTATAACGAAGGGTATTCATCGCCGAAACCTGTGATTTATTGTAGCTAAGCGGCCAGGAGGAAGGACGAGGCGAGAGGAGACAGAGGACGGCCGACCCAAAGCGCCGAGACGCCCGTCGACATTTCCACCATGAAAGAGACCACCGTGTGATATTTGATGCGAAATGATAATGGATATGAAATGAAAGGACAGGAAATTCGGAAGATATAATTGGCCTACCCAGCATTCGCCTGGCGACCCGGGAAAACACCCGAAAATACCCATGGTTCAGGAGGTCGGCCACGGTAATCGAACCCGAGCCATTCCGCTCGGTTAGTCAAAATCTAACAATGACTCTAGTCCAACAGCTTTTTGGGGATACGAGCGAGGCAATAACATGAAGTTTCAAGTACTTTTACTTATTTCTCATCTTTATTAAGGTTAAACTCAACAACGTTCTGTAAATCCAAACGTAAAAATTAGAAGTATCGAATACCTACGGGTATTCAGTGTATCAAGGCATTGGCGATTTGAGATTCCATGCTTAGATACACATGTTATGAACAACTTAGTCAAGTCCATTTTTTCTGTATATATTCGTACAATAATTCTTCTACACTTATAATCCGTAAACTAGATTCAGTGTTTAAAATGCTATTAAATATGTTTGAAGATGGTTCTCAATTCATTTAGTGAGTAATCCAAGCTGTATTTAACTCTGTATTCATTCATTGCCAGCATGTAACAATCGAGGAATGTCGGATACCTCTAAGCTCCATGGACCCCGGACTAAGTTGAGCAGCACTTCACCCATTTCATTAATCGTCCGATATGACGTAACGTTGGAGGACGTAAATTACAACAAAAATGTAACGATCAAAAATGAAATTGCTTGTTTTTTAGATGCTGCAGCAGGAAATTCATAGCATTTTTAGTTCTTCTTTTCTTCTTCCGAAAGTAGTTACAACCCTTGTATAATGCTAAAGGACGTTTACAAATATCTGCATATGGGCAAAACGAGGTTCGAAGACAGTGTACACATATATACAGACCGACATTTTAAGCATAAGCTGCTATTTATTGGTAATTTTGACAGAAATTGGAGACCTAAAGGTACGTTAAGTTTTACAGAAACAATTATTGCTGTTAGGGGGGATATGTACAAGTGAGATGATTATTAAGGCAACAGAACTTTTAGGGTGTTTGTGTCTAAGATTCGTGCTCATAATAAAGGCAAATCGCGCGTCTCCGGGAACACTTCTGATGGAAACATCGTGTATTGGCTGTTTACCTGTACCAATTTAGTTTTGCCTCCGTTGTCTCTTTGGCAAGTATTAAAATGTGTCGGATAGCTAGGGAAATGGAGGGAGAAGGACCTCTGGCCTGCGGCACGTAAACTTTTTAATGAAGGTTGCAGATCTCCAGGACAGAACAAACATCAATTAGCCTGTCTAAACGCGACAGCCCGAAATTGAACGAGGCACTGAAGCGGACCGCTCTACAGACTATATTAGGAGTCTAATAACTCAAGCAGACTATTTGACAACCTATGACAAATTGACGATGGGGTTACCATTATGGATTCACAAATTTTTCTTCATTTCTCTGTAAACACAATTCGCAGAGGAATGCTACTGTGTTTGTTGTTGCTATCTACTACTTTTTTATAATTCCCTTTGCTTCCGCATTTTCCTCCGTTTTCAGCTTTAGGGGTATAAATGTTCTTTCACATTATAAACGAGCCAAAATAACATATCAGAAATATTCAAAATGTATTAACACAGTGATTAATCTGCTAAATAGGTCGAAAACATAAATTGCTGCAAAGTTCGTTAAATAGGAATATGTTGTCACATTGCAGCGCACTGGCCTTTTTCTAAATATTTGTTAATTTATTTTTAATATTTCAATTTGAAACACCTAAAATGTATAACGTCTTTCTTTCATATAGGCTATAAGACGTGCAGACTTTTTAATACTTTTAAATCTTTTTTCTTCAGTTTAGTGCGGGTTTCCATAAATTGGGCGGTAGGTTTGGGTGTTCGAACCTACAATGTATTGGGTGTATCAAAACAAGTAACAGTTTGCTTTTAACTTTTATTACCAGGATAAGGAAACCTTGACGGCTCGGTAGCGTAAATGGTAGCGTGTCTGCCTCACGTTCAAGAGGTCTCGAGTTCGAATCTCGGTTAGGGTGAGTTACCTGGATAAGGTTTTTCCGGGGTTTTCCCTTATCCTTATAGACTAATTTCGGGTAACTCTAAGCTCCATGGACCCCGGACTCAATTTGAGCATCATTTCACCGCATTCATTCATCGTCCGATATGACTTAATGTTGCATGACGTAAATTGGGGGGAAGGAAACCTCACATCGGGTTGATACACGTTTACATGGAACCAGTGGGATGCTCAGCTTACGAACTTCCTATTTAAGGGAATCGTACCATTTCTTCTATGGTGCGCAATTTATAGAACTATTCTTAATTTTAAGCGCAACGCTCCCGCCACCAAGCAAATCGACAAATTTTAAAGGGATACATTTCAAAGGAACATTCCAGGCGATGTTGGTTGCGGGTATACTCTAGAACTGCAATGTCATCGCTGGTGTCCATCAGATGCCTAAGATGGTTCACAGTGGATTTAGATCCAGGAAGTAGTATCTAAGGGTTATTAACTTGTTCCTCCGGGAAACTCCGATGTATCTTCTCACAAGTGACTAGACCGCAGTTCCCCCCGATATGGTCATGCCTTTCTTTTCCATTTCCACCAGTCTGCATTCAGCTTTGGACAGGGGCAAACAAAGCTGTGACCTACTCAACCTATACACTTCACCCGTTCAAACAAGTAGTTGTTCAAATTTCTGTGCTTCATGCTACGACATCGACAGCATCTGTGCTATGTACCAT
Source organism: Mantis religiosa (assembly GCA_030765055.1). Taxonomy (NCBI): domain Eukaryota; kingdom Metazoa; phylum Arthropoda; class Insecta; order Mantodea; family Mantidae; genus Mantis; species Mantis religiosa. The sequence goes on from CM060950.1 coordinate 157,257,983, forward strand.
ATTCGACTGAGACCATAGGCATGTGTGTATGAAATATGCTTCAATAAATTTCAGTTCTGAGCGCTCTCGAAAGATAAGGAATGTTGCAAGTGGTGAATTTCCTCTCTTCATTTATGAACTATAGATGATGCCAGGTATTCGGGTAGTGCGCGTACATTTAATCCCCAATATATGTGTTGATTCCAACCAATGCCAAGGTATTAATATCTTCTATGTGTCTGTGTTTAAACTTGCAACCGCACCCGACTTCCACGCATAGAGTTCCAAACTATTCTGCAAGGCTACCATGTCGTGATTAACAACGGCGATGATAATAAAGCGGTCATTGTACACAGCAAACCCATTTAGGGTGTCTAGCAGTACCCGGAGAAAAGTATTTAATGCCAGAGAAAAGAGCCCCATTGATAATGGTCGACCTTGAAGCACTTACCTTTTAGTTCCTAAAGTAAAGAAAGCCATTAATTCCATAACACCGGGACTGTGCTGCATCATAGAGACCTTGAATGACTTGCATCGAAAATTTCGCAACCTTTCAGAATTGCCATTGTAACTGATTTTATGGATGGCGATCACAGGTTACCACTGCTCTTCGTTGTGCACCAGTTTGAAGCAAATATTATAGTGAGCAATGAGGTTTCTCTCAGGGTATGCGTGGATGTGTGTGAAGGAAATTTTACAACACTGGAATGCCCGTTTCCAAATTATTTATTCACTGCTTCTTATTTCAAATCTCGAAATGGAAGCTGCCGACCGAGGGTTACCAATCACGGTTTATAGTGACTGAATGCTAACTATATTTCTCGATAAATTTTGATGACCCGACAAATATTCAAGACCGAATAAGTTGACCCCTCTAGTAGGCTTGACGTCTCAGAATCCTCTCTTTACCACAGCTGCGCGTGTGAATTTATATATAACTTTCACTCTCCAAATTCCTTTTGTGGCTGTTTTGGTCGCTATTGTAAACGATCCGAAGAATACCCTATTCATGTACGTCAAGTGAAAATTCCTTTAGAAACCTTCTAAGGACACTGTTCCTTTCATTCATGGCATTGTTATAAACAGTTTCCCCAACTAACCTTGGCTTTGGTCGTCACAAAGAACCAACATTCCTTCGACGTCTATCATTATTCTTCGCTCCTGCAAACCATAATTTCGGTATCAAATGCCCCCATAGATATTATTTGATTATCCCATAATGAAATAATATATATGTCTTGCCCGAATATAACGCAAAATATTAAACCTTTGTCAGCAACTTCCAATTCGTTTTACAATTTCTTTTCACAACATTAATTTTTTTTTTACATGACATTTCCTAAAAAATATTCACATGGTTACATAACAACATTTCATTTAAAATTTACCAACATTCTGTTCTGTAATTTTCAACTTTTAAATATTACTCGGAAAATAGTTCAATCTACCTCATCTCTCTCTTTCTCCATCTGATCTACTTAAAATTAATTCATATTGTTGTTACACTTTAAACAATTCCTAAATATACACTCTTATGTTTAAACCAATTGTACATTAATAATATTATATATATATATATACTTTTTACAACATTTCTGAATTGTTCTTCTGGATTCTATATAAATATTCTTTCCAAAAGTCTTTCATTGTTCGGTTTTTTTTTATATATATATTTTTTTTACCTGTTTAGTTTTAAGTTTCACTGCACTGTCACCACTGTTTATACTTAACCTATACAATTTACAAGTTTGTTTCTCTTCTAATTTTACAATTTTGTTATGGTACTATAGTTCTTTGAAATACAGACATATCCGTTTTTTTTATGATCAAATTATACCCATAACTTATTTAGGAATCAGGAGCATCTAACGGCTTCTTGTAAGGACGAAGGAGTTGTTTATGCCACCTACCTAGGAGTTTATTATTTTTGACGTCTGCTAATTCGAATGTATGTCCCCCAAATTTCGCGACAATTTCCGCAGGACCCTTATATAACAATTCCATCCTTTTATTTCTACCTTTTACTGCACTTGATAATTTATGGTCTTTTACCAGTACTAAATCACCAATCTTTGGCTCCCATTTATGCTTTCTTTCTTTTCTCTTTAATTTCCTTTTTTCTGCTTTTTGCTTAATTCTCTCAAACGCAATTTTAGCCCTCTCTTCATTGCTTAATTGGGTGTTGTTGGTGTCTACACTTTCTTTTATTTCTTTGAATATTGGTTCCGGCTCAATGCCTAACATGAGTCTAACGGGTTCGAATCCTGTGGTTACGTTTATTGTATTATTAATAATTTTCTCAATCACGGGACAGTATTTTACCCAATCCTTGTGGTTTTTATGTGTTAATATTCGAAAATATATTACAATGTCTCTAAGTATACGTTCTGTAGGATTTCCCGACGGAAAATAAGACGAGCAGTGGTACAATTTAATGTTATTCTCTTTCAACGTCTCTTGAAAACATTTACTGCGATGCACAGTTGCATTATCAGTTAGGATCGCTTCAACTTTGCCATATTTTGGAACATAATCATTAACTATTTTTCCCACGCAAGTTTTGCTACTTATGTTTCTTACAGGATATATTTTAACAAATTTACTAAAAACGTCCTGTAAAACAAAGATATACCTGCATCCGAATTTTCCCATGGGAAGCTCACCATGTGCATCTGCTGTAACTAAAGCATTTCGCTCCTGTCTAATAATTGCCTGCGGTTCTGTATTGAATTTAATGTTAAAAGGTTTGGCCTTCTGACACAACTCGCACGTAGAACACACCTTTCTGACTTTCCTCGCCAAATGCTTTATGTAAAAATTTTCGCCAATCACTAACGTTAATTTCTCGCTACCTGTATGCGCCAATGACTTGTGATATGCCATGATGAGTTGTTCTTCTAATGTTTTCGGAATTATAACCTTCCACTTTTGTTCAACTCTCCCGTGAAACTTATATATCTTTCCTTCATGAAGGCCTATGGTATCTTTCAAATTCTCCGTTATGGGCTGAGCGTTTTCTCTTAATTTTCTGATACTGTCATCCTCTCTCTGTAATTGCTCCAAATTTAAAAATTTCTTAACTAATTGTTTTCCCTCTTTCGTCTCAAGATAGAAAATGGTCACCTCATGCTTATTTTCTCCGATAGTGTCTGGTATGGGATAATTTGTCTCCATGCGAGATAACAAGTCACTGAAAATATTTTGATTTCCAGGAATGTGCCTTATTTCCAAATTGTGGGAAGTAATCTCGTGGATGTATCGGGAAATACGTGTATTGGTTAGCTTACATGAGTTCATAAATCTTAGGCTTACGTGATCAGTGTACACTATCACTGGGTTATTATAAACATACTCTTTAAATTTGACCAGCGCGAAATAAACGGCCGCTATTTCTTTTTCAGTAGTGCATGCCTGCGCTTCTGTTCTCGAAATTCCCCTTGAGGCAACTGCAATAAGATGATCTTTACCTTCTTCATCTCGTTAAATTATGACAGCACCGTAACCGCGCCCTGAAGCATCAGTAAAAATAATATATGGGAGGTTTTCTCTGGGTTTCTCTAACAAGATAGAAGCTGCAAATAATCTTTTCACTCTTGAGAACGCTTCTTCCTCCACTGGTGACCACCTGCAATCTACCCCTTTCCTCAAAAGTTCTCTTAATGGGGCGACGACGTTTGCAAACTCAATAATAAATCTAGATTGATAATTTAGAATTCCCAAGAATCTTCTCAGTTGTTTTATATTTTTCGGTGCCGGTATTTTGTTAATACTTTCTATTCTGTTTGGATTTGGCCTGATTTCTTCATTCGATATTATGTATCCTAAAAATTCCGTCTGTCTCACGAAGAATGCTGTTTTACTCGGTTTAATTGTCATATTGGCTTCTCTTAATTTACTCAGCACGTAATCGAGATGTCGCAAATGGTCATCCACATTCATTGAAAATAATATAAAATCATCAATATATTGAGCTACAAATTTCTTAATAGATTCTCCAAATATTCCGTATAGAGCTCTGAGCAATGCACTACCACTGGTATTCATTCCAAATGCGCATACTTTGAATTGGTATAAAATCCCTGAGTGTAAAAATGCAGTGTATTTTCTTAAGTCTTCCCGAAGCGGTATCTGCCAAAAGGATGCCGTCAAATCCAATGTGGAGAAAAATTTTCCTTTCTTTAGTTTGTTTAGTGTTACTTCTACACTCTCCGGTCTAAATCTATCAGATTTACAGTGTTGATTCAGTTTTCTTGCATCCAAAGTAACTCTAATTTTTCCATCTGATTTATTTACTATGCACAGTGGATTTGCAAACTCTGAATTGGAGATTTCAATAACTCCATCTTCTAACATTGATTTAATTACTTTATCAACTTCCTCTCTGATCGCACATGGAATTGGTCTAGCTTTATGGGTGAAAGGTTTGATAGGCGTCATTTCAAATGAATGGGTGTAGCTGATACATTTCCCAGGTTTTTCAGAGAAAACTTCTTTATTTCTGACCAAAATGTCAAACAATTCCTTCTTCTGTTCCTCATTTAAGTCGGCTGCTTTACTGGTCTTTTCTCTTAATAAGTCCTCTATATCTATATAGTTTACCACACTACCGTACCTATTTCTTTGAGAGTAACTCAAATTTACAGAGGAATTCTCTTGGTGTTTTCTTAAAACACTATTAACGCATTTAAAATCTTTGTCAGGCATCATATTCACGTCATTTTCAGTGTTGTATTCTTCAACGTTAATATCTGCCAACTCCATAGCTCCAACTTTTATATATTCAACAAAAAAGGTATCTGCCCTAATTTCTTCTTCTTCTTTGTCCCTGACAATGTTCTCCGAACTACTATCTTCCATAAATTGTATTATAACCGTCCCTTGCTCTGTATCCAACTTCAAAAATCTACTTTCGAAATTTATTACCGCTTCCCATGCATAAAGACAATCACAACCTATGATTATATCTGTTACTAGTCTGGGCACAATCAGAAATAGAACCTCTATTGTTGTCCCATTTATTTCAACATTCAACATCGCCTGAAATTTCACCCTTTCCTTCCTCTTACCAACAGCTAGCGAACAATAAATGCCACTGACCGGTAAAGACATCACCTTAAAACCTCTAGTTATTAGGTCATCGTAGAACTTCTGCGAGCACACTGTGCTATTCGCTCCGTGTCTAAAATCGCATCGTATTTTTGTCCATTAATCCCTATTTTGATCCTCGGAGGTTCTATTACTTTCTCATTGTCTTCTAATCTTTTCCTAACGTCTGAATTTCTTTGTATCATCATCATTTGCCCTCGAGAAGCCCTAGTTTCCGTGTACATATTACAATTTGTATTTATCCCAGTTCTCACTGAAGTCGCGTTTGACTGGGATTGGCGTTTCCCTGCGTCCGACTTACAGCTCCGGTTTCAGTTCCACTGTTTATATTCCTGGTTTCCGGCACTTGATTTTGATTGCTTACTACCATCTGTCTTGTGGCATTAATGGCCTCAGACCTTTCTGAGTTCTCAGGTGAATTACGACCATCTCTATTCCTGTCTCCCTGCCTCGGCGACCTCGGCCTAAACTCATAACTATCGTCATTCCTCCAATATTCATTACCAGAATGTCTTCTAAATCTAAATACTTGTCCCCTGTTGTTTCTATCAAATCGGCCTGCATTCATATAGTTTACTTGGATGTTCCTTTCACGGTTCTCCCCATTCCGATTTCTATTGTCCCGGTCAAAATGGTTTCTACTCCTACCTTCCCAGGAGTTCGCTTCAACCCTCGGCACTGGACCTCGATATCTATTTCTTATGTCATTCCGATTATGATGTGACTGTGCCCCTTGCCCTAAATTACTCCATCTTTCGCTTCCGCTTGTCTCTTGATTTTTATTGTCTGAATTGTTTCTCGGCTTGTTGCTTTCTAAGGCTAATAACAAATCAATCATAGCAGCGACGTTATTGGGTTTGGCTATGATTAAATAATGTTGGATAGTCTCAGGAAAATGAGTTGTCATGAGATTTATCAATTCTTTCTCATTGATAGGGGGATCTAACATTTTTGATTTTCTAGCTACCTTCATGAAATAGCTCACCATCGACTGTTCGGTTCTAGGGTTAAATTTCCCGTTGCTGATCTCGAGCCTTATACTTGCCTGTCTGTTCGCTCCCCAATATCTGTTCAGGAATAAATTAATAAAGGTCCCGAAGTCATTGTTATTTCCCATGGACAAGTCTAGCCAATTCGCAGCGTTACCTTTAAAACATTTTCTTACTATTGTCATTTTGTACTCCTCCGGTATACATTTTATCGCAAAATACTCCTGTAATCCTGCAATAAACACTTTAGGATCATCAGAATCCTCTTTCTCAAAAATTGGTGGTACAATTTCATTAAGAATATGGTTCGGCCATGTCATATTCGCACCGCCATTTCTGTCTCCATTATTGTATTTGTTGTCATTACTGGAGGTGCTAGCACCCATATTTAGCAACGAAATGTCAGCTGACGCATTATTGGGCATCGCCTCGTTTCGTGCGTATACTTCACTTACGTTGCTAGAACTACAACTAGGAACATTTCCACTTATTCTTAGATTTTCTAAGTTTTCCTTTACTCCTTTGATTTCTACTGCTACCTCTTTCATGTGATCGGTAATTTTCTCCAAATTCCTCATCTGTCTTCTACTTTCCCTTTCTGACACTTCTAATCTACTCCTAGTTTCTTCTAATTCTTTTCTAGCTATTTCTCTCTCTTTGTCTAATTTCTGTGCTATTTCCTCCCTCAGTTTTCTGTTTTCATTATCTGATTTTTCCTTAACTAAGTTAACAATTTTATTTTCAGAATTCTCTATCTCCTGACTAACTTCCTTCCTCACATTATCTGCTATCTGACCAGCTTCTTTCCTTACATTCTCTATTTCCAGACTAACTTGTTGTCTGACATTTTCTAACGCCTGTTGTTGATTCTCGAACTTCTTTCCTAGTTCTATTTGTCCTACCTCTAACTTCTGAACACTATTTTCTAACTTCTCTTCTATCTTTTTTAAACTTTGATTGTTATCATTCATCTCTTTCCTTAAACTTTGATTGTTATCATTCATCTCTTTCCTTAAACTTTGATTGTTGTCATCTATCTTTTTACTTAAACTTTCGCTTAAACTTTCAGCCTTATCATCTATCTTTTTACTTAAACTTTCACTTAAACTTTCAGTCTTATCATCTATCTTTTTACTTAAACTTTCACTTAAACTGTCAACCCTTGCGAACACTTTTCTGATTTCCTCTAACATATTTATTTCCCTTTCTACATTATCTAGGACAGTTCTACTACGCTCTGGTACTTCGACTTCCTGCCTACTGCTACTAGCATCAACCTCCTGGACTTCCATGCTTTCTACAGAATTTTGACTCAGCATTTTTCCACTCCTTAAATACATTCACAATAGTCTAGTATATAATTTAACACTCTGTACCTTTGATTGTTTTTTTTTACTGGCTCCTGATGATGTCACTGATGACGATGCCGGCCTCCTTTCTTTTTCCAGTCGAACTGTTGACGAATTTCTTGATGGGTCGACCGTCCTCCTGTCGAACCACCTTCTCCTGTTGAACCTCGTTGTCGGGTTGAAACTCGTTCTCGGTTGAACCTCCTTCTCGGGTTGAACCTCCTCCTGTTGTCGAACGTCCTTCTCCTATCGGGCCCCGCGTTGGCGCGCCAGTTTGTAACTGATTTTATTGATGGCGATCACAGGTTACCACTGCTCTTCGTTGTGCACCAGTTTGAAGCAAATATTATAGTGAGCAATGAGGTTTCTCTCAGGGTATGCGTGGATGTGTGTGTGAAGGAAATTTTACAACACTGGAATGCCCGTTTCCAAATTATTTATTCACTGCTTCTTATTTCAAATCTCGAAATGGAAGCTGCCGAACGAGGGTTACCAATCACGGTTTATAGTGACTGAATGCTAACTATATTTCTCGATAAATTTTGATGACCCGACAAATATTCAAGACCGAATAAGTTGACCCCTCTAGTAGGCTTGACGTCTCAGAATCCTCTCTTTACCACAGCTGCGCGTGTGTATTTATATATAACTTTCACTCTCCAAATTCCTTTTGTGGCTGTTTTGGTCGCTATTGTAAACGATCCGAAGAATACCCTATTCATGTACGTCAAGTGAAAATTCCTTTAGAAACCTTCTAAGGACACTGTTCCTTTCATTCATGGCATTGTTATAAACAGTTTCCCCAACTAACCTTGGCTTTGGTCGTCACAAAGAACCAACATTCCTTCGACGTCTATCATTATTCTTCGCTCCTGCAAACCATAATTTCGGTATCACCATTAATACGAGTGGTGTACCTTATCAAATGCTTGTTGAAAATCGAGGCCTATCAAAGCCGCCACTTGCTGTTCACTTTGGAGATACATGTATATGAACATCATGCATCTCTTCGACGTAACAAAGATATTCCGCTTGGAAATCGCAGCTTGAACTGTAAGATTTCTGTATAGGTCCCTTTCAATAGATAATAGGTCCTGTATACAGATTCCATAGGACTTCTTTGTAGAAACATAACACATTTTTCGCCTGTACCCACAGAGTTCGCATGGGTTTAAAAAAGACAGGAATCGCTGGTTTTACGATTACAATCCCCCTGGACGGGATGTAGAAGATTGGATGCAACAGATGTCATTTTGCCTGAAAATTCTCCAGGACATCGGTTTCTTCAAAAATTGAATTATTCAGCTTTCAGTGTTCTCAGCCTGCAATCTCAGAACAGATGGCAGATATTTATAGTTGCAGATCACCTGGTAGAGGAAGAACGCATATTCGGAAAAACAGAAGTATCTATTCCGGTAGAGATATAAGTTCAGTGTATCCGAGAGGAGAGGTGTTCTGAATAACGGCGAATTCCAAGTTGGCTGAGATATTCCTGCCAAAAGGATCCGTCTGAAATTTGTGTAGGTGGAGGCCTTTCATGTACGCAATGGCAGTGACCCTTACGCCTAAACCTAGGTTAACTTTATAATCGTAAGTGCAAGTCTCCAAATTGTAAGGGTCTCTAAATTCATATAGAAAATAAGATGTTATTCACCAGAAGGAGGATATTAGGCTGTTTTGGGTCAATATATTTCTAAACATATTCACATTTATAGTTGCTAGCGATCCAAAATATATCATATTAAGCAGGAAAGTGTTCGCGTATATTTCAAGTCTAAGGAAAAAAAAACGCAAAAGGTCGCTATCAAGGCTTCGGGTATAATCTCCATACAGCCATTCGGAAGAACCTGTGGCTGAGGCTGTGTCCGCAGTGGAGAGTCACCCGGAGACGCCTGCCTTGTTCAATCCATGGCATGAAATAATGCGGGCCCGATTCCGGATTCTTTCTGGTTAATTCAGAGTGTTACTTTCCACAAGTCGATATTGCGCATTCCTCGACAGTCAAGGGACGACCATCTTGGTAACTGTGTTGCACTTCGCACACTTGAACCCGAGGCTCAAGCAGAGAACACCACGTAAAGTACCATCGTCTGTTATGAGCGCCCGGAAATGGGCGGCAGCACCAAGGCCCACTTCAGGTACCCCGCACCTGCAGAATCTATGGCGCTCAGTCATCATCTGGGTTGCTGCTTCCCGTGTTCTCTCCTACAGCGTGAGCCCACAAGAAGACCGGTTGACATCCTCCTTCAAAACACTGTTGGTAAAAATGTAGCTGTGTCTGGCTGGTTTGCTTCAGCCATGGCAGATGTCACAGTGTGTTGCCATATGGCTGTTCTGCCATTGCAATTCCCTCCGGTTATTGCTACTGTCTGCTCCATTACTTTCTGCACCACTTGGGGTTAGCCACAATAGGATACCCACAACCGGTAACTGTTGATAACAGTAAAACTGGAAAATTTATATTCAGCTGCATTTTTACGGCGCATATGCCGTTGAACACCGGAAAGCGATACTGGTGGCCTCATTATTGCTTCCGAATATCATATACAGTCCCGTAACATTTCAATGCTTCTTTTAACACCTAATATAGGTGTTCTGGTGGTTCATAAAAAGCATACAAATTAATATCATTACCGGTCACCTGTTGAATGTTTACCTTCGTTATTCCCAATTGATGTACGTGAAAGGCGTTTCTTTCGAAAAGCTATTTAAAGTTTTCTCCAGTAAGAGTACCGAAATAAGTATAATGAAAATTGTTCGTTCACTGGCGCTTAAACCTATTGTGTCATTTTGGTCCTCATTAACAACAAAGTATCGGCAGTAAAATCATGAACCTCATAAGCTGTCGGCTTCGTAGCATTTAACGTTAATTTAATCCTAATTGCATTCTTTCTGGCGTACATTTCCATTTTACACAAACTAAGTGATCTATCATGAAGAATACACACACGAAGGTGTGGGCACAATAATGTTAGTGGTTGAGGTCTATCTTGCGCTCGCCCACTATCAAAGAGATACTATGTCAACAGTCGCATCCAACCAGGCCACGTCGTGGCTGAGTGGTTAGACTGCTTGACTCTCAACAAGGTGGTCCGGGTTCGATTCCAGGTGACCACAAAATAAAATTTGCAGTGGACAACACGGCACTGGGGCCGTCTTCCTCCAGGATTTCCGGTTTTCCGCCATCTCATTTCACTGGTGCTACATCTTCATCTCATAAATAATGAGTGTCACCACCTGCGGTGCCACATGTAGTATAAGCAGGGGTTAAACACACAACACACACAAGCATGTCCAACCACCTCGAACGCTCGCCGGAGTAGATAGATCACAAGTTTCTCTGAAATAGTTCCATGGAATAAATTAGGAGAAGTTTCTTTAGGATAAAGGACAAAATGATCCTCTAGCTATACTTTTCTTCATTTAAAGGTGGAATTCCAATGCCACTGAATCTACATCTTCATAGTATTAGATTAATTATATTACTGAAAAAGAAATTGATATCACAGAAAAAATAACAGCTTTGTTATCAATTTCTAAACAATCTTGCACTGTAAAATAATTTAATTCAGTTTTCACAATATATTCAATTTGTTAAATTCGACATTTATCTAAATGTAGCCCAGAAGAGTGTCTTATATAATAAGGACACCTGTGTATTACTTTTAATAAAGGAATAAATAGTGAAAGAGTAAACTTCTTCTGCATGTCAGCATTGTGGAAAGAAGCATACATAACTTGAAACGCGAAATGAAAAATGGGCTTAAGAAATAGAAAGGAATACTTCAGGATCTTGAAGTTTGGATGTGAGTTCCGAAATTATGATAATTTGGAAGCAGCTACAAGCAGTATTTATTTTAATTTCATGATAAAACCTTTGCTAATGTTTCAAAAATAATCATAGTGCTAAGGAATTTCTTAAACTATTTGAAATTAGGAAGATGTTTTGGGACGCGCTTTTCAGATAATTCAAAAGATTAAATTAGTTTTGCACGTTTCCTAGGGGTTATTATTTGCGCTGAAACATTTTAATTTCTGACATTTCTAGGCTGTATTAAATAGTTGTGTGAACCTATACCTTCAAACAAATATTATTGTGCACAATGCTATGAGTAAAGAACCCTCAAGTATCGCAAAAGGAGTACCCATAAATGGAAATCCTTATTAATTTCGAGAGTTTCTTTATAGTTTAACAGACCTTATGTGCATATATGTATGAAAGTTTACAGAAATAGTTATAAACATACTGGAACAATTTATCTACCACATTTCTAAAATGGACTGAAATTTATTCTGTAACAGCAGTTTCGATTTATATTTAGAAAAGGTGTGAAATTTGTAAATTTGTAAAAAAATGTGTAAAAATATGTGTAATTTTGTGATTGGCCGTAGTAATAATTGTATAACGTAATGTGGTGACGTAGTATTAAATCGGCCAATCACAAAATTAATATAGGAGTAACGATAGTAACGGAAAATCAATAATCTTCATAAGGAGATATGTTCTGTATGTTTTTTGAGTGATGAGCAGACGTGTAGGAGTACAGATTTTTATGTAATTATTGGAATTTTTTATTAAAGAGTAAGAAGTTATCGATATGCTGGAGGTAACCTGCAATTGACTAGGAAAGAAAGTTAAAGTAAAATGTAATCCAGATAATACAATTAAATTATTTGTTACAAAATCGGACTTCTCCAAAACTGTATTTATTTCACTCCGAACCACACCTGAAAACCAGAGATCTCATGACTCTTATTTAAAGTAAGATGATACAACTGGTGACCAGAAGAATTTGACAGCCGCAAAAATCTCACACGAGAATAGGAAGAATTGTGCTTCCAACATAAAAATCCTGCTCCAATTCCCTCATGGGTAACATTGAGAAATCACTTTAAGATGTTCAACAATTCAAATTAATGTTTTCAAGAACTTAAAGTCTGAAAACGCAAACGCGGTTCAAAATGTCGAGTGTCACATGGCAAGAGTGAATTTGCATTAACTCCAAGTAAATCATTGAACATAAAACTTTTAAATACCCTCTCAATTTTATGTAAGTGTTTTAGATTTGAAATAAAGACTACAGTTGCTTATCTGCATGAAAAGTATAGGGAATTATAAATTGGAAAATGCAAATGTTTCAGGAGTTAATTATTTGAATGTGATTTTAAATTAACATGCGAAACAGGAACTCCTTAAAAGCACTTTTATTAAGGAAGTAATTGCACTTATTTCTTTCACTAACACAGAAATATACTTCAGGTGTTTAAAAATATAAACTAATTCCCACAATAGCTACATATAAACTGTATATGCTTTTTTGTAACTTTAAAACATTTTAACGTGTTTTTCTTCAGTGGTTTGAACGATATGGAATTATAATATTGTGTGTAAAAATCACTGGACCTACGACGATGCTGCAACAAGTTTGAATATCAGTTGCTGTTAAACATTCTTTCTTTATAACTTAGGCACTTGGGGTGGCACAAATATTACACTTGCATCACATTTACACGCACTGAGAGCAAAACATAACTGATCCGTTGAATCGCATCAAATGAACTACTGCGTCACAACTCAACTTGGCACTTCAGTGCCACTCGGCACTGAACTCGACTGAACTGTCTTATCTGTTTACTGCCAATTGAAGCCTGCTGTCTACTGTAAGCTCTGTATGCGATTGTCTAACAAGCGTTACTGTGTAAGTCGGACAATAGTTATCTCCTTATATAGCCCATGAATTCATAGAGAATGTTCTAGAAAAGGAACCTACTCCAAACCATGAGATTCTGTTGCGGTTAAATGACCCACACGGGTAAAGTTCTGTGTGCGACCGGCCAGATTACACCCAGGTGCATGTAGCCGGAGAGGTATGCGCTTAGACCGGCTACTCGTAGGTAGCCTCGTTCCACGGTGACAGTATTTCTGAATATAGGTAACCACCATGCTATCATTTAGTAATGTGTAGTATCGCTTGAGTCGTTCATATGGTCATAAATTACTAATGAAATATTTTGAGAGCATTTATTGTATTGAACAGTTTCAAAATTGCTGATGTGAGAAAATACAAATTCGAAAATTTAAAATAATTGAAATGAATATTTAAGAAATCACATACAAGCTCTAAATTTTAATGCAATCATGACTACGACGTAAGCAGAAACAGCATTTGTATATTCAGGAGCTTTAAGCAAATAAGAAAAGCTGTTCAGAAGCTGTGTTGCTCCTAAGCCACAATGTAAATCTGCACATCACACATTGTTTCCAATATTTTGTTGTGATTTTGATAAAGGTTGGATTTCCGCTGAGAATAGCGTGCCATGCAGGATTCCTTAGAGCACTGCACGAAACCACTTTTATCTGGGGAAATAAGTGGAAGACACGTTCAGATAATATGAAGAATGTTTCAATACTTCTCAATATAACCTGGGTAGTCATTCATACAACATGGCGCCAACTGCATAAAATACACTCGCTCGCGATCGATACTCCAGATCATCTCGACAACTACATCAATACACTTTCCTGAGGATGCAATCGTCAATGAGTGACCAAAACATCCGTCAAAAGACAGGAAAACTAATTATATGTTGTGAACTTGTGGGTTCGTGAAATTAAAAGTCCAGGATACAAACACTAAAAATGGCTCTTTATTTCCGTAGAAACACACTTTAGTCAACCTGACAGCAGAACTTTTACAGCTGTAAAAGTGGACACGCGTCCAATTACCGACTGTCGACCTTGACGAGCTGCGGCTTTCTTATTTATAGCTTACTATCCGGAGTGTTCTCAAACAATCAAGACGGCGCTAGAAGAAAGACGAACTCTCCAGTAATCGGTCTCCTTCCCCCATCGTTTTGGCGATCTTTTATCTCCGCATTGCACTGCCGCCTTTTTGAACTCGTCCCTCGCGCCGGCTTGCTTCAATAATGCGTTCGCGACAATATTTTGGCTATTTGTCGCCGTTTAACGTCGGGTTGGTATTATAGTTGGTTAGAATTTTCTATATTTTCAGGCACTCTTACAGCACACAATTAATGTACTGCTTACAGTTATGTGAAAGCCATAAATGAATTTATACAGTACTTGTTGAATTCTGTCTTTAACAGAAAGCGCGCTATTTATTTTATATGCTGATTATATTCCCCGATACTGCATAAACCCTAACTGTTTATATTTTCAGACAAGTGTGTACCTATATATTGTAATTGGGCCATCGTTTGTCATTGTTACATATCACTGCAACGAAAAATGACGTCAGCTATTACACAGCAGTTACTTGAACTTTTTCTTGAAGTTTGGAAATATTTGGTAAGAGATCTACACTTCTTTAGAAGTGTGAGAAAATTATAGGTTCACTTGAGTTGTTAAAAGTTCAGTTAAATAGGAGAAGTAGTGATTGTTCCGAGTTAGGTATTATTTCCACAACAGAGTAGAAATTTTAGAGTGGAAAAATATAAATAATCACCAAATCATCGAACAAATGACACAAAGGTGATCACCTCAATGGAATGGGAGGAACATTAGTTGTAAAGGTTTCTTCTTCTTTTCCCAGCACCCTTCTCTCATAGGGGATTTTCACCATCCCAGGACTTAAAAGTGGACTCCTGGGTTCGGATGCTTGTCCAGGAATAGAGTAACTTTGGATCAGAGAGAGTATCAAGGATAGGTGATCCAAAAGAGCCTAGCATCAGCGTGAAGAAAGAGACGAGAGGAAATGACGGCGAAATGGACGAACGGAAAGGTGATGAATCAAAAATTTGTGGAAAGAATGGCGGGGGAAACCAGAGACCCCAGAGCGCAAATGTTAACTTGCCCACCGCAAATGCCGGATACTCGGGCTATAGCTAGGCTTGCTACCACTGTGATATGGGGACAGTCACTAAGAACTAGAGAAGTGATAATCATATCGTTTCTGCTAGTTCTATAATTATTAAAAGGCAGTGCAGTACAGAACAGTAGGATTGGAACATTAAAGAAATTGAAAAGACATAACGGATGACTAAATTTCGCTTAAATCAGCCTATATGTAACAAACCTGCAGCGCTTGCATATCCCATAAAGGCTATCATTAGTTTGATGGAAGCTAAGGATTAACTCTGTAATAGTATATTTATAAGCTACTTCACTCTGAACTACAGCTGTACCTATAATCCTACATAGGGCACATTTATTCGCCAACAATACACTAAAAGTGCAATTCGCCGAAACAGCATGTGATGCAAATAAAAAAATATCACAGGCATTAATTTCTTTGGTGCGAAATGGACCAGATTCACTGAACGCCCTAATGCCCCTCATGATTCCAGCTCTTTGATCAACGTCGATCGTTATGAGCACATTAGTGTTATAAAGCTTGTCACTTAGATGTGGTTTTGGTAATTACGTAAAACTGGACTAATCAATGAACCTACTGGTTATATCTTGTGTGGCACCTTCCTTTATGGAAGGTATAATATTCTCTATCTAAAATCTGAGAATTTTCAATTAATGTAAGCCTCGTTGCGCCATTTGACATGGTGTATGTACATTGAAAGTTAGATGGAAGGAACAACCAAACATAAAAGTATCCGAAGTTTATGATCTTACGGAACGTATATCACACGCAGTAAATCAGAAATACAATACATCTGAAGTGGACATTGGTGAAACATGAGGGTATACATATCCTAATTCAGACGTACTTTAGTTACCTGTGAATAACATTTAGAAGTCATTTTTTTATTATATTTATCTTTTCAGCGACGTACTCGACCTTTCGGTGGAACCGAAGTATTGATAAACTCCACCAAAGAATCATAGTATTATAACAAAAAACTTATTGTAGCATATAAAGGTAATGTCTTTGTTGGTATCAAATATTTTGGAGACACTCGTCAGTAGTATGGAAATGGGGATTCTAAATTACACTAGACACGATTTAGGATTCTTATGTATGTAACTGAATGTGTCATGTTGAATCCTCATATGATTTAGAAGCCTTCTGTTTGAGAATGGATGGCTTTTTGTTGTTTGGGTGAGTGGCGTATTGCCGTTCCCCAGGATCGTTGTGTTTGTGGGTGTATGTGTGGATGGATGTTGTTTGGAACGGGGGGATCGGGTTGCGGGGAACTTCGTGCCAAGACGGTTGTATGTGTATGTGTGTGTGCACGCGCGCTTGAACTCTCATGTATGATAATCGATTCTGTGAACGCTAAAAATGATGCTGGTGTTCGTATCTTGGATGGTGAAACACATTCGATTTTAGATATGTGTAAGTTAAGATGTGAAATGTTTGTACGAAAATCGAGTCTTGGGGGTTAAGTGATAGAATTCCATATTTTTCTTTAAGTACAATAGAGTCTAAGTATACTGAGAATGATGAATATGAGTCCATGTTGACTGTGCTGAAACACTCACGTTTGAATATCGTGATCCTGGTTGGAGGTATGCTAGAGGAGAGGGAGGGATTGAGTGTGTGCTTAAACTCCCATGTATGAACACTGAGTCTAGGTTTCGATGCATTTTGCGTTTAGTGTATGATAAAATGTAATACCCTTATTCCTTATGTATAACAATATCTTTATGTATAAGAATATCAAGAAAATGACTAGTTACGTGTACTGATAGATATTTATAAAATAAATGTATTAAGACAATCTGGTAAGGGGATGTTCGCTATCCAGAATCCATTTTTCAGTAATGTACGTATGGGTGGGAAAAGGTTAATTCAAGATTAGAATCTTCCCACATCGAAGTATAAGAAAAGAAAGAAATAATAATATAAATTTGTATGAAAGGTTGTTCCACATTGATGCATAAGAATAGAAGAAATAATAATGTCTGAAAAGTTGTATAAAAATGAACGTTGCTTCTAAGCACGATAAAAGTGGTGAATAACGGTGGGAGAGAGAAACAAAAAGTGTGTATAAGATGATGATTGATAAAAAGAATTTCGTCTAAGATTGAACATAGCATTGCGAGAAAAAATAAAATAGAGCATACCAGTGAAGGTACATCTCTGTAAGAATGATAAAGGTTTAATATAATATGGCAGTTCCTCCATAAGGTTACAGGTTTGCGCTACAACCACTGAGTTTGAATATACAAAAGGTGCATTTTGCACACTACAGCTGTACTTGCTTGCATTGTTTTATATACAAACATGCTTCAATTACGCTTATCGTCTGTAGCTGCCCATGACTACAGAATTAGAAATAACCGCACGTTAGCTGTAGGGTAGCTGTAGGAGGTTTGCAGCGAAGTGTTAACCCCAGATTTTACCCAAATGTTGGCTATCTGAGGTGGTTGCGGGAAGGTGAAGAGATGGGAGTGGCTTCTTATACATTGCTTAAATGTAGGTCTATCAACCTAGCTCCTCCTACTCTTATCAACGGCTATAGCGTGACTTTCAGGCTTCGCTTAGTTTCTATCTGTGTGTCTGCTTGTTCTGTGGTGTTGTTTCGTGCTCGCAAAACTTTAAGAAAGCTTTGTTTAAGATTAATCTGAATATTCTAACATTTTATTTATAGTGCTTATTGTGAGGTGTTGTTTTGTACGATTTTAAAATGCTGATAGAATGAATACCGTGAAATCTTTACTGGCAAAGCCCTTTTCGCAACGGAGTGCTGAAGAAAAATCTGAAGTGAAACGAATTGGTGGGATCACCCCAAAACTTTCTATAACTCAAAAGATTAAGTTAAAAGTTAGAGCATTCAATAGGTAGTTCAACCCTGACATGTACAAGAAGCACGATCAGTTTTGTGTATGTGAAGTTAATAACCCTTTATACTGTTTCCCATGCCTGGTCTTTGAAGGAGATAATTCCTGAGTGAAGCAAGCAATGAAAGACATACTACACATGCACGACCGTGTTAAAAATAATGAGTCCACTTCGTCTCATATAAAAATGCATTAAGTTTAGCAATGTATGGCTATATTAATAATGCTGCACAAATGGACAGTGCATACAGAAGGAACATACAGTTGCATAACAATAAAGTTGCGCAGAATATATATGTCCTAAATATCATAATAAACTGTATACGAATTTGCAGCTCATTTGAGCTGGCTGTGAGAGGTCATGATGAATCTAATACATCATAAAGCCCTGGTATCTTTTGAGGCCTAACAGATTTCAGCGCTGATCTCGATAGTGTCCTGAAGGACCATCTGGAAAAAGCAACTATTTTAAGGGCACTTCAAAAACTATACAAAACGAAATTATTCAGTATATGTTAGAGGTATGCCAAGAGGAAGTAATGAAGGAGATTAAGGATGCAGAATTCCTTGCTGTCATAGCAGATGAATACACTGATGTTTCCTCAGTGTATCAGATGGTTATTATCTACAGATATCTTGTGAATGACTAGCCTATAGAATGATTTTGGAGTTTTTTTCGACCAGCTGGTCATGATGCAGACTATCTTGCCACAGTCATTAAATCTGAACTTTATCTGAAACTGTCAGGTTGCTCGAATTAATTTATAGCACAGACCTATGATGGTGCATCCTTCATGGAAGGTAGGAAACACGGTGTTCAGGCAATTTTGAAAGGTAAGTATCCTTGTGCCTCTTATATAAACTGCCGTGCATATAAACTTAATTTAATAATGCTGAATACAGCCTCAGTAAACACCAGTGTGAGGATATTTTTTGCCAATTTACAGGGAATATGCACATTTTTTCAAATTCTCCTTAAATAACGGCTGTGCTTGATGAATTTGTGCAGATACGATTGCCACGTTCTGTACCGACACGATGGAAATTTCATTCATGGTCCGTCAATACCATTTTCAAACACAGGGAGAATTTAATTAAATGCATGGAGGTTATTCAGAAGAGAGCTCTATTAAACATCAACGCCACACTTCTTCAGGCTTCTGGGTTTATGGTCACTTTGAAAGCTGATAATTTTGTATTCTGGCTGTCTTTCTTCCACAAGATCATGCCCCATGTGGACATTTTGTACAATCAGATGCAGAAACGAGACTGCTATGCAACATTTGCCCTCGGCCAGCTAAACGTATTTGAAATGGAAGTGCAAAGGTAAGAAATAGCGTGGACGTTGAGGAACACGAAGAAACTGCCATTAAGAGGAGAAGAATAGAAATCATGATGTGAAAAGAAGAGAAGCCTTTAAAGTCTGTGACATTATTCTTAGAGAAGCGAAGGACAGATTTAGCTTCACGCGGCATCTAGTAGCCTCGACTTTGTTTCATCAAGAGAAGTTCTCCGACTATGATAAGACATTTCCAGAGGATTCACTTAGAGAAACAATAAGGTTCTAGCCTTTTATCATTGGAACAAAAAATCGTACAGAACTGACTGTAATTTGCAGTCGAGAGGAATTTCGTGGAATGTCCGGCGCTTTGTGCTTGATGGACTTCATTACGGAAAAGAATTTATGTGCTACATTCAGCGAATGTGTCAAGCTCCTGCGAGTGCTGTTAACTATGCCAATGTCTACCGCTGAAGCAGAACGCTGTTTCTCAACTTTAAAAAGAGTAAAAACTTTCCTTAGGAACACAATGTCACAGGACCGATTGTCAGCATTAGCAATGCTTTCAATTGAGAGGGAGTTTGTTATGAAGATCAGTGACTTCAACGCAAAGTTTTCGATATATTCTTCAGGTCTAAGGAGAGGAGAGCAGAGCTTCTGTATAAATAGGTGAATCACTACTACTCTGTATTTTATTTTTCATTTGTGCACAACCAATAATTTAATCCACCAGCCGCCACTGGATTGAGGTATGTATATGTAAAGGGACAAGAGATATAAATATATTTAGATGTATAAGTATGTTATCGGAGTTAATGCAATCAGTTTAGAATGTACAAATTGAAATAAGTATGCAAGCTATAAGATAGTAAACGGGGATCTATAGTTACGTTGTATTAAGTATCCATACAGAACCCTTTCACCTGCAGAAGATAAAAAGAAAAACGTGTCTAGATGCAGACAGCCGGCAGTAACGGTTGACCGAATGTCACCCTCGCTTTCTACGTGAGAACCGATAAATCTCCCAGACGATACAAAGGGGTATCCAAAAAAAGCCTACTATTGCATCGATCGAATCATTATAAAAATAATTCTACAAAAGAAAAGAAATAGAATTCGTTAGTACATTAAACGAGTGAATCTATAAGTTTGTATGAATGATAAAATAATACTGTGAATGTGTTAGAATACCAAATGTAAAATTACCAAATGTTCTGAAATGAATGAATAAATAAATAAATGAATAAATGAATTTTATTTAACCGTTAGAAGCAGTCTGATGACCAGGCCTGGCCATTTTCGCACGGTGCTGAACAACAGGCGCGCGCACATTGGTTATAGATGTGGGGTTGAGTAGATAAGCCAAGGTTAGCATACCCGTGAAGATAACAGCCCAACAAGCAGCGTTGCCAATTTAGCTATTTTGTATCTAAATATAGAGTTTTTTAATAATTAAATGCTGCACAATTTTGGTTGTGGCTTTCAGCTATATTTTTATTCTGAAAATTTGTCATTTAGCTTTTTTGCTGTATTAATAAATATTAGTTACATTCCAATGATAAACCTAAATATTTCATTACAGTTTATAGGATTATTAAACAGGAACGGAAACTTTTTACAGGGCATTACACAAGTGCTTTTACTTCATCATATCCACAGATTAGTCACACCCGAGATCTAGCTGGGATAAACACGCGTGTCAAGTTAAAAACTCTAGGGGAAGTCCCTTTGCTGTGCTGATCCAGGTGCATGTGGCAATCTATATCATATTTCTGATTGCAAGTTCAAAACTCTAGGGGAAGTCCCTTTGTGTGCTGATTCAGAT
Organism: Mantis religiosa; assembly: GCA_030765055.1. Taxonomy (NCBI): domain Eukaryota; kingdom Metazoa; phylum Arthropoda; class Insecta; order Mantodea; family Mantidae; genus Mantis; species Mantis religiosa. Next base: position 157,279,209 of record CM060950.1, read on the forward strand.
ATATGTGGCAATCTGTATCATATTTCTGATTGCAATTGCACAGGGCACTAACAACTGGGTGTTGCAATAACGTTGTAGCAATGTGTTATTTTTTCTCAATTCAGTCAGTTGCTCTTGTTTGTTGTGATCGGACAGCGGACATGCAATTGCGGGTGCTAAAGGTTTGCGTGCTCTGTGCTAAGACAGTGAGTCAACAATATTGGGGATATTTTTCCCAAGTGTTGAAGTAGCAAAATGCCACCGAAATATACTCAGGGGTATTGACGGGAGTGGGAATCCATAGACGAATTTAACTGTTGGCTTCGGCCTGATGCTAATGACAGAACAAGAGCGTATTGCAAATATTGCAAATGTGAAATTAATTCCAAGATAAGTGATTTGAGAGCACACGCTAAAAGAGGTAAACATAACAAATTTGCAGATCCCGTTTTAAGTAAACATCAGAAAACAATAGATTTAATTCCTGCATCCACTTCATTAGCAATACAAGAAGCGGAAGCCAAGCTGGCTATGTTTGTGTGCGAACATTGTTCCCTGCTATCGTGCGACCATTTATCCGAACTTTGTAAAAGTGATTTTGCAGACAGTAAATACTCTGGCATTCACTTACATCATACCAAGTGTAGTGAAACAAAAAGTGTGCTATCATCTCACTTGCTCAAAGAGCTAGTTAGCGATATTTGTTATCAAACAATTATTATAATAATAGATGAATCAACTGATGTGTATATGATTAAACTTCTAGCAGTTGTCATTCGGTATTTTAACCATTGCCGAGGCAAAATTATACTACCTTGTTTGGGGTAGTGGAACTTCAATCAGGAGGTGCTGATAGCATTGTACAAAGAATCAAGCAGTTACTCCCTGAAAATAACTGAAATCCTAAAAAATTACTTTTTCTTGGAACTGACAATGCGAGTGTAATGGCGCAGTATAACAATGGAGTGTTTGTTAAATTGAAAGAAGAGTTAGGAAATCCCCATATAGGTTGTTTCGATGTGTTTGTCACTCCTTACAACTAGAAGTAGGCGCAGCGTATGAGGAAGCTCTGCCAAGAACATTAGATTTTTTAATTAAAGAAACTCACAATTGGTTTTCCCATTCTACTGCTCGACAAATTGCATACAAAGATATCATTCAGACCTTAAATGGCGGCATCGAACCATTAAAAAATTCCACAAATGAGCAACACGCATTGGATTTCAATATAGCCAGCTGTAAGTCGAATTCTCGAACAATGGGATGAATTGAAGTTGCATTTTGAACTCTCTAGGAAAACGGAAAAATGCTATACAGCGGAAATAACTTTTTTCAATGTACACAGATCCCCAAAACCTCTTGTATCATCTTTACTTGAAATCTATTCTAGGGGAAATGCAGAAAACTAATAAAGTATTTGAATCTGAGATCGTAGACCAAACTAGACTTATATATGATCTAATGGCGTTAGTAAAGTCAGTTAGCAGAAGAGTGTTAATTCCCACTGCAAAAGTTGATCTCTTAATAGATTCAACTGCAGATTATTTGAACCCTAGGCCTTATCTGGGTTTCAAATTTGAATCTGCTAGGCACGATCTAAGTATATCACAAGATTTAGAACATAATATTCGGCAAATATGTATACGGTTCGCTGTAAAACTTACAGAGGAACTTCGATCTCGCCTTCCAAATAATTTGAACGTGCTTAGAATGACAAATATGTTTTCTGTAGAGGAATCTTTGAAAGTTTTGAAACCTCCTATAATGGACATTACACTAGAGGTAGGTTTTAAAGACATTGACTCATTAATAACTCAGTGAAGAAATATAACGCACAATGAATGGGAAAACACAAGAAACACGATCAAGTTTTGGGCAGAAGTAGATAAATTTTGCAATGCAAACAATGAAAATCGATATAGTGAACTGGTCGCGTTAGTATTTTCAGTTCTTAGTCTGCCATTCTCAAATGCTGACGTGGAACGTGTGTTTAGCCAGGTGAACATTGTGAAGTGTAAGCTGAGAAACCGAATGATGACACACACAGTAAATGCCATCCTTTTTGTGCGCTTTGGGCTTAAAAGAACAAATGTATGTTGCTGTTCTTATAAGCTCCCTGATACTGTACTCAAGATGATTGGCACCAATGCTAATTATTCAATAGCGGCTACTTTTACTTCCTTAGTGGAAACTAGGACAGAGCAGGACAACGAGGAAGAAGAAGACGAAATATTTGTTGAGAATTTATAGGTTAGTGTTCCGCTTTTTATTTATCTATTTTGAATTACTATTTAGCTAATTTTTTGCTTCGTTTTATCTTCCAATTAGCTTCTTTCTGTAGATATGAGTTGGCAACACTGCCAACAAGTACAGCCATACAGTCAAAGGGAAACGAAAGAGAACAATAACTATCTGAACTAGGCATAGTAAGGCTTACGTCAAAACTTTATACAATAGTGGTTTATTAGTAGTCCACGTACTCGACATATTGCACTCTATTACAATAATGACGCATTTATGTGCGTTCACTCTGCTTATAATTCCTCTGCACTTCTCGATGCTCATAGCACCAGGTGGTATTCGAACCGACCGGACTGTACTCTGGTACTACGGGACGTGATAACCTGCTGTTATGCGGCGGTGAGAGACCGAAGGGGAATGGCCAGGCCTAATGACTTATTTGGAAATGATATAACATTGTTTCAGTTGAATATCGCTATTGGTAATTTCAAGTAGTTAAAAACAATAGTGCGATATCTATTTCTACTTTAACACAATTTTTCTTCCATAAGCGAGAAAATGGGAACGATAGTGGAATTTTCAAAGTTATGATTTTTTTTCTGGAAAAATACTCCGTTACCAAGAACTAATGCAAAAGAATTCAGGTTCTATATTTCTAAATATATTAATTGCTTATGTTCACCTAGTTTTAATTTCTTACGTTTATTTCATAGCTTAAGCGCATATTACATGTTGAACATTACATCACAACGGTACTAATTCGTTAGAGATTTTCAATAAAAGACTTTTAAGTGCCATGCATCAAAGTCCTCGCTTTAACATGCCTTTGTAACTTTCTCTATTTATCTGCTGACTTTGTAACATTCTCTATATCTGATATAAAACTTGTGGGATTTGCCTCACACATGGTTGAATAACATCGCGTCTAATCGTGCTTTCTATTTTTGGATATCCTATGCCAGTACACAATCAGGACAAGGTCTTTATTTGATCAGCTTAAGCTTTTGTATTACTGTTGAAATTTTAACCTCAAAGAAATTTAGTCAATGACTCTCTGTCGCAATATCGTAATAAATTTCCAAGCTATCTGGCGGCTGATGATGTATCTTACCTTAAATGAAGCCACATTTATGTATTTAAAAATCTCAATATATATATATGCTACACCTGAAGAATTAGTACTTGGTATTATAAGCAGTGGTCAAGAGTCACAAGGGAAAGAAGACACTGGAGATACAGCTGTGTAGGGACCATTTGTGGATAGTGTAAATATAGATCGGTGTTGTCAAGTAGTGAACAGTGTAAATACGGAGTAGCAGTGACTAAACAGTGAAAAGTGTGCATATAGAATAGTAACGGCTGAATAGCAAATAGTGCAAATACTGGATAATAGTGACTAAAGAGGGAATAGTATAAGCATTAACTAACGTTATTACTAGGCAATGACTAAACAGTTCAGACAAAAATGACAATAAGTATGTCCATCGTCTAACGTGGAATAGCTCACCACGTTAGAATAGCTCTCCCTATCTGATAGGATGCCTTTGTCCCCCACGGGACATTTTAGACTATTCTCATTCTTTCATTTCCATTATACACAGTAAATAAAACGGATTTTCTCATAAGTTTCTAAGTTAGCTAAAGTTATTATTTGTAGCTGCAAATTGGAAATATCCTTTAATTTCATAAGGTGATTATAAAGCAGTACTCCTTGTTTAATTTATTCTCCTACTACCAATTTTATATTAATAATCGTAAAAGGTTTTCGCAAAAATGAAAGGGAGTGATAAATATAATAGTGTGATAATAACATACAGTCATATCCCGGAAATCACTGGTGATGCGTGTAAGTATAATCAAATGAGCATTTATGTATGTGAATATTGATTTAAAGATAACATACTACCAAATATTAAACATAATCTTCCCAATGCCTTGACACAATTAGTACACATACAACTTCATAAATCCATTAACCACGAACACAACTGTCGCACAAGTAAGGATACACTACGACATCTAGACAAGATAGTGGCGGACAGTTTTACACTTCGTTTGCAACGTAAACCACTGTTTTCGAACCTAGGCACCTTATATCAATGACACTATTGTCAAAGGATTCGAAAGTTCACGCGATAAAAGTACTCAAGCAAGGGAGCAATTTTATGACATTTAATGATAAACTCATTGAGAACTATGAATTTTAAAAGGTGAAACTCGTTTACTAAGGTTTTAACTATGTGTCTTCAAATTAGGTATAATGTTGTGGTGGAATACTTCATTTTAATGTTTCAGTTTTGAAATTATTAAGCCTGAAATCATTAAACTACTGATTTCATTCATAGTTCTAACAATTAGTTGTTACCTTGAAATAAATCCTGATATAAATAATTATCAAATATGGCAAAATTGGTCTAGGGGTAACATCCCAAGGTCTGGAATTCAAAACCGTCGGAGAGTGATGGAAATTCCTGGAAGTAGAAATTCTTTAGCACGGCTTCCTTCGGGAGGGTAGTAAACCTGGTGTACCTTGCCATTAATTTACGATGCATAAAAGAACAATTCTCTTAACGAAGCCTGTGTAAAAACTAAGCATATTTTACTGCCAATGTAGAATGATAAAATAAAATTTTAATTTAAATGTTACAAATGGATTTTCCCCAACGCCATTTCCTTCTATAAATAAATGTCCGTGTAATTTAATTCTCTGCATATTTTAATTAAGATGTTTGTCACAAAATAATAAGTAAGACGGCGATAGTACCAAAAGGTTATTATTATATTTAGCGTTCTTATACTGCGAGAAAGCTATGGTGAAATATCCCACAAGTTACACAGTGCTAGCACTTGATTTTAAACCTAAGGAATTGGTAAAAAGGGAAATAAATATTTAAAATATTGTTGCAAGCAGTATTTTCAAACTCATCAGAATCTTTGAACGACATGAATTAACAATTTGTTCATGATTTGTTCATGAACAAATTTGTTCAAGTTACAGTTAAATTTTCTTTAAATTATATCGCAGAACTGAAATTCAAAGCAGTTTCTTCAACTTTCACTTCGGGTCTTTAAACTCAAAAAGAACTATCTACTGTTTGTGAAAAATAAATAAAAGTAGTTTTCATTTATGGCAATTTCTGTAACAGTCCTTCAAAATCTATTGAAGTTCCTTAACTGATTTTGGAGTATATAAGATCTACACAAGGGTCTTGAGATGAAGACAGGGTTGCGAAAGTCTGGATAACATTCTTATGTAGTTACCTACATGCAGATACTCCCATGGCGCTTACTATACCCGCTTAACACGACCCTTCTCTCAAGGAGTTAAATTGCACATGGTACGATCTGCCATGTGCAGCGAGTGTATGAAAACCCCACAGCGGTTACAAATCCTGGGCATGTAGTGAAGATCACGGCAACTTCCGAGGCCAGCATGTCGTAAAAATGGCTTCCATTCTCCAGAAGGTGAATATTACAGCAGGCGAGTCTGCAAGTCTGCAAAATATGCTTCTTAGCAATATAGAGCGGTCAATATTCAGTATAGGATGTCTCAAAGAATAAAGGGAATCAAATGTTGGTTTCAAACGGGCTTATAAGATAATTTTTTCGTGGAATATCTGAATTAAACGGACGAAAGATATGACATGAAAAGGAAAGTGCAAATGTGAAACTTAATTTAAATAATGTGTTTGATCAACGTGTAGATTGTTTTTCATATATTATAAAACCCAGTTTAAATCTGCACCGAGGCTGGTGCTTTGTATTCTTAAATAGTGCAACATTTTAACAATGTTTGTAACTTATCAAATTTTTACTTTAGTGCCTAAAATACGTCTAGTTTTTATTTTTATATTTTGTGTCATTAATCTTGACTCATAACAGTTCTAAACCGACATTGGTTATACTCATAATCCTATAAACTTTCTTTCAGTTTCTATAGTAAAATCTGATATTACTAATGATGCAAGGCCTATATACAAATGAGTGCATTACACTAAATCTGAATTACGTTGCTTTCTCTCGTAGTTTTGGTAGAATATTGTTATGATATGGATGTTTTGCTACTAATTTTGTTATATTGTGCTTTCAGCATGCGTTCATAGATATATAAACAACAGAAACTCCTATAAATTTTTATGAATTATTTAGGGTGCTGGTAAACAATATACAGAGTATTCTAAGGTTGAGAGACAGGACTCAATTGAAAATTTTAGAGTTAATGGCAACGGGTTGCTGGTAGCCTGCAGGAATGTAGTTAAAATCATAATTCTTCGGTCAAAACGAAATGCAGCACGCACAACTTTGTACGTACTGTTTCAGCTTAAAAGTACCGATACGCAATAAGAAACTAACCATTACCTCCTGGCACTATACTGCATTGTATTCTTTGCATTGAAAAAGACGTTATTACCGTACTATCCAGTAAGCTTCCCAAGCCAAATGGGCCACACTCAAATGAAGAATTTTATGTTAATACACGTAGTGCAGTGGAGGTACTTCTTTGACCGCTTGTTCTTGACCTGGAAAAGCTTACTTTAGTACAGGTTTTCTGCTTTGATATGTTATACTTATTGTTTTACAGCATGCAGTATATTAATATATTTTCACGTGATGCTAATTTAAACTTAGATTAATGTAAGCATATATGTTGACAAAATAACAATTTAAAATTAAAATTTTGATTCTTTAAGTTTACCAAGTATGCTGGAAAAGCTAGATTAGCTCATAATTATCTAGTTTCGCATTTACCGATTTTAATACAAAATTTTAGAAATAAGTTTTGCAAACGTTGTTCATCATATAACGGATAAAAATTACTTGAAACTACAATGCTTGAGGCAAATTTGCATTTGCTATGATAAGAAGCTCTTCTAATATACAAGATTTAAATTTGAAAACAAAATAAAGAAAGCCAGCGAAAACTTTATATTAGGACACTCTAAAATCAGCTGTATTTAAGTGCTACAGGTTTCTATTTAGTCTAAGACCAGTTACATTATAACAGGATTATGAACCTTGAGTATCACACAAAGCTGCTTAGTTTGATATGTTTGAGGATCTTCTTGTTTTATTTTATTGGCTTCTACCTCCGTGGTTAGTGTTTAACCCATTTTCCGGTACAGTGAAACGAATCGTTTAAGATAAACTTTAAGCTTAACACGACGAAACTGTTTTTATACACGGGAAGCTTGCTGCTTACGCTATTCTAATTGATTTACGTGATTGGATTGGATTGGATTTTTCGGAGGAGATGCAGTAGCTTGACCAGACTGGTGTTTTGTACTTATGCCCCAAATGGAGCACTGCAGGCAGGGAGAATGAGGTGAGAGGAAACAGAGGGCGCCTGATCCCAAGGAGTGCTTACAGTACAGAAGGCGAGATCCCTGCACTATACCAGATAGAAACTTCCTGGTGGTCCAGGACAATCGTGTTCCCACCTAACGCGGCCCCGAAACAATCACGGGGTCGGGTCAGAGACTGGTGGTCGCCTCTCTAGATTAAGGATACTCCAGCCAGGCTTACACAATCGGCATCTCGACTTGCGCGTTTCTCGAATTGGCCCATCAGGTCGGCTCTGAGACCGAAGTCCATCCCACCGGAAGGGAAAGCATATCATCCATGCACCGCTGAGACTCCCGCCGATATTTCTACCCTAAAGGAAACGACCAGATGAGATATATATGAAATGATAATGAAGGTAAAATGGACGGGGCAATTAATCTACCCAACATTACCCTAGCGACCCGGGAAAACCCCTAAAATTACGTGGTTCAGGAAGGTCGGCCACGGGATTCGAACCCGGGCCTCCCGAAAGCGGGCCACAGATAAAACCACCTGAGAGATCCCACTCGGTTGGTTTACTTGAACTATGTGATTACCCGAACACTTCTTTGTCCTGTGAATGCAGTACTCGGGAGATACGGCTAAATGAAAACTGGAAGTTATTGACGAAAATATTGAATAAAAGAACAACTGCCACGTGTACTTTATTAACAATAATTGGAGATGCACAAGTGGAAACGACTGAGTGGGGCTAAATGCCAAATCTTGCAAATGCTACCACTAGAATAGTTCAGGCTGTTTTGGACAGTTTAGAAAATTAGTTACGTCTGCAGGAGGGACAAGTTGAAAATACAGTATGATGTGAAGTTACTAGGTATTCTCGTTAGATAAAAGACAGCTAAATATACATGGATATTTCGTTACAAGCTAATTTGGGACAGCATTTTAAGAACCGTTAGTAATAAAACTAAGAAAAGGTAGACTCCTTTTTACACAATTTTAATACCAACTCTTAAATTTTAATTTTCAATTCATGTCAATAGATTTTAATTTTGCTTAGCGCAATATATTTTCATCTTTTGGTTATTTGAGTAACGCATCACCGCTCTCCAGGAACAACTTGGTTTATTTGTTATAAGCACATCAACATACTATAAATACTTCAAGGCAATTAGTGCTGCGGAATAGCGGTAGAAACATATCACTTCTTCAGGCTATACGCATTTGTTTTGTATATCTGCTTTCTTCTAATTTATCTTTCAGAGAGAGACAAACTTGCTTTCAGTTAGGCCAGAATAACTCGTTGATTATACCAGGTGATTCAGCTGCCCCTATTTGTTCTTATCTATGCAACCCGCAGTTTATAGTATAATGTGAAAACATTGATTATTTTAGCACAAAAGCCGTTGTTGCAGCTCTGCGCTTCTATTCGGTAATACACGCACATAGCATTAATACTTACAGCCTTGAATGAGGACCAAGGAGCTGAGAAAATCTTAAATAAACGACGATTTTTCATGCATATTATACTGGCAACGTCATATACGAAAGCTTTCGCAATAAGCGACATAGCCGGTCGAGATTGTTACCTTTAGGTCACATGATGGGGCAAGAGCTAGGTTCGAAACGCCGTCACATTGTTTTTTTTTTCTCCTAGTCTTTATTGTCTGTATTTTAGTTATTAATTTATTTATTGTTGCTAATGGTTTTCTTGTGAGCCGAAGACACAAGAATGACAATCCGATAATTAGGGATCATTAACTTTAACTTTTTTATAATCTGTACTGTATCTGGTGTAAAACAATGTTACGTAGCTAGCTTTCAAGTTTCAAGAACATAGCAACGACATTGAATCTCCTAGTTTTTGTTTAATGCTTAAATCTTATGTTTCACTTCTTCTACTGACAAAGGAGTTGTAAACGTGTTAAGTTCTCGATTAAACAGAAAAGTAAATTATCAAAGAGTGATAATCAAATTCTCAAATGTTTCAAATACTGAATACCTAGATATTGAAGCACTCATTTACTCCAAACATTGACGCATGCGCAAATAGCTAAAGTTACTTTGCATTTGTGAAGTGGTTCATACTTAGGTGAATGGGTCAATCATAATCCATTATTGTGTTTTATAAACACGTATAATGCTATAAAAAGTTATTCGTATCACAATACCAAATTTTATGCCACAAGAGGTAAAACAAAGGGTAATAAAATTTTTAGGCTGAACACGAAGGATTTGACCCAATTTGTAGTGGCACAAGTGGTGAGATAACCTGGATAATGGGAAAATGCCATTGAGCCAACGTTACCTCTCAAGCTGAAGTTCCTCTACGAATATGTAACTGCAGTCCTCATACTCACACCTTGGAACTTTACACGCCTTTTTCAGCTTGATATCGTCTTTTGAGTTAGTTTTGGTGGTTTTAACGCAAGTAATAAAACTGCATCCGCCATTACAATTACTGAATGAGCTAAAAACTGCCGTGCTTTGTGACAGAAGCGAAGACAGTCTACCTAATTCTAGCATTTTCTGACAGGGCTGCACATGGAAAACACGTGTTGGCTGAAGATTTAAATCCAATTAGTCCCACTGTGTAGATCTGCCATTTTGTGTTTCAAAGATATTGTCAACTGATGCATGTGATAGGCTGTTCCTTAAGGGGCGAGGTTAAAGGTGTGTGCGAATGTACGGTAATGAATAAAAGTGTGAAAACTCATCTAAAATTGCTAATGAAGCTGTCTGGGTATGATGTTTACGAAATCTACATACACATGGATTGCTTTCTCTCCCATACAACTCTTATTTACTCTTATCTATAAACTGCTCTGCAAATCATTCATTGCAATGCATTCAAGAAGGGCGTAAGTCACATATGTCGTTTACCAGGTTGCATAGATTCAAAAATAAATAGAGGAGGTGACTCACCTGGTATAATTTTGCTAAATTAAATCCGCCTTTTATTTAAGGAATAGTCTAAGTTAGTGATATGACGTGGCGGAGGCATATGTAATTGAAAATGCAATTCATAATTCACTATACTTTATGACATTACTTCTTCAAAAATTCATGAGATCGCTACAGCAATTTATATATTGTATAGTATAATTTATATGGTCATACTTATAAACTTTTTGACATCATTAAAATAAATACTAAGGTTCACCTTATAAGAAATTTAGTATATGGAAACAAAGCACTCTTCGCGCTGCATCATCCTTTCAAGTGCCTTTGTGTCTTGCTATCTCATCAAAGAGTGTGGAATTTCAAGTCCAACGAGTTATGAAGTGCTTTTAAATATGTACTATGGCTTTGGTACTTTGATTCCCCTTGTATCTAAAACAAAATTATAAATGAATTATTTTTACAAACATTTACTTCGATTAGTATAAATGTGCAGAAACATCAGGAGATGTATAAACAGTGGAACTTATGCGAGTGCATCACATGATATATATTTGTTACTTTTCGGGTTTCTGAAATATCAACTTAAAAACTAAAGCTTTCCTGACATGCCACTTCTTTAAAATAAGAATAGCTTGTCGCTTTGAATAGGTTATAAAAGAGAGCATAAATGCCTTTAGTAGAAAGGAAAGCGCAAAGGAAACCAAGTTTTCAGCATTTAAATATGTACTTACCTTGTTGCTCTTTTAAAACTGGCGGAATATAGGACCAAAAGCCAAAGCGACGAGTATAGATCTAAGGAGTGTTTACATGAGAATCTAGAATTTTATGTTTTATCACTTTTGTTCAAAAATTCAGATCCTGGATTCTTTAACTTCTTGCGAAGTATTCATTGTTTTATGTTCGTCTTTCGTCGCCATCAATGAAAATTTCTTTTTCAACAAAGAAAACATGATGTGGGATAAAGACGTTTGAACATTCTTTCTGCACATTCAGTGTAGTTGTACAACGTAAACTTATTTCTAGATAAAATATTTTATTACTGTAGACTACCATTTAGCTTAATGGAATGTCTTGCATTCGGTTGACGGGCAAAGAAATTTATGCTGGTGTTTCATTAACAATGTTTCTACTGTGAGTGTTGCAGCAGGTATCTGCATGCTTGTTATAATACTTATATGTTCAGCTCATTTTAAACCTTTAATGATATTAACTTATTAGATATTTTAATAATTTAATAATTTTAAATAATTCAGTTTTTATTGTAAACTACTGCCGTTAATGTGATGATGTTTGCATTAGCAAGTAATACCAGCCATTATGCCATTAACACTATGAGGCTAAGGACCTGAATAATATATAGCATGCTGGTTTATTCGGCTGCTCTAAGTTAACAAAGTTGGACATGCTTACTGTTTCTCTTTGCCATGTACGAGGGCTATCCAGAAAGTAGATTACGTTTTGGAATAAAAAGTAAACAAAGTATAGGAAACAAATTTTATTATATACAGATGAAAGCCACTTTCAAATACTACTTTTCGGCATAGTCACCATTCAAATTAAGGCATTTATCGTAGCGATGTATGAGCTTGGAAATTCCTTCGTCGAAAAATTCGGCCGCCTGCGCCTTCAACCACTTCGTTACCTCTTCTTGCAGCTGTGCGTCGTCATCAAAACGCTGCATAGCCAGCCACTTCTTCATTGCTGGGAATAGGTGGAAGTCGCTCGGTGCCAGGTCGGGACTGTACGGCGGATGAGGAAACAACTCCCACTTAAAAGATTCAAGAACTTCACGAGTGACATTTGCCGTGTGGGGCCAGGCGTTGTCGTGAATCAACAAGATCTTAGAGCTCAACATTCCTCTGCGCTTGTTTTGAATGACTCTTCTGAGTTTTTGGAGAGTTTGGCAATACCTTTGAGAGTTTATTGCTCGCGGGATTTTCAATTAACGCAGATATTTCAAACCGTCACAGTATCTGAACGGAGCACAGCACGAACCTCTCACTAGCACGGCTAGATGCCGACTGAGCTGCGCAACGCTCTGACCCCAAGATGGCCGCGCTAGCCCCGCCCCTAGCGGAAACAGACGAAAACGTAATCTACTTTCTGGATAGCCCTCGTAATATTCTACCTTCTTCTTCAATGTCACTATGAACTCCATTCAAGGTAAATTTCCAATGGCTTTCTGTCTTTTAGAGTTGAAAGAATATCACGCATCCATGGTAAGAAAGAACATCCAGATTTACACACAGCAATCTAAAGATATTGTTTTTATAGTTCCAAGATTTGAATGGCAATTTCACTCTCGCATTATTAAGAACATAAGGTAATGTCTAGATAGGATCAGATTAGGATAGGGTGAAATTTATGGAGGGGATTCGGTATTTTGATCAGACTGATCTTTTGTACCTATGCCCCAAGTGGGGCAACCCGGAGCGAAGGATGAAGCGAGAGTAGAGAGAGGGCAGTCAACCCCGAGGACCCACTGCAGAGCAGAGGGCAAGGTTCCTACCATTGACCATTTTTAAACTCCTGGAAATCTATTACATCCGGCATTGCACCTCCCGGTCCTAAAACTGCCCACAATGCCGTTTCGGAGGTCGAAGACGGCCTTGTCCAAGATTGGAAACTCCCGGAAATCTACCACAATCGGCAGCCCACCTGCTGAGATTCTGATACGGCTCACTAGGTGACCAGAGACCACTCTGCCAGAAGACGAAGGTGTTTCCCAAGAGCATAGCAGCCTGCCATGCATCGCCGATACTCCCGCCGACACTTCTGCACTGAAAGAGAGCACCAGATGAGAGATGATGTATAATGGTAATGGAAGTGAAATGGAGAACAAGAAACCGGGGGATATAATGACCGTACCCAGCATTCGCCTGTAGTCCCGGAGAAACCCTGGAAAAATACCCAAGGGCCAGGTAAACCTGCCAGGGAAGCGAAACCGGGCTTATGAAATGCAGGCCACCGAAGAAGCCGCCTGAATCTTCCTGCTCGTGAAGATCTAGTATGTTGATTTAAATAATTCTTCGAGAAATTTATATAATGCATGGCCTCTCAAGAACGCTAAAACCTGTGCTACATTCAACAGTAAATCCTAATTATTTTAAAACGTTCTATCGCCATAGTAGTAATGATTTTTAATTTGTTTCATAAGACACTGCTATGTCTACGCTGAGGTATGACGTATGTCCAGGTCCGAAAGGGACACTACTCAGCTCCTCAAATTGCAGTGGATCATTTGTGCGTATGCCACTAAAGGGGTTGTCAAGAGAAGGCGGAGGTCGGCCGGTTTAAGGGTCATGACAGAATAGAAGGTAAGCGCTGCAAAAGTTTCAAGGTTGAAGCTCAAATGACAGGTGGCTCTTCAAGCCCTCCCAACCGGCACATATATTGGAGTGTGCCCGGAACTTGAGGACCGCCCCCGTTCCAGGAGACATAGTTTATGGAAAGCACATCTTCTCATTGGATCTTCAAATAAATCCAACATTGCACATATAACTTGATTACAATCCTCTTGTAAGGGACCAGGGAAAGACCCCCTCGCGTGAATCCGCAAAGGCCCTGCCAGTGATAAGGACTAACTAATCTTATTTTATAAGTTAGTGTAAGGCACGTTTGTAAGGTTGCTGCAAGTGAACCCTCAAAAGTGCTGTCAGTGATAAGAAGTTACTCGGCTTATATAATAATCTTCATTTAGTGTGGTATGATTGGATAAGATTGCTCTGTGTGAATCCTCAAAGAGACACTAGATTATATATATGCCGCAAGGTGGTAATTCTTGAGTAAGGAACAGGGGTAAGATTGTTCCATGTGAATCCTCAAAAGTGCTGTCAGTGATAAGAACTAACTAAACTTATATGATAAGGAATTATTGTTAATCCTCAAAAGTCCTGCCAGTGATAAGCAGTCATTCATGTAATAATCTTTGCATATGGTATTTGAGGGCAAGATTGCTATGAGGATGTGTAGCAAGTTGGTAATCCTTGTGTAAGACACGAGGGTAAGATTGCTCCGTGTGAATCCTGAAAAGCCCCGCCAATGATAAGGACTAACTGACCTTAAATAATAAGGCATGCATGATTGTAAGGTTGCACCATGTTAACCATCAAAAGTCCTGCCAGTGATAAGGAGTCACTCATATAATAATCTTTATGTGTGGTATGATAAGGTAAGATTGCTCTGAGTGAATCCTCAAAGGAATCCTGCCTCCCCTATTTTCTATTGCATGTACAACGTATTGATAATAACGTATGTTTATTCTATTTGTTGCAGAATCACTGCGACCAGTACCCGACGGGTTCGGAAAAGTGTGCAGAGTATTTCTCCAGTGCCCAGTTCAGCCTCCCTAACTGGACCCTTCATCTCTGTCTGGCGATACTTTTGTTCCTGTATAGTCGTACTTGAGCCCAGTTCGTCTCATTTGGCAGAGGGAGCAGCGCCCATATTTCTTCTGCGCTGTGTGTGTGCGTGTATGTGTATCTGTGGATGAATGTGCAGCTATGAGTCCTAAGTCTTAAAGAAGCTGAGAAGAATGACAGAAAATATCAAAGAGGACAAAGAGCAGTGTTTAAACAATGCATCGGTATGGAGCTCTGTCGACAATGAATTTGGGCTTGAAGCAAAGATATCTAATTGAAATTGCTATTTCTGTCCCCTAAAATCCTTTTAATCATGCTTCATTCTTGCCATACCGTTGCCATTACCCACCTCAGCATAGCGGAAGATTGCTGACACGTTGCTTGTAATTTTCAAGTTTTGAAACGTGTACCAGTATAAGATTCTGAAATCATAAATAGAATATTTCGATAATGGCACATAACCCCGAAATTAAAACTGGCATAAAGGCTTTCTGCGTAAGTCCCCTCACTAATTTATGCAGTGAACACTGGCAGAACCACTTTCCAAATTTGACATTGTGGGCTCTTTAGTAGGGGTGAGAAACAGGCTACAAATTAATACGCCAGTAGTTTGGCTACCTTGTACGTATAGGCAAATAAATTATAGATTATGTTAAGGTATCTGCAGTTCTAAACCAAAGCTTTTGAGTGAAACTGGGTGAAACATTCGCTATGCTGAAACTCCCTGGCGTTTCATTTTAAACTGGTCACTGAGTTATACAGTTTGAGTCAGCCTAGCTGTCGTTTAGTATTCAAACAACAAAGAAACGTTTATTGCCAAGAAGAATGGCACCTGAATAAACGAAACATGTGGTATTATGGTTACAAATTGATTGAAGCCTTAAAGTATACTTTCTATCTACGATATATTTTGTTTATTTAAATATGGTCGGTGTGCTTGGGTGCTCTTTGCTCTTTAATGTTGGACAACCAACGTTCGCTTTTTTCGTGATATGTAACATAAAGGTCTAGATAGTTAATTTAAACCTTGTGTAAAGTATCGATCCTCAGTCTTACAAACGTGTTAAATCAACGTTTCCATTTCTAAATTTCTTTTCCATTTTATAGCACAGAGGTATACATACGCACTTAGGGTTTAAGTTTCGATGACTGATCCTGAAATATGAACCTTATTAGTTGTGCAATTGCCACTTAGTTGAAGATGACTCTTAGGAAAACGAATCATAGGCACAAGAATTGAAACCTAAAGCAAACTTTGTCCGCCCGCCTCGGTAGCGTAAATGGTAGTACGTCTGCCTCACGTTCAAGAGCTCCCAAGTTCTAATCGCGGTCAAGGTGAGTTAACTGGATAAATTTTTTCCGTTGTTTCCCCTTATCCTGAGAGACGAATGTCAGGTAACTAAGTTCTATGGACTCTGGGCTCATTTGAGCATCATTGCACACTTTACATTCATCGTTCTATATGACTTAACCCTGGAGGACGTTAATTAAAAGAAACTTGTTTTGCCCTATAAATAGTTAATCATTATGCGTAATACGTTGTATGCAATGTACTTTGTACTACTACTCTTATAGTGTTTAGATTTGAAACTACACTGAGGTTACATATAATGTAAATTATAATTATGTAGTGTGGTTTGATAAAGCTACATACTTACAAGAGAATGTATTATTTCAAACAATGACGCACTAAGATAGCGTTAAAGGTTATTGAATCCTGAAAGGTTTTACTCCCACTATGAATTAGTTTCGAATTTCGTTACATTAATCATAGTGTCATATTTCAAGGCTTAGTGTTTGTTTTGTTATACGGGCATTGAAATAGGCAGCTGTGTTGCTTTTCAGCATCTGCACACACTTGAAAAGAATTTCTAATGGTTTAGTTTTAGTCATGCAATGTATATCACGCGTGGAAGTTCAGCTTGGGCCTTTAATTGTTCTTCGAGGCATATAGATTGTTCACCTACCCAGCACCAAGTTTAATCTTGTCTGGATTTGTCCCAAATCTAAATATTAGTTTGGAAGCGCATCTGTATCTACTTTACCCAGTTCTTTGCTGGAAACCATAGGTCCGTGTTCATTTAGGTAGGGCACAGAAGTATTTCCAAATTAATTTAGAGAGCGTTTAGCTTTTGACTTAAACTTTTCTAATTGATTTTGTAATTCTTATCCCGTACATCTCCTGCAAAGATATGCATACATGTTATGGAAAGTTATATTTGTTGTTTTGATCATTTATTTTATAAAAGTTGAACGCTGGTATTAGCCGTTTTAATACCACAATTAAAATCTTATTAAGTATCGTGAAGCTGTTCATTTTTGTTGTTGAGAAATTCCAGTGTTGGACTAGGTCATTAGTATGTTGGTATATGTATGTAATCCTCTAAATGGCTTTCAGTTTTCATATATACCATATTTTGATTCAGTTGTACATTTCTATAAGATATCCAATCAACGATGTCCTGAACATTCATACAAACTAATATAATGCACGGAGGAAGTGGAATAGCAACATATGATATGTAATATCCAAACAGCTGTCATCTCTTTGGGATGTATCGTTATAATTGAAGTTTACCTGATACTTATTAAAAAAAGTAAATCATGTGTGCGGACATAATTTGCATTTACGAATCCGTCATGCACATATTTCCAATTCTGTGTCCCCATGGCCGCGCCGTGGCTGAGTGTTTAGACCGCTTGGCTCTCACCAAGGCTGCCCAATTTCGATCACAGGCTACCGCAAAGCGAGTTTTGTGGTGGACAACATGGAACTGGGGCGGATCTTTTCCGGAATCTCCGGTTTCCCCCGCCATCTCATTCCACCGATCCTCCATCTAGTATCACCGCCTGCGGTTCCGTATGTAGTAAAAGCGGGCGTTTAACACTTCACATTTCACTATCATTTCTGAGTTCCCACGCAAAAGTGATAACTTTTGTACTTGCGGAGCATAACCTTCATTAAACATTACAGCACGAGTACTACGTACATAATATGCAAAAGAACTTTTACATTTAGGTAATTTAGAAATAAAGGAAAGATAAAGTATACATAATGAACAGTTGCATTAATATTCAAAACTTCTGAATAAGAATAGAAACTGTAACTGATTTTAATGGTGGTGATCACAGGTTACCACTGCTCTACGTTGTGCACCAGTTTGAAGCAAATATTATAGTGAGCAATGAGGTTTCTCTCAGGGTATGCGTGGATGTCTGTGAGAAGGAAATTTTACAACACTGGAATTCCCGTTTCCAAATTATTTATTCACTGCTTCGAATTTCAAACCTCGAAATGGAAGCTGCCGACCGAGGGTTACCAATCACGGTTTATAATGACTGAATGCTAACTATATTTCTCGACAAATTTTGATGACCTGACAAATATTCAAGAGCGAACAAGTTGACCGCTCTAATAGGCTTCACGTCTGACTCTTCTCTTTTATCGGCTGCACGCCGAAGACTTTATAATGGCTTTCTAGCCGCGACACGTCTCCATCGGCTAAACGCCGAAGAGTGCCTCCTGACCACATCTGCGTGTGTATATTTATATAACTTTCACTCTCCAAATTCCTTTTTCAAACCAAAGACCCTTGTGGCTGTTTTGGTCGCCATTGTAAACGATCTATTCATATACATCAAGTGACAATTCCTTTAGAAATCTTCTAAGGACACTGTTCCTTTCATTCATGGCATTGTTATAAACACTTTCCCCAACTGAACTGGCCTTGGTCGTCACAAAGAACCAATATTCCTTTTACGTCTATCACTATTCTTTGCTTCTGGAAAACCATAATTTCGGTATCAAATGCCCCCATAGATATTATTTTGTTATCCAATAATGAAATACTATATATATGTCTTGCCCGAATATAACGCAAAATATTAGACCTTTGTCAGCAACTTCCAATTCGTTTTACAATTTCTTTTCACCACATTAAATTTTACATGACATTTCCTAAAAATTATTCACATGATTACATAACAACAGTTCATTTAAAATTTACTAACATTCTGTTCTGCAATTTTCAACTTTTAACTATTACTCAGAAAATATTTCAATCTACATCTTCTTTTTTTTCATCTGATCTACTTAAAATTACTTCATCTTGTTGTTACACTTGAAACAATTCCTAAGTATACACTCCCATGTTTAAATCAAAGGTACAATAATAATATTATATTTGCATACAACATTTCTGAGTTCTTCTTCTTGATTCTATATAAATATTCTTTTCAAAAGTCTATCATTGTTCAGATATTTTTTTAACTGGTTATTTTTTTTATACATTTCCGAATACTTCTTTATGATTCTATATAAATATTATTTTCAAAAGTCTTTAAGTGTTCTAATTTCCATTACTATATTTTTTTGTTCACTTGTTTAGTTTTAAGTTTCACTGCACTGTCACAACACTGTTTACACTTAACCTATACATTGTACGCTACACTATTTATACTTAGCCTATACATTTTACAAGTTTGCTTCTTCTCCTTTTACAATTTTTTATGGCAATTTTAAATACTTTAGCCTAAGTTTCCACCATTTACAAGAAAATTAATCATCCCACAACGTACTTCGAAAATACAAGAGAATTTTGCGGACTTTTCCATGTATAAATGACTTATTTATTCTACATCCCCATGATTTTTCCATATCTAGCTTAGATATTGTACATAGATATCCTGTCCTATAATTTCTACGCATATTCTGATGGAACTGTACCCCTTGTTTTAATATTTCTCTTTCGTTTCTCCCTCGATTTTGAATACTTTTCAATGTTTCATTTTTCACCGTGATCTTTATTGCTAACTCATTAATTTGATTTGTATTTTCCTCTACATTCCTCGTCTGTTTTCTATTTTCCCATTCTGATACTTCTAATCTACTCATAGTTTCTTCTAATTCTTTTCTAGCCATTTCTCTCTTTTTGTCTAATTTCTGTGCTATTTCCTCCCCAAGATTTCTGTTTTGAGTATCTGACCTTTCATTAACTACATTAAAAACTTCATTTTCAGCATTCTCTGTCTCCTCACTACCATCTTTTCCTACATTGTCTGAAACCTGACCAGCTTCTTCTCTTACATTCTCTCTTTCTTGACTATCTTTCCTGACATTCTCTAACGCTTGTTCATTCTCTGTCTTCTTTCCTAGTTCTACTTCTCCTACCTCTAACTTCTCAACACTACCATCTATCTTTTCTCCTATCTGCTGAAACGCTTGATTGCTACTGTCTATTTCCCCACTCAAACTTTGATGATTATTACCTATCTTTTCACTTAAACTTTGATTCCCATCATCTATCACTTTACTTAAACCTTGATGCATATCATCTAACTTGTTACTTAAATTTTCACGTAAACTTTCGCGGTCCTTCTTCAACTCTTGCATAAAAATTTCATGGTCATTCCTCATCTCTTTTCTTAAACGTTCATTGTCTTTTCTAAAACTTTCGAACATTTTTCTCATTTCCTCTAACATATTTCTTTCCCTTTCTACATTATTTAGGGCCATTCTACTACACTCTGGTACTTCGACTACTTCCTGCCTACTGTTATTACCATAAACCTCCTGAACTTCCATGCTTTCTACATTTTTTTTTTACTTAAAATCTTGTCTTTCACTCCTCAAATAAATTCACCATAGTCTAGTATATAATTTTACACTCTGTACCTTTGATTGTTTTTACTGGCTCCTGATGATGTCACTGATGACGATGCCGGCCTCCTTTCTTCTTTACAGTCGAACTGTTGACGAATTTCTTGATGGGTCGACCGTCCTCCTGTCGAACCACCTTCTCCTGTTGAACCTCGTTGTCGGGTTGAAACTCGTTCTCGATCGAACCTCCACCTCAGGTTGAACCTCCACTTGTTGTCGAACTTCCTTCTCCTATTGTGCCGAATCTCCTCCTGTATCGAGCTCCACGTTGGCGCGCCAGTTTGTTACGAAAATTATATGTGGCGAACAAATATCTAATGATTGGCGAACGAGGGTTACCACAATTGATCACTGTTGACGGAGACTGACGGCAGAATGTTTATTGTTCGATAAACACTATTTGTTCCTCTCGTATATATGAATCGACAATTATGAAACACCGAACAAGTTAACCGCTCTAATAGGCTTGACAAGTTGACCGCTCTAATAGGCTTGACGTCTCAGACTCCTCTCTTGATATCGGCTACACGCCGGATAATGTTTATAATGGTTTTCTAGCCGCGACACGTCTCCATCGGCTAAACGCCGAAGAGTGCCTCCTGACCACATCTGCGTGTGTATATTTATATAACTTTCACTCTCCAAATTCCTTTCTCAAACCAAAGACCCTTTGTGGCTATTTTGGTCGCCATTGTAAACGATCTATTCATATACGTCAAGTGACAATTCCTTTAGAAACCTTCTAAGGACTCTGTTCCTTTCATTCATGGCATTGTTATAAACACTTTCCCCAACTGAACTGGCCTTGGTCGTCAAAATGAACCAACATTCCTTTTACGACTATCACTATTCTTTGCTTCTGGAAAACCATAATTTCGGTATCAAAACTTTACCGCATGTTTCTTCGGAACTGTTCCAGTTACCTTCGACATAATCGTCTTCAGTTCCTCTGCGGCTTTTTTCCTGACTTGATATACGAAGGCAATGAAAAACATTTTCACTTGAAGGTCCTGATTCATACTGTGCAACTCAGTATCTCCAATTTCAATATTCCTGTTCTCAGCATGCTCAACATCGTTTCGATACAAGTTAACGCTGAAACAAATGGTGTAGTTATATCTGAATTTAACATTGCGGTTATTTTAATATAAGTGAGATCGTTTATAAAAAAATCCAAAATAGATAATTACAATACTGCAAGCAAATGAAGTATAACGCGGAAAACAATAATGATCGGAGATGACAAAATGACGAATGTATATCAAGCATGAATGTGGTTATTCTGAGACTAAGTTACATTTGGCTTCCAAAGAAAACAAAAGAGAAGCACCTCGATGGCGCAGAAATAAGTTTAAACTAGTGTCTCCCAAATGCTTTTACTCAGTTATTTTTGAATTTGCTTTTAACCTATCTTTTCCCGTAACGATCGGAATACGGGTGCCTCAGTGTGAATAAGCGAGTAAATATGTTAGAATGTTTGTTTCGAATTGATGAATAACTCGCTGATAAATATATAGCATGGCCAAATATGTAACACATGGCCAAAACATAAAACAGTACATACATATTAAGGGTTATTGAAGAAGAAATTACAATTATTATTTTTCCCTTTTAACACGATAAAATCGTCCCTCGTGAAGCTGCCGGTATTGCCTTAATTGTCATAAATTTATGCTTGATTTTTTCACATCTTTCAGTCCCCTCTTAAAAAGAAAATGAAATACTTGTTCTGTGAGGACCTAAAACACAACACTGCACGTTGCTCGCTGTCCTTGTACAGACCCTGGAAGAAGTCGTTTCCTTTCCATCAGTTCTAAACCACCAAATGAATGATAATAATTGCAAGTACATTCGATAAAAGAGCTGAGGCCGCCTGCGCAGTGACTACACTTATATGTTACCAAATGTTACCATGCTGACGAATACAAATTTGTTACTACTCAAACTGCTGTAACTTTCCTCTACTGGTGTAGTAATTGAGTTTACATGCAGACCTGCTGTAGCATACGAATTTGTTTCTACCCACATAAATGTAACCTGTGTCTACTGGTGCTGTAGCCCTGCTGTCACATACGATTTTTTTTCTACCCACATAATTGTAACCTGTCTCTACTGGTGCAGTAGCTAAGTTTACATGCATACCTGCTGTGGAATACAAATTTGTTACTATCCATATCGCTGTAACCTGACTCCTCTACTGGTGCAATTACTAGGCTTACACGCTGCCCTGCTGACATATACCATTGCATCCTGCCTCTACTTATGCAGGTGCTGTGGCATGCAAATGCATCACTGTCAGCATCTCGGTAACTTGCCTCTGCAGTTGCAGTAGCGAATTTACATGCAGACTTGACATACTTGTTAAGTATTTTCTTGCGCATAACGGAAATCACCGAGGTAGGCGTTTAACCAGCGCTGAAAGTATACCTAACTTCTTTTATATTGTACGTTGTTTACAGGCAAGCCAAGAGGAGAAAGGCATCGATTTCGTGCACCACTGAAGTTGTTAATAGGCAGTAATGATTACGGAGGGAAAGTTCATGTTGAAAATCTGTGCGCACTTATCTTACAGTCAACGTGCAACGAAACAGCAACTGCGTCCGAAGCTGATACAACTAATTCAGATGTTCATGCTTAAGTTTTGCTGAGGCCATTTTGCGAATGCGGATATAAGTGCTACATTTGCATTTAGAGTAGAAATGTGAATTTGTTAATCCTTGTTAAATTGTTTGCCTTTCAATGCAAGCACCATATCTACGAGTAATTTTCTAAGTGATATAAGCGTAAGACCCATATTTTCCCTTTTCATCGAAATTCTTTGGATTTCGAAGTTTAATTTCTGTTACGGAATGCAAAAGCTACCATGAGTTTGTCATTGTGCTCTCTCCTGAAAGTAGTGAAGACATCGCCAATAGCCACAAGTCCTTATACCGCACCCAACAGTTGTATAGTAGAAAGACTATACTATACTGTGCACAGTAGAAAGTCATTCAGGTTGTCTTGAGAATTAAAGAGCGTTTGTCTGCCAAAGGAAAACTGAACAAAAAACAACGTACTGAGTATGTGAAGGTTTAACAGAACCGAACGTTGCCAACTTCCACATGCACAAGTTACATTTCTACATCATCCGTGAAGTCAAGGATTTTATAGCCAACGTTTTATGTATATCTCCGTCTGCACATAGGTATGTACATAAGGGCACTGCTTGACCGGAGGTAGAAATCCAAATTTGTATATATAATAGCGAAGTAACATAGATTTCTGTCATCTTGTTAGTCAACTTCAATTATTGTTCACAGCAAATTATTTTTTACAGTGTCATTATTTTTCGCAAAAAAAAAAAAAAAAAAAAAAAAAAAAAAAAAAACCGATTGCATTTAAATACAAAACGCACTTACGAACAGCCTGTATTTACGCAACTTTTAAGTTTTGAGATTTATATGAAACCAGGTATAGTAATGCAACGGTGCATGACATGTTAAAACTTCCATTTCACTTTATCGCTTTCAGTGACTGAGTAAAGTTGATATAGTACCTTCACAGTAATAAGTGTACCTTTGAGCTTGAATTAAACTGTTGTGTTTTACTCGTATAGCTAAAGATTGAAACTGGTCATTAGCAGTGGAATTCGATAGGAAAATGAAGGATCAAGTAACATTGCTCGTTGTCGAAAGCTTTAATCGTCTTGCAATATCCTCGATGGAATTGGAACACTTGGCCATTGTGTGACGAATATTTCACTACTAAATTTCCTATTCGTTCCGTGCCTGTAAAAATGTTCTCGTCTCCATAAATCCCACTACAAAGAAATTCAAGTTTGTTCTCCAAACATGTAGTGCTAGGATCGCGAGTTCAAACCAGGCCAGAACTGCTGAGTTCTCAGTATCATGACCCACTCATGACAAAAAACAACACATTTGTATTTATACTGGGAATAAACAGGCAATTAAAAAGGCTCTGATAATATGAAGTAAATTACTGTTAATTTTCTTTCTGCATGACCTACTTTTATGGGGATTCTTGGTATATCTACATCTATCAAATTTGCGTAGATATTATGCCTCAGGATTAATTATTGTTATATTTGTTTGCGTTAACTTAGTCGTCAGATTTTGCATATATTTAATCTATAGCAAAAGCTGAATTTTATTATTCGGAGCTTTCGTTGCACATTGAAAATATCGGCTATTATATTATCAAAATTTGAAAAGGCTTCCGTATAATCCTACATTTAAAAAATAGCTTGAGAATAAAATGAATAATTTATGTCATTATATCTCGATGAGGCATAAGCTCTTCTTTCCATTTTGCTTAAGGTTTTACGTCGTTTAACCTGGCAGATCGCATTTGATGAATGTATAAGATTAGGTGAAGTGATGATAAAAATGAGCTCGATGTTCATAGACCTAAAAGATGCCTGACATACCCTCATCCGTTAACGCACCCTAATGGATATCCGAAAACCCGAAACTTTATGTGCAAAAGACGTGCTGCCCCAACACCATAACAACGGTTTATAACAGGAATGTAACTGTTGATGCATAACATAAGTATATTATTATTATTATTATTATTATTATTATTATTATTATTATTATTATTATTATTATTATTATTATTATTATTATTATTATTATTATTATTATTATTATTATTATTATTATTATTATTATTATTATTATTATTATTATTATTATTATTATTATTATTATTATTATTATTATTATTATTATTATTATTATTATTATTATTATTATTATTATTATTATTATTATTATTATTATTATTATTATTATTATTATTATTATTATTATTAT
This sequence comes from Mantis religiosa, assembly GCA_030765055.1. Classification (NCBI taxonomy): domain Eukaryota; kingdom Metazoa; phylum Arthropoda; class Insecta; order Mantodea; family Mantidae; genus Mantis; species Mantis religiosa. The sequence goes on from CM060950.1 coordinate 157,304,453, forward strand.
TATTATTATTATTATTATTATTATTATTATTATTATTATTATTATTATTATTATTATTATTATTATTATTATTATTATTATTATTATTATTATTATTATTATTATTATTATTATTATTATTATTATTATTATTATTATTATTATTATTATTATTATTATTATTATTATTATTATTATTATTATTATTATTATTATTATTATTATTATTATTATTATTATTATTATTATTATTATTATTATTATTATTATTATTATTATTATTATTATTATTATTATTATTATTATTATTATTATTATTATTATTATTATTATTATTATTATTATTATTATTATTATTATTATTATTATTATTATTATTATTATTATTATTATTATTATTATTATTATTATTATTATTATTATTATTATTATTATTATTATTATTATTATTATTATTATTATTATTATTATTATTATTATTATTATTATTATTATTATTATTATTATTATTATTACTATTACTATTACTATTACTATTACTATTACTATTACTATTACTATTACTATTACTATTATTATTATTATTATTATTATTATTATTATTATTATTATTATTATTATTATTATTATTATTATTATTATTATTATTATTATTATTATTATTATTATTATTATTATTATTATTATTATTATTATTATTATTATTATTATTATTATTATTATTATTATTATTATTATTATTATTATTATTATTATTATTATTATTATTATTATTATTATTATTATTATTATTATTATTATTATTATTATTATTATTATTATTATTATTATTATTATTATTATTATTATTATTATTATTATTATTATTAAATATCTAGGAGTCCTTTAAATATTTTGAGTATAATTTAAAGTTGGGTCTTCTGTTTCACTCCAAAGATTGGTTTACGATATTAAATATCATTCTCAAGAATTGTGCTCTCCCTCAGCATCCGAATGAACATATACATGTAGTTGACTTGGATTCGAGATCAAATTTACTTGAAAATAACTGCCTTGCCAAGACTCGTGACCTCTCACCTCTATGCTATAAAAGCAACCATAGCAAAGGAAGGTGTATATAGTGTTTCAAATATTTCACCCCGAATACATTTTAAAATTCGCAAAGGCGTAGGAAGCCTTCTAAATATAGCTCCTGATAACCACATTCTTAATACTGGCACTTGTTGTTAAATGTAGCAAGTTTAACGTTAAGAGACATTATGATTCCAGTTACCAATCCACAGTTTAGTTACGAGAACTTATTGCAATATTCAAAAAATGCTCGGAAAAAGTCCTTTTTAATTTTATCTTCGTCAGAATATATAAACATATCCATTGTGAAACCTCATCATAATACTGAAAGCTAAACAAAAGACATACAATAGACATTTGATGTAACCCATATCTCGTGTTAACATGGTCACTAGTGTACCGAGTTTGCGTTGTTAACATGAAGAATACTAAAGCTAATAAATTATTATACAATGTAATTACCGGTAGCATTATATGTGCTTCTCAGCTGAAGTTTCGACTTAAATGTGTGTGCTGCAATTAAAGATCTATTGAAGAAAATGCTTCCTTTTGTCAGCTAAAATGAGCATAAGAATCTCTACAGTTATTCAGAAACTGTGACTTTTTGGTGCTATGAAAATACAGCTAAACATTGGTTACTCTGAAAACTATTAGCAACTTAATTTTCATTAATTAAATTCACATTAAAATATTCTTTCATTATCAGTTAGAATAATAACTATAAAGTAGAAAAATGCAGTAATTCTCTGATGTTTCAAACTTGGCTGGCGTTCCTTCAAGGGACTAAGTTGCTTTTCATTTTGTAGTCTACCAATAGCCGTAGTTTCCGAAGCTTTGTAACAATGTATTGTATTGTAAGTTATATTATTCAATTGTGTTACCGTGTTATTCCTTGTTAGTTGTGTGTTTTAACTTAAAGCAGAGCTTTATTTAGTTCTTAGACATAAATGTAAATGTGATTTTGTCAGATGTGATCAGTGCTGAAGGCAAGTTATGACGTTAAGCCGTAATACCAGCCTGTACTTCCATACGGAATATTCAAATGTAAACGTTAGTGAGAGTATATTATTGCTGTTGTCGATTGGTGAGTGAGGATATGGTATATACCTACAGTATCTTTTGTAAGTGATGGATAATAATTTAAACTGTACTGAATTTGAGAATACTAAAAGAGGCCTAAAATTATGGGCACTAAAGTTAATCTGTTTCCCTTTCACTAGATCTGCCACTGAGTATATCAGCTGCACAAAAAGGTATTGAATGTCAGCTGCTCCATTTGAACTATCTAGCAATCTTCAGCATCATGCGAGGGTTGTCTTCGCTTAGTGAAGCACGCCATCTCTTCTACCTTCGTTTCACACACACACATACAGAAGGGCTTGGGAAGAAATTACAATTTAGCATATAGAATCTGTAAATGGTAACTTGTACTTTTCTTGTGCAGCAGATGACAAAGATAAAAGTAAAAGACAAACGGTACTCTACTCTAACTAAGCCAGTATCATAAAGTAAACAAGTGTAGTTACAACGGTTTAGATACTACTTTAGAAAACTAATATTATACAAAATAGGGAAAATATTGCTCTATTCACTTGTAAACATACAGCTGTGAAATGAATTCTTCTGCCAAGCCTTTCAAATTTCACAATGTATTAATTACATCTTTCGAAAATTCACAGGGTTTACCAACAATGCAATTTTTAGGAATGTAAGGTGGTTCTTTTCCTGAGCATTACACTCTCGTTTGTTACAAGAAACACCGAAATGAACTGCACGGCCGCTGCGTCTATCCAAACAGGACATTACGGGTAGAGGGTGGTGTTAATAGCTTGTATGTAGTGAATCTACTGGAGCATGCCTGCCACATTAACGTGTTACATATGACCAAGAACTGTTGCTTATTTTTAAGCTGTCTCTCATTGGTGTCCAAAGACCTCCACACAGAGCTAAATGTAACCAGTTACAGACCAGTACAAACACTGAGAATGTCTCTTGACAGTCATGAATTATGTTCAAATGAACGTGTGTAACATGTATTATCAACATGCTGACTATAAAATCTTTCATTAATTTAGCAAGTACGTCTGGTTTTATGAATGATAGTCGTATCTGATTAAAGCCTTTTGTATATAATCGTGAGAAATATGTTTTCCCTGAAAAGGACTACATTCCTAATATGATAAGGAGTAACTACCAGAAATACTAGCTACAAAAAGGAATTATATTGTGAATTATACTCTGTGACCTGTTTATAACGCAGATATATAAATATAACTTCAAATTTGTCACTTTTCTCAACGTTTTGATGATTCTGAAAGTGCAATATATGGGTGGAATTACTATGCTAACATGCCTTTGCCCTCCAGAACGTCCATATGCTCATTAAAAAGTGGATGAAATGAAAAAGGGGAAACATGTTTGTAAGAGACTTTCGTACTTTATATATAATATATTCTAGAGCTTTAGGAAAAAGAACTACTTATAATACCAATATGGTTAATGCGTTAAAATCCATAAACAATTTGAAAATAGTCTCTTATTTCTTGCACACCTATAAAGGTATTTGAATCCGTATTCTACAGAAGCATGATCATAATGGTCTAAAGCTAAAATTTAGAGCATATCCAGTACTTATCAAAGTGCCTGAAGAAAAGAAAAACGAAGATGATTTTGTAAAAATGAATCTTTAGCTCTTACTTTCAGCGACTTAACAGTATTCAGATGGGGAGAGAGTAGGCAGGCCTAAAGTTCCCCGCCCAAATACATACATTCTGCTAGAGCCACACTCGACCGAACCTGAAGAATCACGTCTTTGGCGAGTTCAGCTCTCGTTTGCAAGCGAACTTAGATAGGTATTAGTGATATTCCAACTTAGAGCAGGCTTGTGAGATTTATGCCACTGCTTCTCCATATTCACAGAATACCATAGGACGATTCTAACCTCACAAATAACTTGCATAATGAACAGATCTCATTTAATAATTAAAATTTGCGTTTATGGGAGTGTCATCTTTAAGTATAAGCTAGCAAACGGTATTGGAAAATGTTGTTTGATCTCACTGATATTATGCTATTTTATAGTGCTCATTCCCTTAGAGAAGTGTGATGAATTAATATCACTAAACTGATCTTCCCAGTTTACTCCACTGTTTTGTTTGAAATTCTAAATTCAAAAGATTCTTTAATTATTTGTGGGTTTCGACCTTGATCATCAACTTATTAAATATCACGGAAAATTGGAACTTAAATACAGTTGCCTATTTATACATTTCTTGACGTTTTACATAACCTGCTTTTTTTGTAATACGTGGTGTTTTATTAGCCCACTTATTTCTTATATTCAGTAGCTAAATATCATAACTTTTAAAGGTGAACCATGCAGAACTAAAGCGATTATGTCCTTTGAAGAAAGATATCCTTACCCAGGAGATATGACAGTAACAGTACTATCTTTTTTGTATGTCAGTTAATAAACGAGTAATTTTTGTCTTGGTTCAGCGATACTCATAACGATTATGACAAAAGTGTCGCTTTCATGTACAGAATACTAAGGTTGAAAATTATTAAAACTGCTACCATTCTTAGTGTTACACCTGACATCTGGAATAAGAGTATCATGATGCAATGACACCTGCACTACAATGCTTGCTTCACAAGAGGTATGCATTGGTAAACACCACCAAATAGATAATTAATGCCTGTTGATAGCATGAAGTTAGTCAACTGTTCAGTAGAGGCGTAGATGGTACAAATTTTGGCGGCTGCGGTCATCATCGCGTATGAAATTTAGATTTCTTTTCTTGAATCTGTAACTGAGTGTGATGGCTCAGGCGGTTTCGTCCTCATTTCAGGAGGTTCGGGTTCGATTCCCGTGGTCGACCTTCTGACCCAGAGGTCTTGTCGGGGATTTTCTTCAGCCCAGTTTCCTCTCCCTCCATTGCACCTCCACTATCATTTCACGTCATCTTTCATCTAGTGGTTTCTTTCGGGATAGAAGCGTTGGCAGGTGTCTCGACGCTGCATGGCAGGATGATATGCTCTTGTTAAACACCTTCGTCCTCCGGTAGGACAGTCTCTGGTCTCCAAGCTGGCCTGCTGGGCCACCTTAGGAACCCAGTAGGACGGATGCCGGTTGTGCAAGCCTGTCAGGAGTTTTCCGAAGCCTGGCATGGCGGGCTCTGGGCTCCAAGCCGGCCTAGTGGACTAACCACGTTAGGTGAGATGCCGGCTGTACTGGGCTGCCGGGGAGTTTCAAAGTGGTAAATGGTAGGTACACTGCCACTGCACTGTCGTGACTCCTTGTGGTATAGGTACGAAAGATCCATGTGGTGGACGTGCCGAATACCCTCCGTAACATCCTATGCTATCCTTGGACTGTGTAGCAGAGGGTAATTCTATCCCCTCACTGCTACGGAAGAGGTGAGAACCCGGAATCTCTGACCTCACTTTCCTTTATTGAACAAAAATGCATTAAATACGTGCTTCTGATAAATCATATACTACCTGCAGTAATTAAAATGAACCTTTGACACGTAACATATTAGTTCTTCCTCATATGTTGTCATAATATAATCAATGATAACAGTTATTAGGGTCACATTTGCACTTAATGAGATCAATGTGAAATGTACATTGTGACGATATTTTAATAATAATATTACCTTTATAACTTTAGCCCAAGTATAGAGAAGAAGGCATTTATAAATATGCAATATAAATTTACTTTGTGCAAGCTTTAAATGTTTAAGTTAATTTCTAAAAAGTAAAATTCAAATAAAATGCAATTCTCTGAATTTGTCTCACATGTCATTCATGCGCTATTTCTCAGTAAACCTGAACTGGATATATTGACTTATATCAGCTTGCACATCACTTTGCAACAGACTATTAAAGCTTCCATTTATTTTTTCACAGATTTAGCATATTATTAACTTTTATTATCTAAATATCCATGATGAAAATTGTGTTGTATTTATTCATTACCAAAAGGCAGCGCACTGGAATAGCAAATATTAAACTCTGACTACTCCAAAAAAAACGCAGTTCTTAAAAAGAACGTATTGCGAATAGTTGCATTGACATTAAAAGCTTTACTGAATTTTAAATTTCCATATGTATAGTGTTTTGGGGGTCATGTGGTTGCTGAGGATTAAAATCATAAATAGATGCAGTAAAATTAAATATCCCTTTTATAAGCACTCTTGTTGCTTTACAAAATTTTGGAGTAGCTAGTGGGAACATTGAGCACACTTTAGGATCCAACCTTTTAGGCTTAGTGACAGTTATCGTACAAATTTGAAAAAGAGTCATAAATTTACGTGTAGATATTTCTGTGTGTCCTGAGCAATGTCTTCGTCGTTTCATAACCTACTTCATCATAAAAAAAATTACACCTGTGTCTACGGTCTAGTGGTTGGGTCGGGTTGCGCATATGCAGAACGTGAAAATATTGCTAGTTTTCTCTTAAGTAAAAATGACTAGAAAATAAATGTATTAGGAAATTAAATACTGGAAACCAAAACAGTTGAAAAGACTATGAGGTAAGTTTTAGGCAAAAATTCTTCCTAGTATTCTCTTTTAAGTTATATCGCTGCTACTCCAAAGTGTTTGGTAATAACGAATGATGAGTATGTAATTTACACAGGATGTAAAACTTGCTTATCTGTCAGTATAATCAAACGTGTGTCATACAATGCAATGTTATCGTCCGAATGGACTCACAGCGATATCGTGTTTACGAACTTCTCAAGTACTTTATCCATCATACAGCTAACGACTTCACCCTCAACGCTACAAACCTTTAAGTAGTAGCTTTTGTTATTTTTGTTATTAGCAACAGATTAAATGTTAAATTATAATATGTGTAGCTCCAAATGCACGAAGCTAAATGAACATACAGTATATCTTCACTGACTCGAGGCTTTCATTCTGCAATACTTCTCGGCAGGCAGATGGTTTTACCAACTAGAACAAGCATCGTTCACCCAAGAATAAGCCTTAATATTTCTACATTTGTAATAAACAGTTAACCATTACTAGATGAAGTAGTTCATGGATATCGAAATAAATATTAAAAAGAAAACCTCTTTTCATACCTGGCCAAAAATGTTTATTGTACAGACATTACAAACACCTAGCACAAAATTTTGGTTTATTAAATACCAGATTGGTTTGTTAATTAAACTTAATTAACATAATGTACCAATTAAATGAAACAACATTTAACTTTGTTCCAAAGTGACGCCCGTATAAGATGTTACGTTATGCAAATAAAGTACTGAACTTTCAAATTACATAAAATATTTCTGCAAATCAGTAGTCTTAGTGAAATTAATTCTTATATATGTATGTCGAAATGCATTTTGTGATCCCTATTCCATCATATTCGACGTATATCCTATTTTTCTCATTGCCTGCTCTATTTTGGAAATTCGTGACCAGATATTACTATATTACTCATCCAATAGTAAAACTAAAACATTTTATTGCGGATTGAAGGAATGGTACGTTAGTTTATATATTACGTAGGTATATAAGTAGCCGTAGTGTTATACCAGAGAACGCAAGCAAACAGAGCAATATTTCTAGTCAACATCATGAGGGTCAGTGGAATGAGCAGTTTAGCAGAATAGTTTCATAATGCTACCTGTTAATATGTAATCAACAAAATCCGTCTGTTTTGCTTAATCAGATTTTTCGTGTCACGTATGATATTATTAATTAAAGAAGAAAATACGTGAAATAAAACTCGTCACACATCTTTCGGTTTTTAGAGCATAATAAAGTGGGTTTCTAAAGGAATTATTATAGTTACATTGTTAAAGACACATTATGAGTATTATGAGAGTATTATGGTGTAGTTATGTAATGCGATTTTTTATGCTTACCAGAAGGAGTGAGATGAGTTTTATGCTATGTTATTTTAGTACAGTATCTTAAAATACTGTACATTGTAATTGTATACTGTAAAATGCATTGAAGTGATAATAAATGTTCTATCTTTTTCATTTCTTGGTTTACCCAACATGAAAGTCAATGTTTAGACTTCCTAGAATCCTCATTAAAGTGATTTTTCCTTGAGTATATGCAGCTACTGTGACATGATTGAAAATCATGTTTAATACGCATGTGCTACACTGAAAAGGAAGTTTATCCTCAATCGTAACATAGGGATTTGTCAAGCCAGTGACATCACTTTCCACGTTCAAGCCCTGCCGAATGTTTCTCTTTCATTTTGGTTCTTCTTCGAATTGTGGATTGTGAACTGCACTGCTGTTAAATGTAATCAAACAAATCAGATGAACAACAGATGTAATGTTCTAAATATAAAAAATTCTCTGTAATTGGAATCCTGTACGGAGATGGCTTTTAAAATGGAAATACATGAAATGGAACTAATATTTCAGTTTTTCACCAATAAATCACCAGATAACACTTCATTCATTTCCAGGTCAGATAGACCTATGAAAGTACCTGTTTCAGACTGAATGAAAAGTCGTTGGCTGTAGTGAAATAGTGCTGTTGTTCGATTCGTGTGTAAAATAATTTTATGCACTGTTTGCGCTATATTTGAGAGGTAAAAGTGCTTTGGGACCACAAATGTCCTACCTCCAATTATTCTTCCAACATCCCTCTGTAATCCTTTAAAGTTAATTAGCGGAACTTTTAAACTCACTATATATGAGCTCTGAAGCACAGTTCAGCTTAACTAAAATTGTAAATACTTTTCATTCGCTGAAGAAACAGACTATCGAAACGCCCCATGAAGAGATAGAGAGAATTTAGTGGACCGTACCGTTCTTTGAGGATTACGATCACGTAAATTATAATCGATGTAAGCTTCAGATCTAACTTACCTTTCCTTAAATGCTAGTGTTTTCAGCTGACTTTTTTATACTTAGAGTGCTCTCTCTGACCTATTAAATATTGTATTTTAAACGGTTGCTTTGCCAAAGAGACAGCATCAGAAAATCTAATCTGATTATAAGCCAACATTTGTACTCCAGCTGCGAGTGTCTTGTAAGAAACCTTATTGAAATGAGCTTCTCTGGTTGCCCTTTGTCAATATCAATGCAGAGCAATTCCTTTGGAAATAAGTATAAAATTTAATTGATAGATACATTGTATACATTTCTCGCAGAAAAGCAAATTGAACAGCAATTGGGGAAAACGCATTACTGCAGCTTTTAAAAAGAGGTAAGGTATTGAAGCTACTTTTCAGATTTCTGACAAAGGAATGTATCCCTACTAATACCAGCATTGATGAAGTTTCCAAATGTTCTAATTTCGTTAACACAAATGGAACTTTTAGAGAGCAATTTAAACTCATATGAAATTAAATATATAAATCTATAGATTATTTAATCCTGTAACACGACAGAAATATGATCTTGGTTTATGTTGAAATATACCTTTAGAGGACACTCTTGCTCATGTGAAAATTTTGCACCACCTCTTGGAATGTTATTGACCTGCGTTGAGCGTCTGTACTACTTTCAGCACCTTTTTTGACAAAAGCATTTGACTATACGTGATTACAGTTGAATTTGTGAATTAGGAATGATTAAAGTGCACGTGCAAGTCCGTGGAGAGAACACGACACATTCCGTTCCTGGCATGTGAAGCCAGAGCCTGTAGAAGAGCTTTCATTGATAAGAACAGCGTCATACATTCGCATATAGCTCATGGTCATAAATGACTCTCCTGTCTCTGTAAGTTTAGAGTACGCTTTGAATACTGCATATAATGACATCATACATCAAAGATGCTGATTCAAACAATTAATTATTGAGTGCACAGAATAAATAAAAGTAACAAGGATGAATTAGAACGAAATAAGATTACTAAATCAATAGTTGACTAACGGCTCATTGTACTTTTGCTTAACAAAACAAGAATATGCCGCTTGAATCTCGCCCCTCGTCAAGCAGTGGTGCTGTCACTTGCATTCGGGAGTTCGTGGGCTCGATTCCGGAGTTTTCTGCGGTTTACCTTGTCACTTAGGCGAGTGCTTTCCTGTCGCTCATTTTCTGTGCCTATCTTCCCCAGCCATATCAAGATTGTCGAACTAGTGATCGTCTTTGGCTGTTCGGTGTAACGCTTTCATGTGCGGTGTCGTTCCTCTTGAAGGGAAAGCATGTGGGGTCGGATGCCACCTCTACTGCGAGTCCTGTGATGTAAGGTCGCGGTGGTGGAAGCCTGTTGGAGCAGACAGACAGCACTGGAAGTATTCCTTGATGATGATGATGATGATGATGATGATGATGATGATGATGATGATGATGATGATGATGATGATGATGATGATGATGATGATGATGATGATGATGATGATGATGATGATGATGATGATGATGATGATGATGATGATGATGATGATGATGATGATGATGATGATGATGATGATGATGATGATGATGATGATGATGATGATGATGATGATGATGATGATGATGATGATGATGATGATGATGATGATGATGATGATGATGATGATGATGATGATGATGATGATGATGATGATGATGATGATGATGATGATGATGATGATGATGATGATGATGATGATGATGATGATGATGATGATGATGATGATGATGATGATGATGATGATGATGACGACGACGACGACGACGATGATGATGATGATGATGATGATGATGATGAAGTATTCCTTCCTAAAGATTTTCACAAGTTTACCTCTTCCCCTTAACCCTCTTGGTATTCTGGATGCACACAGTGTGCTAATCGCAGTCTTTATATTCATATTATTTCCAACACCTCCCCACACCACTTATCGTAGTGATCAGTCAGTGCACTGTGGCAGGTTAAGTGTTAACCAAAATTCTCTAAATAAGTCCAGCTATTTGTCCTTCATCGGGATCTACTCCTACATTGACCGTGCCTTCGGTATAACCACACAGTGGAATATTCTCTCTCTTCGTCTACTACATGCTGAATCCTTTGGGACAGATGAATTAGACCGCTCTGCTGTTTAGCTATGACATATTACACTAGTGTGCAAAAGGTAATCATATTTAGCAAAATAGAGTACTGAAAGATAAAACGGTGAACGAGCACCATTAAACGCTATCAGAGTGTGTCTCTATACTTACTGGTGGTTCCTGAAAGGTAAGTGGTTCTCACTTCAAAGGGCAACAAAAAAGAGCAGCAAAACAATACCACAGTATCGAACCCAGTGCGTGGCACAAGAGTTATGTCCTCGCATTGTGACCAGTGAGTAATTTCTTCGCAAAACGTGTACAAGAGAGTACCAATATGCCACAAACACGTCAACTGGACTCTGTTTAGAAGGGTAGAATCATCGGAGATCTAGAAGCACGTCAGATATAGACCAGAGTCTCTCGAGCCCTGAATGTGCTAGTAAGTGTCATTTCCAGGCTTTGGCGACGATTACAAGAATCAAAAGATATTTGCCGCACCCCTGTACATGGGTTCCACGAGACGCAACGCCGCAGCAATACCAATATTTGAACTTAAAGCACAAAGACATCGGAAGACACCAGGCAACTGTCTTCCAAATTTTCAGCTTCTCAGGTGTCCGAGTTTTAGGCAAACAGTATACCGGAGGCTCACAGCAGTCGCCCTATGTGCCAGATGACCAGCAGTGTGTTCCTCACTCACTCGGATACACATACGGTCCCGTTTAAATTAAATCAGCATCAACATTTGACCCTGAAAGAATGGAGGAACCGGCTGTTTACAGAAGAGTGGACATTCAGTTTGAACTATGATTCTCTTCATACAATAATCTGAAGAGAACGTCGTACCTAGTTTTACTCCTCCATCATCGTGGCCCATTTGGTGGTAGTAACGTACTCGTGTGGGTAGGCATAACGTTCTATAGATGTACAGAGCTGCACGTCTTTAACGGTTGTACCGCGAATAGATACGAGGTACACAGACGAGGTTCAGGAACCACATATGTAATTTTTCAGATTTACAGTGGTCCACACTTCATCTTAATGGACGATAATGGACGTCCGCATAGAGCCCACCCTGTGGACAGGTACCTTGGGAGGGAAGATATCCAGCGCGCGGACTGCCAGGGATGTCCCCGGATATGAACACCAAGAGCATGCCTGGGATGCATTAGCAAGAGTTGCAGCCCGCAACACCATACCGAGGACACTCCCAGACCTCCGACATGATCTCCATGAGGAATGGGAATTGCAGCCTGCAGAGCTCCTGAATCACCTTATAGAGAGCACGCCATTGTTCTGCAAACCTGTGTAACCATGACGGGTCACCATAATCCATATTAACCGCTTAGCACCATCATTGATATTGTGGACCTGATCGTCAGATTTTGTGCTTGCGTAAAAAGGTGCTCCGAGAACAAGGTTTTCTGCTATTTCTCACTCTATTGCATTTCAGATCATGTATGATACTTTGGTAACAACGCGTTGCATTATGTTTAAGTTTCACACAATTGGGATAGCTTGGTAATAAAGAATTCAAATATGGTTAACTTTTGGACGCCAGTGTATTTCTAACATAATACACGGCGATCCCACTATCGGCATCTATATATACCAATAACCTTAGCCTTACTTCTCATTGAGAATTCCTAGGGCCTATCACATCACAAGTAGCTCCCTCTCGTCGACGTTTATTATGTTGTCAGTTCTTACGCCATTTTTCTCAATTTTGTGTTTCCCCTTTCCCCAGTAATCTATCTGGATATTTAAATCGCCTAACACAGTGGTACTGGCAATGAAATACGATTGGTGTATTACAAAAAAAAAAAAAAAATAATTTAGAGTATTTAGAGTAATGTCTTTGTCACATATTAAAATGACATAAAATTCCATCCGTGCCTGTTTCCAGTTCCATAACTTGCTCCTCCACATCCTTTTTAACGACAGTTAATAATCAAGTGGCTATCTACCTCTGTTTACCTTAATTCTGTAATGCTTAATAAAAGCATTCAAATTCGTAGCGTTTGATTTTGTATCAGATGCTAATGTCGTTTATGCCATATAGAAAATGTTGAGTGCGTCGATCAAGTTTCAAAAATCGCCTTTTTCCAGTTTATTCATAAGACGTGCCACAATCCAGCAAACTATTATGAGCCAAATTTCTGCTCCTAATTCATTTTCATAAAACTACTTTACCTGTTTTCTAGCCTCTACCAGCCAGAATGAAACATTATCGTAATATTATATGAAACAACAGTCTTCTTTTGTGTTTCACACTCCGGATTTATATCAATATCCAATCCGTATCGCTATACCACAGCGACCTATGTCGACAATACCACGTGTATCAGTGTTACGCTTTCACAGTAGTTGCTCTATTATTGCTGACAAACTACGATATATGAGGTCCACAACTTGGAAACTAGCTGAATCACTACACAGATTGACATGATTTTAATTGCAGAAGAGAGCGATACTGGGTTCATCATCCAACCTGTCGTTAGGCAAGAGTAAGGAAGCGCCGGAAGAATTTGATAAAGACAAAAGGGATATGCACGCTATTACATCTTAAGGCAAAATACCGTGTCTGCAACAGGGAAACGTTCGGACTTGTTTTCGGAGAACAGGGCAGCTTTCCTTGACATTTTTCAACACGTGGAAGACGTGTGACTTGAGAAGATAAAATAAGTTATTATATCTAAAATAAGAGGTATAATTGACCTTTCTCGAAATAACTTTTATGTTTTCTGTGGTATACATTTCATTGCGTATATTATGCATTATATAATTTTAATATTATGCTTAACAGTCCTTTTGCTCTTTTACTTTGGTTTCTCTCATAAAATATTACCCAGGAAACAATTTAATTCGTTGTATTGCATTTTATATTTATAACAAGGCTTCCATCTTCTTAATATTTTTCTCTAGAGAATATATTTGTAATCTGTCTCCTTTACTCTGTGCTTGACTTTAGCCCGTAGATATTTGTAAATGTTATAGATTCATAAACAAATGTACAGAACTACCGATAATCATGAACATACAACAGGGCAGATATCGAAATTCGACGTGTTTATTTTTGTAGATATATTTAATTTACTGGATGATGTAGTCAGTACCAATGAAAGCAGAGGTTTAGCGGCTGCAATTATAAAGGTACTTGATATATTGTTAAAAATTACCGAGAACTTCCAATTATACAGAATAGCTATATGTTGACAATATTCCTTGGGTAAGGATAGCTTTTAAAAAGTATGCGCAAAGATAAAAAGAAGGCAAGTAATATCTAGATTCCGCAGCTTGTATCTGCCAAGAGAAAATGCAACTCCATTAACTGCAAGAAGTGATAATTGTATAATAATGAAAGGAATCATACAATTACAAAACTGCATTTCAAATATCTTACACGTCTAAGGCACATTCGGCATTTCTCTCTTCTACAATTATTGCCTTTACTACCTACAGTTGCCTCTCAGATTGACTTTTATACTTAGTATTTACAGAGATTGAAAGCTGTTTCATTTAAATATAATACTCAGCACTAGTGCGATACGCAGTAACAGTGCTAGAAAAGCGAAAGCTGGTGGGAAACATATTATTCATGCTGAGTAGTACACTCTGTCTCACTGTGTACTTGCAAAAGTGCTGTTCTCAAGTAAACTGCTACATCACGCCCATTCTCAAGTTGCAGGAGACATCAGATCCCTTCCGAACTGTACAGTCCCCGTCAAGATGTGTACCTCGACAGTGTTGTTCTTCACTGGATTGCTATAAAAGTTCAAACTAAAGGCACTAGAAGCCATCAAAACCATTTTGCACATTAGAGATCTTTTTAATTCTATGCTCCCTCTAGTGCCGTCTTCAAGCCATGTATTAAATAAACCACACAAACCACGTGATAGTAAACCCCATATACCTGTTGCAATAAACGTGTCCTCTAGACATGTATAAAACTAGCTACATTCATGTTCAAGCTTAGTGGCCAATATAAGACATATTCCAGTTGATACCAGACAAATGCCTGATGTAATGTACGTCCCCCACTAGACATGTATAGCCACGGGAGAGCCGTGCTCAAGGTAAATACCAAAAAAATTACACTCCAGTGGATTGGATACATCCTATACCAGCTGTATAGCCGCGCTCAAGGTAAGTACGACATAAAGCACGCAGTTCTTTTTCTAGAAGATATCTAATACCTACATTAATGTAGATCCCGTCTCAACATGTATACTCGTGATGGAATCGTGCTCAGTTTAAGTAACACTAAAACTACACACAACATTTTCTGTGAACATCGCAACCCTAGTACAGGATACGTTCCTTTTCACTGTTTGCATTCGTGACACAGTAGTGCTCAAGTTAATTACCAGGTAAGGAGAGCGATCTTTCAATTAGGATACATTGCATCCGTCCTGTACTGTACCTAATCTATCGTCTTATAAATCCGTGATAGACTCGTGTTGATGCTTGTAACCAGTATTGCATCTATCCAGATGTTTGAGACATCGTTTTCCTTCTGTGGTTTACGTCTCGTCTCATCATGTATACGTGTGGTACAATCGTGATAAAGGTAAGTATTCGATAAGTAAGACATTCTAGTTACTAGAGCACATCATATCTCTTATGTAGTCTACATCCAGTCCTACCATATAAGCTTGTGGTAGGTCCATGCTCAGGTTAATACCCAGACGGTATAATTGTAGAACAGCCGCGCTCATGCTAAGTACCAAAACTGACTAGGTACTAGGAGATTTCTTAATCCTGTTGTACTATATGCCCCATGTTACCATTTAAATTCGTGGTACATTCGTGCTCAGACTAAGTACCAGAAACTCCTACAACCACGTCTCTAGAAGACATCATATGTCTGCTGCAATGTATATCCCGTCTTAACATGTATCCCCGTGTTAACGCTGTGCTCGAACCACGTATCGATAAAGTACACACTATTGGTCGTAGATATCTCTGCTGTACTGTACGTAACGTCTCACCATATACACTCGTGGTACTGCTATTCTCAAGCTAAGTACCAGATAAACACATATTAGAGTTGTACGAGAACCTTACATCCATGCTATGCTCAACGCCCCTTCTCAACATGAATTTTATCGTTAATGTGTCATTATGCTACCTAAGAAAACGGCATTATGTAACCTCCAGCTGTTATGGGACATCATATCCCTAATTCCTTACTGATCTCTAATATCCCTCTCACCAAATATACTCCTTGTAGAGGAGGGCTAGGGCTAAGAACCCCATAAAATAATAATAATAATAATAATAATAATAATAATAATAATAATAATAATAATAATAATAATAATAATAATAATAATAATAATAATAATAATAATAATAATAATAATAATAATAATAATAATAATAATAATAATAATAATAATAATAATAATAATAATAATAATAATAATAATAATAATAATAATAATAATAATAATAATAATAATAATAATAATAATAATAATAATAATAATAATAATAATAATAATAATAATAATAATAATAATAATAATAATAATAATAATAATAATAATAATAATAATAATAATAATAATAATAATAATAATAATAATAATAATAATAATAATAATAATAATAATAATAATAATAATAATAATAATAATAATAATAATAATAATAATAATAATAATAATAATAATAATAATAATAATAATAATAATAATAATAATAATAATAATAATAATAATAATAATAATAATAATAATAATAATAATAATAATAATAATAATAATAATAATAATAATAATAATAATAATAATAATAATAATAATAATAATAATAATAATAATAATAATAATAATAATAATAATAATAATAATAATAATAATAATAATAATAATAATAATAATAATAATAATAATAATAATAATAATAATAATAATAATAATAATAATAAAAATAATAATAATAATAAAAATAATAATAATAATAATAATAATAATAATAATAATAATAATAATAATAATAATAATAATAATAATAATAATAATAATAATAATAATAATAATAATAATAATAATAATAATAATAATAATAATAATAATAATAATAATAATAATAATAATAATAATAATAATAATAATAATAATAATAATAATAATAATAATAATAATAATAATAATAATAATAATAATAATAATAATAATAATAATAATAATAATAATAATAATAATAATAATAATAATAATAATAATAATAATAATAATAATAATAATAATAATAATAATAATAATAATAATAATAATAATAATAATAATAATAATAATAATAATAATAATAATAATAATAATAATAATAATAATAATAATAATAATAATAATAATAATAATAATAATAATAATAATAATAATAATAATAATAATAATAATAATAATAATAATAATAATAATAATAATAATAATAATAATAATAATAATAATAATAATAATAATAATAATAATAATAATAATAATAATAATAATAATAATAATAATAATAATAATAATAATAATAATAATAATAATAATAATAACCCATGGCACGACAGCCTTTAGAGAGCCAAGGCCTACCAACCCAACTGCCGGCCTCACGCGTACTTACGCACGGCAGTGGTGGATGATTATCCAACCGATACGGGGAGGAGATTTGGTCAGCATCTCGGCATCCCTCAGCTGGAATGTTGGTTTCCGTGACCAGGAGCGCTTACCTAGTGTAAGCTCCACCTTTTCCTCACGATGCCGAGTGGGCACCGGTCCTATACCACGGACTTAAAATCCACACCCCATGGGTGGGATCGAACCCGGGCCGCCCTCCGTGGCCAGGGACCAATGCATGCTGCCTTAGCCCGCTACGCCACGGCGCAGGACACCACATAAAACCCACACTCAAATTGCTAGGACATATCATACACCTGTTTATTGTACCTCCCCTTTCACAATGCGTACCCGTGGTAGAGCCGTACCCAAGCTACGTAAGAAAGAAAGGACACTGCAATTGTAAGGAGGCATCCCAAGCCTACTGATCTGTGGGTTCCGTCTCACCGTAAGACCAGTTCTAGTGTCGTTCTTAAGCTTAGTACCACATAAAGTACACATTCTATTTGCTAGGACATGCGGTGTCCTTGCAGTAGTGTACAGCATACTATAGACATACACACTAGTGTTAGAACCGTGCTCAGGCTGCACTTTGTTAGGAGGCATCAAAATCCTGTTTAATGTCCTTTTGTAATACAATATATACTTCTAGTGGAGTGGCGCTCAACCTGAGTACCAAATAAAGCATACACTTCATTTTCTGGAAAACACCATTTGCTGCTTTGTTGTGCGAAACGTCTATGCATGTATTCCCGAGGTAGATTCATATTCAAGCTGAGGACAGTAGGGTATTTGAGAGTGTTCCAGCGCAGACCCAAATGAGCAAGATGGCTGCCATGCGCAATCTGTATGTTTAGTGGATTTAGACAGTGTTTAGGTAGGCAGTCAATCCTCTTAATTTGCTGTAAATTATAATGCTGTGTCCTGAGGTATGACCAGAGCTTGTCTTGAGCTATGATCTGGGGCTCTAGGGTTAAGGGTTGCAGGTTTTAACAGGTAGGACTGCTGGTATGGGAGGTTAATAGCTATAGGATTTAATGGTTAGCTCCTGTGGCATGATCTTAGGCTCTAGGGTTAAGAGTTTCACAGGTGATATCTGTTGGTCTGGAGGTGAAGTCTGTTCGTCTGGATGGTTTAGAGCTGTAGGATTTAGAGACTAGGTCCTGAGGTTAATACCTATAGGATTTAATGTGGCATGAGCTCTAGGGTTAAGGGTTGTAGGGTTCATAGCTAAATGTTGTTGGTCTAGAGGATAAAGACCGTAGGGTCTTTTATCTATGTTTTATAGGCTGAGGTATGGTCTTACCATTTTGAAGTTCAGTTTGCTAGTCCGGCGATTAAAGGCGGTTAATCTCGAGGCAAGTCCTACATTTATGCTTTACTATGTCATCCTATTATAAACTAACCTAATATACTCCTTCATTTCTACCTTTTTCATCATTATTGTAACCTAGCTGTGTTTTGTTAGCGGCTTCCTTTGTTGCATCTGTTAACCTAATTGTTCTCTTTCCTTAAGTTCCTCTATTCTACCTCTTTAACCTAACCTAATATATCCCATGGTTTTAACTTCTTGATCATTGTTGAACCTAGTTGATTCTGTTATTAACATTCGTTCTCTTTTCTTAAGCTGCCCCTGTTTTTACCTCCTTAACCTATCCTAAGCATGTTTCTTTTCTCATGCTAACTACTTGTATGTATGATGCAAAGTTTTTAGGC
The DNA here is from genome assembly GCA_030765055.1 of Mantis religiosa. Classification (NCBI taxonomy): domain Eukaryota; kingdom Metazoa; phylum Arthropoda; class Insecta; order Mantodea; family Mantidae; genus Mantis; species Mantis religiosa. The sequence continues at coordinate 157,323,774 of CM060950.1, forward strand.
ATATCGATCTTATAGCTATCTTTGTCACTGCAAGAGGTATATATGCTGATTACAGATCTTTATACAGTAAATTTAACCCTTTGTGTATCTGCTTCTCTTTTCCTAAAATTGAGCTTCTTTTGTTGCTGAGGTTTCTTGTTTTTCGTACCTTCTCTATGCTTTCAGGAACTCTATTCCACTTTGTTATGTTTTGAGGTCTTATGCTTATATCTTAGCCTTTTTGATTATGTCTTTTGATCTGAAAGGCTATGTATATTGGTTATGTTCCTCATCTCTTTTGCTCACATGGTTAGATCTTGAGCCATGATCTTAGGGCCAGGGGGTTTAAAGGATGTAGGTCTCATAGCTTAAGCTCGCAGGCCTGAAGGTTAAAGGCTGTAGGTTTAGTGGTTAGGTCGTATGGATTCAAGGTTAGATCTCTCGGTCTAGAGTTTAAGGCTGTAGGATATGGAGGTTACGTATGGTCTGAGGGCTCTAGGGTTGAGTTGTAAACTTCATAGCTAAAGGTTGCAGGTCATGAGGTTAAAATCTGTAGGATTTAATGGTTAGCTCTTGTGGTATGATCTCGGAGCTCTAGGATTAAGAGCTATAGGTTTCATAGCTACAAGTTTGCCAGCTAGAGATATCTTCGTTACTGTTAGTGGTATATTTGCAATGGTCTATGCGCATAGTTTTTCATACGTTTTTCATGCAGATTGATGTCTTCATACTCTTGTGCCTTTTTTAAGCTTTTACTCCCTCTGCATCGTCCTGTAATAAGTCGTAACGCTAAACCAATGTTCTAATGCTATTTTCAAGCTTTTTTCAGATGTTATGAGGTTTATGCGCGTTTCAAGGATTTTTTTAGTCCTAGTTCAGTTACTTAAATCATTTTATAACTAATTAAAAGGTTTTTTCAAGGATATTTCAGATTAAGAGATAGCTACAATTTACCTATTTTTAACACTAACTAAAGTGCGTTCAGTTAGCTTATGTGGTGAGGCAGACGCCCCTCGTCTTTTTCTCTGGACTTAGGACCAGCGTCAGAATTTGTTTTCTGAACGGTAGACTTAACGCCCTCCTCTGCTCTCAATATTCAGCTCTTTTCGTGCTTAGATGTCAGCTACGTTCCAGTATTTGTTGTTTCTCGGAATGAAAATTGTTTTTTTCTGCTCTAGGGCTCCTTCTTTCACTCGCCGTTCAAAATATGGTAATGTCCATGGGCATATGTGGATACTCCATTATCTGCAATTACTCTCTTGTCATCATGTGGAGATAGGGATATTTTGTTCACTTCCACTGACGCAACATTATGTTGATGGGACATAATTAGGTTCATTGGCGTTCTTATGATTTCTCTGCTTTTAAGACAGTCCACATAGCTCTCAAAGGTGATGTACTGTTTAATGGCACTATGTTTTATGCCTTTTATCTTCTTGATTATGCCTCCATCGATGTCGAGTGCATACATCTTCGGTCTCAGTCCAACAAAACGACGAATGATTTTTCCATTGGCTTCATCTTTAAATTTTCCCAACACTTTCTTGTTTTTTGTAGAATGGCATATGGGGTCGCTACGATAATCAGCAGTATCCAGGTGTTCCAGAAAACGTAACTTATCCTGGTATATGTCTCCGGTAGTCACACGATGGATGAAAGAGTCAGTATCCATGTACATGAGCTTCAGATTTTCAAGCCCGTAATACGGCATTAGCACATCATAATGATACCAATACATCAAGGTCTTCGAGATATCCAGCACACACATCCCAATGTATATAGGCTTGTTGAAGACTATCTCCCGTGACGCCATGTGTACTGCAGCCAGATTAGGTCCATATATAGTTCTATCAATAAATGTAGGCTTAGCAACCAGGTTTTCCAATGTCTTCCCATCGGTGACAAGTCGTATATTCAGTCGGTTTCTGATGTTTTCCATAGTTTTACCAAACATGGCATTGTTAAAAAGTTTGTAAAGATACTTCTCGAAATCATTTCTCGATCCTTGTCGTAGCCGGTTATTGAATTCCACATAAGGCTTTAACCAACATGACTGTTGAAATTGTAGCACCCGATGGATTTTAGTCAGTTGTAACCCATGACTAAGGGCCTGCTTCAAGGTCATGTAATGCACCACATACCTAGTTCGTGATCCAAGGTGAGGAATTAGTTTCCTTGTAGAAGAACCCGGGGGCTTGATGCACTCAGGTAGGAACGGTAAATCATTGTGCAGCTCGTGGAGTTCTGTAGGATATTGAAGGTCCACTTCTAAAATGTATCCGAGCGGGTCATCTTCTCGTAGTATATCTAGGTTGATATCTTTAGGAGAAACCCACTTAAAACCCCCGTAAGCAAGGGCCTTCCGCATCGCCCACGCATATTGGTTATTTGCGTCCTCGTACGTAATATATTGAGAGGGCTTACTTGAGTCATACTCCTTCATGTAGTGATTGTTCGCTTCTGCATACCGATGAGAAACTTGGCATAATCCTCCTCTTATACCTGCTTCAACCATGAGTAGATAGTCATAATCCTGTAGTAATTCCAGTTCAGTTCCTGTGTACAACAGCATTGCATCCCACGTAAGCCCGGGTGATGTATAATAATGTGCAGGATCAACTTTATGGGTTTTCAGAGTCTGCTCTCTGAATGTCTCAAACACATCTGCTAGTAGAAGGACATCCGAAGTTAAGTAGAGGTCACTGTAGTCGCCTAGTGTTCTGATGCTGAAGTGACTCCATACGGTTTTTGCATGCTGATACTCTGCATCACTAATTTCTTCTTTGTTTAACTTACTGTAGAATGCTTCTCTCGGAGGAAGTTCTGTTTCACTCAAAACATCCCATGATGTAACGTAATCATAGGGAAACACACCTTTACGCATCATCAATTCGATCTTCTCTGCTCCAAAGTACTTCTGGGTTTCAGGATATGATGTTAGATTTTTTGCTAGTTTATCCAAGCTGGTACTAAGAAAGCGATAGGTATCCACAAAGCGGAGTTTAATGTCACCAACATACTTGGAAAATGATATATAACTTTCCTCTGAGCTAGGAATAACTTCTACTCTCTCGCTAGTACATCCTAACTCCTTAACAATGAAATGGGAGTCATATCTACTCAGGTTATGCATGAAGACAGGAATATAATTAGGTGTTTTACAGGCTAGATTACACTTATTATGTAGACTTCCTCGGTATTCACCGGTTATATGGTCATGATCTCGTACCTTCCAGTTCTCTCCGGTAAATTCTTTACCACATAAGTAACATTCTGTAGAGCATTCGAAAGATTTTTGCTGCTCACATGTTAGTGTTAATGGAGCATCAGTTTTGTATATACTATTAATCTTCTTTGCAAGAGAAGTTAAATACTCCATAAACTTCGCAGCTGCATCATAACCGCGATATACGTAGGGTTCGGTAGGAAGATCGGTCTGTAGGCCTTCCATCGAGGCCGACGGTTTGACATATACACAGAAACTCATAGGGATATGATTCTGATATGGAACTGTATAAGACGTTTCGGGATTAGAAGAACAGCTGTGATAAGGGGTAAGAATGCTTTCAAAGTCGGCATAGAGGACATAAGGCAATTTCAGCATCCTTTCAATGTTCTTGAAACTAACGATGGATTTCTCCGCTGTGGGCATAACAATCCTGGCAGCTCCGTGCTGATTACATATTTTTCTATGTTCATTCAACTTCTCAGCTCCACCTCCCCCACGCTGATCATCAAAGTGCGTAAAACAGCGCTTACAGATGTAGATCTTTCCGTGACGTCTAGTTCTTTGCTGATGAATAAGTTTCTCAAAATGCTTTATATAGACGTAATGCTGGCGTCCAGCAGCGTCGCTTAATAGAAGCAGGTCGCGATGCTCAGTCAGTTCTTCATTGAAAACTTTCATAGGAAACACTTGATTCTTTTCATCCAAACCGAAAACATTTAAGGATATGTTATTTTTTCGTTCAAATTTCGGGATATCACTCCAGCTCATAGGAAATGAGACGCAGCTAAAGTCATATCTTTCTTGAAGATCCTTATACTTGCTAACACGTTGAGGATCCTTGTAAATGAACTTGGCAAGTACGGCGTACATAAAACATTTCTCATCATCATAGTTCTGCGGATTTATACAGGCTCCTTTAGCTCCAACAATAGTCGGTAAAGGGATGTAACTGCTCCCTTTTAGACCATTATTCTTGTTGATCCTAACACGCACACCATCAAGAGCTAATAAAGCCCAGCTGCTTCCTTTAAGTTGACTTTCCTCCATTTCAGTACAAAGTTTCTTGAATTTACTTTCCAATATGGCGTCCAAGTCACTTTCTAAAAATATTGCTTGATTTGGTGTTTTAAAGGCTTTATCAGTAGTATCACCAACGGCATTCACAAATTTACATTCAGCCATGAGGTTAATTTTCACACTTTTATGCATCCTCAGTTGCTTCTGAACGGCTTGAATTATCCGCTGTTTTGATTCCTGGAGATATGTATTCAGGTCTTGGCATGTAGAGCACTGGATGAAATATGATTTCAGTCGATCCTGGAAAGCTGTTTCATATTCTACGACATCGTCTTCATCAGGAACCATTAACAGCAATTTATGTTTGGTAGGCTCGATCTTGAGTTTCTTAGCAGCAGTTATTCTCTGGCATCGTTCTTGATGAGTATCTCTGCGATTCTCAGTATCATAAACATTACCACAATGTTTACATTCGTAAAACCGGCCACATACCAGCTCATGTCTCTTTTTATTGTAGCTTTTCAGGAAACTCTTTGCACATATGCTACACCTATTTTCAGGTATAGTGTCCAACAGAGCCTCCATCGCTATAGTTTTTTTGTTGTGTGCAGGCTAATTCTCTGGGAATATCTTGCCAAGTAAGTGTCTTGATACACTTTTCACTTCTCTTCTTCACCTTGATAAGTTATCAGCGCTACTGATGATGAATTTCACTGTAGAAGCTGATCTGCTATGCTATAAACACACTAGCGTAATTACAATCTAAGATCGATCAAGCTCTCTTTATACACTTAGCACAGACCTAATAGAAAACTTCATCATCCCCTCCACCAACGGGATTCGAAGGTGGCACTCCTATCGGAGAAAACCTAAAGGAAAGCTTCATCACACCACCACCACCTTTGTAGTTCGAAGGGGGCGGTACTATCGGGAAAACCTAACAGAAAACACTATTAACGTGCCACCACCGGGGTTCGAAGATGGTTCTACTATCGGAGAAAACCTTAAAGAAAACTCTGTTCATTTTTGCAGTTTACGATTATTCTTTATCTAGTATACAAATCACACGAGAGAAAAATTTAGACAAATTAAAATTAAAAAAGGCAATAAATAACTAGATTTGAAGATAACATTTAGACAATTCAAACGAGTATAAACATGACTAAGCTACGCGTTTTAGTTTTAAAGTTACATTAGGAGCTCCCATCGCCACTCTTAGGCATCTCTCCATCTTCAATCACACCTTCTTGGAGCCTTTTGATACATCTCTTAACATAACAGTTCGATTTTTCTCAAGTTCATCTATTACACCGTTTAACTCATCTATGGGGCACCCTTAGAATCCTTCACTTCATCGTCAAACACACCTTCTTGAACCGTTTTGATATATTTTAACCTATTTATGTTTGTTGCTACGGGCATCCGTTCTCTTTTCTTAAGTTAAATTATTACGACCATCTTGTTATGTCTGAGTCTCATGCTTATATATTAAACTTTGTGATTAAGTATTTTGATTTGAAAGTCTATGTAAATCGGTTAAGGTAAACATGAGACAAGTCATGATGTATGATCTTATGGGGTGAGCTTGTCAACACGCCTAAAATCATTTATATTTAAAGGTATTTAAATTATCCCACCGAGATTTTAACCCTGATCCTAAGGCGTAAATTACTATTTCAACAACAATCCAGATCTAAAGTATATATGTATACGCTATTTTATTGCGCTAACGTTATTAGTTCAAGAGTTATTTAACATCAAGTTATTGCGACAGAAGCAGTAATTGAACCACGGGTCTCTAGGATACGGAATCATAAATCATTCACATCATATGTTAAATGAAAAGAAGCTGCGCTTTCCCCGCTGTTCTAGGTCCAATAGATAAGAACTAGAACACAATTACATAATTCAATGGATGATGGGAACTGAACAAGGGACCTTCTCAGCTAAACAGTGATAGGGTATGATTAACTACGCAAGGTACCACCATATACATTTGATTTTGCCTCATTAGGCCCATTGGTTACAGAGATATTCAGATTAACTGATACAGGACTCGAACCAGGGACCCTTGAGCTACACATTGTCAGCAAATGATTAACTACGCTAGGTACCACCATATACATTTGATGTTGCCTCATTAGGCCCATTGGTTACAGAGATATTCAGATTAACTGATACAGGACTCGAACCAGGGACCCTTGAGCTACACATTGTCAGCAAATGATTAACAATGAGAAGCATAATCATATAAAGGTTATTTCACTTCTCTAGACCCACTGGTTACAGAGATATTTAAATTAAACAATTCAGGACTCGAACTAAGGACTACAGGTATACAGTATAATTCCTGCGGACCCCGCTAACCATATGTAAGTAATAAAGTTTATCCGAACTCTCTATCATGATTAGTTTCGGAGTCATTCCAATATAAGCAGTACTCTTCTGCACGAGATTCGATTATGAACCGTTGATAAAACTACAAGTCACAGACAGTCAGTAAGGGCATGGACACCCCTTAGCAGACGGTAAAAAAGGCACCATACATCGTCTTTCTCCCCTAGCCGGCATCCCATTGTTTACGCACCCTCTTTATTTATCACATGCAGGCGTGAAGCCGTCTTGTGACAAGGGTTTGACAGCACCCTCTTTATTTATCACATGCAGGTGTGAAGCCGTCTTGTGACAAGGGTTTCCCACGGTTCAGGCACCCTCTTGTGCAGCTGTCTAGTGACAAGGGTTTGACAGGTGATTAATCAAGGAGTAGTATATAAAAGCCCTTTCTAGATACAGCGAGCGGGAGGGGGAAGAGGGGTTGGGAGACATGTCTCGACAGATGTCTGAGGCATGTGGGGGAGGGTTGAGACTGAACACCTGGAATGGAAGAGAACGGATGCCCGTAGCAACAAACATAAATAGGTTAAAGTATATCAAAAGGGTTCAAGAAGGTGTGTTTGACGATGAAGTGAAGGATTCTAAGGGTGCCCCATAGATGAGTTAAACGGTGTTATAGATGAACTTGAGAAAAATCGAACTGTTATGTTAAGAGATGTATCAAAAGGCTCCAAGAAGGTGTGTTTGAAGATGGAGAGATGCCTAAGAGTGGCGATGGGAGCTCCTAATGTAACTTTAAAACTACAACGCGTAGCTTAGTCATGTTTATACTCGTTTGAATTGTCTAAATTTTATCTTCAAATCTAGTTATTTATTGCCTTTTTTTAATTTTAATTTGTCTAATTTTTTCTCTCGTGTGATTTGTATACTAGATAAAGAATAATCGCAAACTGCAAAAATGAACAGAGTTTTCTTTAAGGTTTTCTCCGATAGTAGAACCATCTTCGAACCCCGGTGGTGGCACGTTAATAGTGTTTTCTGTTAGGTTTTCCCGATAGTACCGCCCCCTTCGAACTACAAAGGTGGTGGTGGTGTGATGAAGTTTTCCTTTAGGTTTTCTCCGATAGGAGTGCCACCTTCGAATCCCGTTGGTGGAGGGGATGATGAAGCTTTCTATTAGGTCTGTGCTAAGTGTATAAAGAGAGCTTGATCGATCTTAGATTGTAATTACGCTAGTGTGTTTATAGCATAGCGGATCAGCTTCTACAGTGAAATTCATCATCAGTAGCGCTGATAACTTATCAAGGTGAAGAAGAGAAGTGAAAAGTGTATCAAGACACTTACTTGGCAAGATATTCCCGGAGAATTAGCCTGCACAGAACAAAAAACTATAGCGATGGAGGCTCTGTTGGACACTATACCTGAAAATAGGTGTAGCATATGTGCAAAGAGTTTCCTGAAAAGCTACAATAAAAAGAGACATGAGCTGGTATGTGGCCGGTTTTACGAATATAAACATTGTGGTAATGTTTATGATACTGAGAATCGCAGAGATACTCATCAAGAACGATGCGAGAGAATAACTGCTGCTAAGAGACTCAAGATCGAGCCTACCAAACATAAATTGCTGTTAATGGTTCCTGATGAAGACGATGTCGTAGAATATGAAACAGCTTTCCAGGATCGACTGAAATCATATTTCATCCAGTGCTCTACATGCCAAGACCTGAATACATATCTCCAGGAATCAAAACAGCGGATAATTCAAGCCGTTCAGAAGCAACTGAGGATGCATAAAAGTGTGAAAATTAACCTCATGGCTGAATGTAAATTTGTGAATGCCGTTGGTGATACTACTGATAAAGCCTTTAAAACACCAAATCAAGCAATATTTTTAGAAAGTGACTTGGACGCCATATTGGAAAGTAAATTCAAGAAACTTTGTACTGAAATGGAGGAAAGTCAACTTAAAGGAAGCAGCTGGGCTTTATTAGCTGTTGATGGTGTGCGTGTTAGGATCAACAAGAATAATGGTCTAAAAGGGAGCAGTTACATCCCTCTACCGGCTATTGTTGGAGCTAAAGGAGCCTGTATAAATCCGCAGAACTATGATGATGAGAAATGTTTTATGTACGCCGTACTTGCCAAGTTCATTCACAAGGATCCTCAACGTGTTAGCAAGTATAAGGATCTTCAAGAAAGATATGACTTTAGCTGCGTCTCATTTCCTATGAGCTGGAGTGATATCCCGAAATTTGAACGAAAAAATAACATATCCATAAATGTTTTCGGTTTGGATTAAAAGAATCAAGTGTTTCCTATGAAAGTTGTCAATGAAGAACTGACTGAGCATCGCGACCTGCTTCTATTAAGCGACGCTGCTGGACGCCAGCATTACGTCTATATAAAGCATTTTGAGAAACTTATTCATCAGCAAAAAACTAGACGTCACGGAAAGATCTACATCTGTAAGCGCTGTTTTACGCTCTTTGATGATCAGCGTGGGGGAGGTGGAGCTGAGAAGTTGAATGAACATAGAAAAATATGTAATCAGCACGGAGCTGCCAGGATTGTTATGCCCACAGCGGAGAAATCCATCGTTAGTTTCAAGAACATTGAAAGGATGCTGAAATTGCCTTATGTCCTCTATGCCGACTTTGAAAGCATTCTTACCCCTTATCACAGCTGTTCTTCTAATCCCGAAACGTCTTATGCAGTTCCATATCAGAATCATATCCCTATGAGTTTCTGTGTATATGTCAAACCGTCGGCCTCGATGGAAGGCCTACAGACCGATCTTCCTACCGAACCCTACGTATATCGCGGTTATGATGCAGCTGCGAAGTTTATGGAGTATTTAACTTCTCTTGCAAAGAAGATTAATAGTATATACAAAACTGATGCTCCATTAACACTAACATGTGAGTAGCAAAAATCTTTCGAATGCTCTACAGTATCTTACTTATGTGGTAAAGAATATACCGGAGAGAACTGGAAGGTACGAGATCATGACCATATAACCGGTGAATACCGAGGAAGTCTACATAATAAGTGTAATCTAGCCTGTAAAACATCTAATTATATTCCTGTCTTCATGCATAACCTGATTGGATATGACTCCCATTTCATTGTTAAGGAGTTAGGATGTACTAGCGAGAGAGTAGAAGTTATTCCTAGCTCAGAGGAAAGTTATATATCATTTTCCAAGTATGTTGGTGACATTAAACTCCGCTTTGTGGATACCTATCGCTTTCTTAGTACCAGCTTGGATAAACTAGCAAAAAATCTAACATCATATCCTGAAACCCAGAAGTACTTTGGAGCAGAGAAGATCGAATTGATGATGCGTAAAGGTGTGTTTCCCTATGATTACGTTACATCATGGGATGTTTTGAGTGAAACAGAACTTCCTCCGAGAGAAGCATTCTACAGTAAGTTAAACAAAGAAGAAATTAGTGATGCAGAGTATCAGCATGCAAAAACCGTATGGAGTCACTTCAGCATCAGAACACTAGGCGACTACAGTGACCTCTACTTAACTTCGGATGTCCTTCTACTAGCAGATGTGTTTGAGACATTCAGAGAGCAGACTCTGAAAACCCATAAAGTTGATCCTGCACATTATTATACATCACCCGGGCTTACGTGGGATGCAATGCTGTTGTACACAGGAATTGAACTGGAATTACTACAGGATTATGACCATCTACTCATGGTTGAAGCAGGTATAAGAGGAGGATTATGCCAAGTTTCTCATCGGTATGCAGAAGCGAACAATCACTACATGAAGGAGTATGACTCAAGTAAGCCCTCTCAATATATTACGTACGAGGACGCAAATAACCAATATGCGTGGGCGATGCGGAAGGCCCTTGCTTACGGGGGTTTTAAGTGGGTTTCTCCTAAAGATATCAACCTAGATATACTACGAGAAGATGAGCCGCTCGGATACATTTTAGAAGTGGACCTTCAATATCCTACAGAACTCCACGAGCTGCACAATGATTTACCGTTCCTACCTGAGTGCATCAAGCCCCCGGGTTCTTCTACAAGGAAACTAATTCCTCACCTTGGATCACGAACTAGGTATGTGGTGCATTACATGACCTTGAAGCAGGCCCTTAGTCATGGGTTACAACTGACTAAAATCCATCGGGTGCTACAATTTCAACAGTCATGTTGGTTAAAGCCTTATGTGGAATTCAATAACCGGCTACGACAAGGATCGAGAAATGATTTCGAGAAGGATCTTTACAAACTTTTTAACAATGCCATGTTTGGTAAAACTATGGAAAACATCAGAAACCAACTGAATATACGACTTGTCACCGATAGGAAGACATTGGAAAACCTGGTTGCTAAGCCTACATTTATTGATAGAACTATATATGGACCTAATCTGGCTGCAGTACACATGGCGTCACGGGAGATAGTCTTCAACAAGCCTATATACATTGGGATGTGTGTGCTGGATATCTCGAAGACCTTGATATATTGGTATCATTATGATGTGCTAATGCCGTATTACGGGCTTGAAAATCTGAAGCTCATGTACATGGATTCTGACTCTTTCATCCATCGTGTGACTACCGGAGACATATACCAGGAGAAGTTACGTTTTCTGGAACACTTGGATACTGCTGACTATCCTAGCGACCACATATGCCATTCTACAAAAAACAAGAAAGTGTTGGGAAAATTTAAAGATGAAGCCAATGGAAATTTCATTCGTCGTTTTGTTGGACTGAGACCGAAGATGTATGCACTCGACATCGATGGAGGCATAATCAAGAAGATAAAAGGCATAAAACATAGTGCCATTAAACAGTACATCACCTTTGAGAGCTATGTGGACTGTCTTAAAAGCAGAGAAATCATAAGAACGCCAATGAACCTAATTATGTCCCATCAACATAATGTTGCGTCAGTGGAAGTGAACAAAATATCCCTATCTCCACATGATGACAAGAGAGTAATTGCAGATAATGGAGTATCCACATATGCCCATGGACATTACCATATTTTGAACGGCGAATGAAAGAAGGAGCCCTAGAGCAGAAAAAAAAAACAATTTTCATTCCGAGAAACAACAAACACTGGAACGTAGCTGACATCTAAGCACGAAAAGAGCTGAATAATGAGAGCAGAGGAGGGCGTTAAGTCTACCGTTCAGAAAACAGATTCTGACGCTGGTCCCAAGTCCAGAGACAAAGACGAGGGGCGTCTGCCTCACCACATAAGCTAACTGAACGCACCTTTGTTAGTGTTAAAAATAGGTAAATTGAAAAAGTAACTATCTCTTAATCTGAAATATCCTTGAAAAAACCTTTTAATTAGTTATAAAATGATTTAAGTAACTGAACTAGGACTAAAAAAATCCTTGAAACGCGCATAAACCTCATTACATCTGAAAAAAAGCTTGAAAATAGCATTAGAACATTGGTTTAGCGTTACGACTTATTACAGGACGATGCAGAGGGAGTAAAAGCTTAAAAAAGGCACAAGAGTATGAAGACATCAATCTGCATGAAAAACGTATGAAAAACTATGCGCATAGACCATTGCAAATATACCACTAACAGTAACGAAGATATCTCTAGCTGGCAAACTTGTAGCTATGAAACCTATAGCTCTTAATCCTAGAGCTCCGAGATCATACCACAAGAGCTAACCATTAAATCCTACAGATTTTAACCTCATGACCTGCAACCTTTAGCTATGAAGTTTACAACTCAACACTAGAGCCCTCAGACCATACGTCCTCCATATCCTACAGCCTTAAACTCTAGACCGAGAGATCTAACCTTGAATCCATACGACCTAACCACTAAACCTACAGCCTTTAACCTTCAGGCCTGCGAGCTTAAGCTATGAGACCTACATCCTTTAAACCCCCTGGCCCTAAGATCATGGCTCAAGATCTAACCATGTGAGCAAAAGAGATGAGGAACATAACCAATATACATAGCCTTTCAGATCAAAAGACATAATCAAAAAGGCTAAGATATAAGCATAAGACCTCAATACATAACAAAGTGGAATAGAGTTCCTGAAAGCATAGAGAAGGTACGAAAAACAAGAAACCTCAGCAACAAAAGAAGCTCAATTTTAGGAAAAGAGAAGCAGATACACAAAGGGTTAAATTTACTGTATAAAGATCTGTAATCAGCATATATACCTCTTGCAGTGACAAAGATAGCTATAAGATCGATATGCCTAAAAACTTTGCATCATACATACAAGTAGTTAGCATGAGAAAAGAAACATGCTTAGGATAGGTTAAGGAGGTAAAAACAGGGGCAGCTTAAGAAAAGAGAACGAATGTTAATAACAGAATCAACTAGGTTCAACAATGATCAAGAAGTTAAAACCATGGGATATATTAGGTTAGGTTAAAGAGGTAGAATAGAGGAACTTAAGGAAAGAGAACAATTAGGTTAACAGATGCAACAAAGGAAGCCGCTAACAAAACACAGCTAGGTTACAATAATGATGAAAAAGGTAGAAATGAAGGAGTATATTAGGTTAGTTTATAATAGGATGACATAGTAAAGCATAAATGTAGGACTTGCCTCGAGATTAACCGCCTTTAATCGCTGGACTAGCAAACTGAACTTCAAAATGATAAGACCATACCTCAGCCTATAAAACATAGATAAAAGACCCTACGGTCTTTATCCTCTAGACCAACAACATTTAGCTATGAACCCTACAACCCTTAACCCTAGAGCTCATGCCACATTAAATCCTATAGGTATTAACCTCCCATACCAGCAACCCTACCTGTTAAAACCTGCAACCCTTAACCCTAGAGCCCCAGATCATACCTCAAGACCTAACCTCTAAATCCCACAGCTTTCAAGCTTCAGACCAACAGACTTTACCTAAGAAACCCTGCAGCCCCTTAACCCTGGAGCGCCAGATCATACCTCAAGACCTGACCTCTAAATCCCACAGCTTTCAAGCTCCAGACCAACAGACTTTACCTAAGAAACCCTGCAGCCCTTAACCCTAGAGTGCCAGATCATACCTCAGGACCTGGTCTCTAAATCCTACAGCTGTAAACCATCCAGACCAACAGACTTCACCTCCAGACCAACAGACATCACCTGTGAAACTCTTAACCCTAGAGCCTAAGATCATGCCACAGGAGCTAACCATTAAATCCTATAGCTATTAACCTCCCATACCAGCAGTCCTACCTGTTAAAATCTGCAACCCTTAACCCTAGAGCCCCAGATCATAGCTCAAGACAAGCTCTGGTCATACCTCAGGACACAGCATTATAAGTTACAGAAAATTAAGAGGATTGACTGCCTACCTAAACACTGTCTAAATCCACTAAACATACAGATTGCGCATGGCCGCCATCTTGCTCATTTGGGTCTGCGCTGGAACACTCTCAAATACCCTACTGAGGACCAATAAAAACTCACACTTCAGTAGGTACAAAACGTAATAAGCCCCCTTTTATGTAATTCTACTCTAGACGTCTATGTTGATGGTAGATCCGTGCTTAAATTGAGACATAATAAATAAAGCACTGCAGTTGTTTATACTTATAAAATCCTTACTGTAATGTCCGTCACCCTCCGGACATGTTAATTCACTGTAGAGATTTAATCAATCCAAGTACCAGATAAAGCACATACTTCAGTTGCTAAAACACATCGTATTCCTGCCGTATTGTAGGTCCCTGTACAGTCATGTACCTATACTCGTTGTAGGGACGTGCTTAAGCTAATTAACACATAAAGCATACAATCCACCTTTTCGAGAGCTTCACACACCTGATGCTATGAGCTTATCCACATTTATAAGGGCAGACATTTATAAGGGCATAGGCCCGTACTCAGGATATGTACCGCATAAAGTTCCCCCAGAAGTAGCTCAGAGTTCTCGTAACCCTGTTGCACTACAATGTATAGTTGTGTAACAATAGTGCTCGAGCGAAGTACCAGAGAAGCACGCACCTCTGTCGCTAGGAGTCATCTATGCTGTAATTCAGGTTCCGTGTCAACAGGTGTACACGCGGTAGAGCCGTGCTCAATATGAGTACCTTATAAACCACATTCTCCAGTTGCACGGAGACACAAGCCTGCTGCACTGCATGTTCCGTCTGACCACTTACAATCGAAGTGTAGCCGTACTCAACCTACATGTGAGTTATGGTGCATACTCTATTTGCTAGGAGATATTACAGCCTTCCTATAATATAGGTCCGCCAATTGACAAGTATACTCGTGATATAGCTGCACTAAACCTAAGTACTATATAAAATACACATTGCAGTTGCTAGGAGATATAACCCAGGTGAAATGTGCGTCACCTCACACCACATACGCTTGTGGTAAAGCCGTGGCCAATATAAGTACCATATACGGCAGAACCTCCCGTTGAAAAGAGACAGCATGTCCCTCTGGTGATGTACGTCCCGTATCAACAAGTATACTCATGATGCATTCAAAAAGAAACCAAGTAACACATAAAGCACACACGCAAGTTGCTTGGAAACATCATAAGTGTACTGTATTACACGTCCTTCTCTAGAAATTCATACTGGTAGAGAGACATGCTCAAGTAACGTACCAGATAGGACACGCACTCCAGTTGCTAACAGAGATCCCAATGTGCTCACCGTTTGTGCCCTTCACTGTGTACAGTCGTAGCAGAGCCGCGCTGATGCTATATACCACAAATAGCATACACACAATCTGCTAGGATATCATAGTATCCCTATTTATTATTCCACCTTCAGAAGGATTATATTCAAGGTAGATTCAAGCTCAAGCTAAGCAATAGATAAAACACACAGTAGAGTTGCTAGGAGTCATGATCAGTCTGCTCTACTCTACCTTCTTTCACAGTGTATACACATTCAATTTTGTACCTCTATTGGCGAAATGGGGAATTACTAAGATGAACGTAGAAATAAGCTTTTGATGAAGACATTAATTCAACGTCAGTGTGGAATTTCGCTGTTTATTTTAAGGGTTCATTTCATTATATGTGTTTCAGAGTGCGGTTATAGTGACTATTTGAAGCGTGCCTCAATGAGGAGCACATATACCCATTACTCATTACCGTGCTTCTGCGGAGTTTTGCTATCGTAAAACCATTAAAGGGTGATTCGTAAACAATATTTTAAAATTCGTCCGTAAATTTGGTCCGCATAACAGAAGCAGGAAAAATAAACTCAAATGAAGATTAAATCGCTTTTGAGTTTTCTATAGCTTGTCTTATTGTTTCCTTTCAATTGAACAGGTTATATGAAATAAAATATCCCTATCCTTGTTTAAAAAGGAGCAAACTTTAGTGTGTCATATGGTGTCCGCCTATAACCGGTTATTACAAACTGAAGTTCTGACTATTGTTAATCGATGATGAAGTTACGATACTACAATTCTGTATTAGTACACCTTCAAGGAACATTTGCTCAGAAACAGATAAAGTTAAATATACTTGTGCATTAAGTAGTTGAATATTATAAGGTTTAAACGCTGCCAACACTTTCTAAATCTTACAACATATAATTTGCATGTGATAAAGTGCTGCATATTTCTAAGTTTATCTTTTGAAAGCATTTAATTTGCTGTATTAGTGTTTTATTCGTTTTTAAATGCTCTCCCTGGAACACTTATAATAACTTAATGACAAGCTTCTGTATTCAGGAGTAAATCGTTTCATATATTCAGTGATTCAAACCAGTTTAAATACATATCCCCATCTTTTACCTACCAGGTCTCCCTCGGTTTGCAGTGTACTAAAGGTTAAGTTCCCTGTTCATAGTCATGCTATATTGCAATATTCTGCACTTTTTTCCCTTAAAATTCATTTGTTGGACTTTACGGCTACACCATGCTAATTAGGTGCAAGATCTTTGGATGGGTAGGATAAGCGAAGGACAAAATATGAGAATGAATAAAACTACGTGTCCCCAAAATCACAGGATAAATTGATCCTAAATTCGTATCTTTTCGAAATGTAAGCTTATGAAGCAAATTCTACTCGTAGTATTTAAGTCATTCTGCGAGCTGCTGCCGTGATGGGTGGTACAAACATTTTTTGAGGTGCTTGAAGGGAACAGAGATTACTGCTATTTCGAGTAAGGGGTCTAAATAAATACCGTGCGGGTTATTTAAACACTTACTAGATATTGGTTCCTATATACTAACTAAAAGATATTTGCTGTATAGGACATCCAGCATATACAGTTAACTTTCTAGTCTTCTGCTTCCTACATATTCAGCTACAACAATGATCATGAACATGCAAAATATTCGTATTTAATTACGTATACATTGACGTAGCCTTATTCCTAGAACAACATTCCGTCTGTAGCTTTACCTGCATACAATTAAGCATCAGATATGCAGTTTATTGCATATATGAGCAAATATATGCGTACATGCAGAGAAAAGAACTCGAATAAAACATGTGGAATGTAGCAGCTGAAGTTGAAAACCTCCTGAGAGGGGCTGTCCCTACATTGGCAAACAAAACCACTATTATTTTTGTACGTGTGTTCATAATGCTTTCCTCCATAATGACCAGTTAGCACAGTAATGTCATGAGGCTTTGAATAATAGGACTCTGATGTATCTTCCACAAAGCACTTAATTTCCAAAACGTCAATAATACCCACAAACCAGCCTATGATCTCATTTTTATATTGGTGTACACGTCCGCTGTGTAAGTTTGGATAAATGATAAAACAAAATGGAAACTAGTATCTTTGAGCCAAACAAATTGCACCGCATCTGTTCCCTAATATAAGATATAGGTATTGTAGCATTAGCATAATATAAATCTCACGCCCAGCTATGAATGGAAAAGTCAGTCATACTCGACTCACTCAAATGTACCCGGATGTCTTACCCATCAGGGGCTCTGGTTATGTGAGTACAGGTGTGGCGACCCCGGGGTACTCTAGCCAATCATCATCCCCATTTTGTATGTGCCACGTTTAACTCCACTAGCCCTAAGTTTCTTCCACTTTTAAGTTTATTGTTAGACTCTAGCTTTAAGTGTTTAGGTTTACAAACTCCTGTATCACCAACAGGGATCTTTCCTGCCTCCGTAGTTCCTGTTCCATGGTTATAGCGCAGCTTCCAGCCTGTGTACTCTAAGGAGGTCTCAAGCATGAAGGTTGAGTGGACTTTGCTCACTACCTCTTTTGAGCGACAAAGGTGTGGAGCCGTTCCATAGCCACGTACACCCACGTAGCTCCACAGGGGCCCAGTCGCCTAGGATACATCGGTGGCCATGCTTCGCTGGGGTGCACAAGGGGACTCGACGTCTTACCGCTGCTTGGGGCCTGGTGTAAACAACCAGAAGTCTCCTGAATCCACGCTGGTTACATGTAGACTGCATGGCCTAGAGTCAGGAGCCACTGGTGGATATCCCGGTGTGTGGGGGCATCAAGCCGGCCCTGTCTATGGTGAAATTGCATCACGTAGGTTAGTAGTGATACTCGGAGGGTAACTCCTCTGAAGTATTCTCTGAGATCGGGCCTCAGGTGTGTACCTCAACCCGGCACAGACCGGAAGATTTCGGTGTCTCTCCTTTTCATCCCCCGGATGGCTGGCTGACGCTGACGGTTCCGTAAGGGGGACCTATAACCGTGGCTCCTCTGCGCTGCTCTCTATGAACTCCATGCTTTTACGTTATGCAGTTAAATAGTGTCAACAAGAATGAGACACACTTGAATCCTTTCTATATCCAAAGAGAACTGGATAAGCTCTGTGGTCAAGTGAAAAATGCAACACGGTGTAAGGACGGCAGTCTGCTAATTGAGATAGCCAAAAATACTCAGGCAGACAACTTGTTGACAGCTAGTCTGCTTGGTTCGTACCCTGTAAAGGTGGAAGAGCAGAAGACCCTGAACAATTGTCGCAGAGCTGTCACTACGGCAAGCCTGGATCTCCATCGAGGAAATTGTTAACTGTCTGTCAGACCAAGGAGTGGTTGTAGCATTCATGTTGATGGGGAAGAAGGAGGAACAGCCGTTTCCATTACGAACGGCCTTCCTCAGCTTCGAACGCACTGTCTTACCTACATTCAGCCTGTGTGGCTACGAACGTGGCTCTGTTCGTTCATATATTTCTAGCCCATGCGTTGTTACCGCTGCCAGAGGTTCGGGCACACTCAGAAACGCTGTACAGGCTCGCCATTATGCTCTCGCTGTGGCCGCGACGCTCACGATGGCTCCCAGTGCGCTCAGGACCCCACCTGTGTCAACTGTGACGGTGCGCACCCATCGGCATTCCGCGATTGTCCTCGTTTTGTGGAGGAAGAGACCATCCACGAGCTTCATGTGAAAGATCACCTAACCTTTCCTCAGGCGCGGTAACGTTACCATGAACTTCACCCTACTACTACCTTGAAGTATTCTGCAGCTGTTCGCCAGACTGTTCAGAAACATGACGCCGTTGTGCAAGCGTTCCCTAGCTTTCCGTCTCGTGTGTCCATAGGAGTCCCAACTGATATTCTGATAAGTGAGCTGGCCGTTCCCGGAAAGAATTACCCTCTTTCCCTAGGGAATCCAAGCGTCGTCGTGATCCAAGGGAATCTTCTCGATGATCCTCTGAGGAGTTCTCTGGGTGGGACTCAGATCAACATTGCCCATCTTAGCCACTCTCGGATTCCAATCGTTTCGTGCTCCTAGAACCGCGGTTCGCTCTTGGTAAGGTGTCACACACAGAGGAGGAAATGGACCAGGAGGCGTTTGCCGCCATTGGTCGGGCATCTGTTAAAAAGGCAAGAGAAGCCTTCCGCGAAAGGCGTTAGCCCGTCACCTAAGAAAAAGGGCAAGCTTATTAGGCCACTGCTATCCTCAACCTACTAGAGTGAATTGATCGCGATATCTCCTATTGTACTTCTCGGCCATCATACGCTGGAATCTACGGGGACTTCGCAGCCACCCAGCAGAACTTGAGCTTATGCTCCATGAGTATGCGCCTATGGTGATGTGTCTTCAAGAAACGAAATTCCGTCCGCAGGACTCTTCAGATCAGGCGATACTCTGTACTACGCTGTGACCTTTTGCCGGAAGAGGGGCTCTTGCACACGGGAGTACTAGGGTGCTCCACCGGAATGATCTCTTTATCGAACCTGTTTCCTTATAGTCTGATATTCAGGCCATGGCTCTCCGTCTTACACTGCTCTCCATCCAATTCACCATTTGCAATATCTATCTGCGTCCGTCTGGCGACCTCTCGATCAGGGTTATCGAGGATCTCTTTTCCCAGTTATACACACCTTTTCTACTGGTTGGAGACGTCAACGCCCATCACCCGCTCTGGGGCTCTCACAGAGCCTGCGCAAAATGTCAACGAATTGCCGATTTCTTGGATACCCATAAACTAACGGTCCTGAACACCGGAGCGCCAACCTTTTTTTTCTGACGCCTACCACAGCTTTTCATACCTTGATTTGGCTGTTTGTTCTGCGCCGATAGCAGTTTCCTTTCAATGGTCTGCCCTATCTGATCCATTGAGGAGCGATCACTTCCCCTGTTCTAATAGTCTGTTGCTCCCCAATACCACTTCCACGTATATCCCTAGTTGGCGCTTCGACCGCGCCAACTGTCATTGTTCAAGTATAATGAAAACGACTCTGCAAATGCCCTGGTGGACGATCTTACGCCAATTCTCTCCGCCGCTGAATACTCTATTCCTCTGTCGACAGCGTCATCCCTACGATTTCCCGTATTTTGTTGACGGATGAATGCCGCAGTGCTATCCGTTACCGCAGACGTGACCTCAGGATTTTTCAGTACCACCCAAAGCTAGATAACCTGATAATTTACAAGAAACTGCGTGCCCTGTCTCGAGAGATCATAAAGGAAAGTAAAACGGACTATCCCTCTGTTGTATGGGATAGGTTACGGTAGGTTGCCGGGAAAGCGGCCCATACGCCAATCGCCGGTCTTAAAGCCGCTGCAGGAGCTGTCATGGATAGCTTAGATATATCTAACAACCTAGCTGGTACTTTTGCTCAGGTATCCAGCTCCGATAAATATTTGCCCGACTTTGTTCCAATTAAGGCTCAGGTGGAATCTCAAGGTATCTCCTTTCTTTCTGCCAACCTAGAAAATTACAATCGCCTTTTCACCATGACGGAGTTAGACCATGTCCTGTCATATTCTCGATTATCGGCACCAGGACCAGACGGTGTTCACATGCGCATGTTGCAGCAGCTCTCTCCTGAGGGTAAGGCTTTCTTGCTCAAGGTCTATAATCACGTTTAGGCTGACGCCACTTTTCCCGATATGTGGCGGGAGGCCACAGTTATACCCCTACTGAAGCCTGTCATGGACGGGTATCTTCCCTCCAGCTAACGTCCCATTTCCCTTACCAGTTGCATTTGCAAGGTAATTAAAGGCATGGTCAATTGACGGTTGGTATGGTGGCTGGAAACTCAAGACCTCTTGAACAACACCCAGTGTGTTTTTCGCAGATGGCGTTCAACTCTCGATCATCTAGTGCCTCTGTCGACGCAAATATTGAACGGATTTCTCGAGCAGAGCCAAACCGTCGGGATTTTCTTCGACCTCAAGAAGGCCTACGATATATATTTGCGAGCGAGCATTCTTCGTTCCCTGCACGCCTATAACCTGCGTGGGCACCTCCCAATGTTCATCCAAGAGTTCCTAAAGAACAGCGTTTTTCGCCTAAGGTTCTGCTCGGTGTTTTCGGACCTCTCTGTTCAAGAGAATAGCGTGCAACCGGAATCGGATCTAATCGTTACACTGTTCGCCGTCGCCATTAATTCCATTAAACAATGTATTTCTTCCGGAGTTAAATCGTGTCTTTTCGTAGACGACTTCGCCATTTACTGTGCATCCCAGCGCTCGCCCTTTTTGGAACGGCGACTGCAACAATGTCTGGACAATCTTTTTGTATGGAGCTCCAACACCGGCTTTCGTTTCTCCACTGAAAAGTACCTATGCATCAACTTCTGGTGTCGCTGCAGACGATTACCACCTTTGCTCCGATTTGGTCCAACCATTCTTCCCCGTCGCCGATGAGACGTCCTTTTTGTGCTTGACCTTCGACAGGAAACTTAGCTGGTCATCGCATCTTCTACAGTGGAAGGTCCGATGTGTTCGTTCGCTAAATATCTTGCGGTTACAGAGTGGCACTTCTTCGGGGGTGGATCGGACAATTTTGCTCCGCTTATATCGCACATTTATGAGATTCAAATTGGATTATGGCTGCGTCATTTACTCAATTGCCCGTCCATTTGTGTTGAACTTATTGGACGTCGTTCATAATCGGCGCATTCGTCTGGCTACCGGCGCCTTCCCAAATATCCCGGTCGTAAGCCTTTATGCCTAAGCAGGAGAACCTCTTCTGTCCTATAGACGTGCAGTCCTGCTACGGAGTTATGACTGTGGGCTCAAGTGTGTGCCTACGCCCCCCACGTTTGCTCTCTTTTTCGACGCAGTGCTGCATCTTAGTTATGCGCATTGTCTGGCTGGTACCAAGCCTGCTGGTTTTCGTTTATATGAGCCTCTGCAGCATGCTCTCCAACTGCCTCGCCTCTTTCCTAAGGGGAAGATGCTTTTTCCCTTGGCTCCGTTCGAGGTCCCACGTAGATCTTGGGATGTTGGAGTTTCGAAAATCTCTGGTGCATGCGTCCGTTATCTGCACCTGATTTTTGGATTTCCTATCCGGCTACGGTGACCGTATTTTAATCAACACTGACGGCTGAAAGGGTATCCAAGGTGTTGGAAGCGCCTCTCTCTGTGGAAACGCTACGTACACCTTCGGTATGCCTAGTAGCACTTCCGTTTTCGGTGCAAATTTCTATGCTAATTACCGAGCCCTATTGCACGCCCGCATCGCAACCTGGGTGACTGCCTGTCTCTGAGTGCTTCCTTCAGTGCCTTACAGTGTTTGCATGAGCTGTACAACTACCATGCTATTGTACAGCGTGTCCAGGATGCCATCCACGCTCTAAGCACCTGTGGCGAGAGGGTTATTTGTGCTTGGATTCCTGGACACGTTGGCTTGCCGCGAAACGAGCAGTCGGATTTGGCGGCAAAGGCGGCATCTCCAGCACCCCAAATCCGAGCTGCTTAAGTCACATCTGAAGACTTCAGGCTAGTTGTTCGGTGAGCAGTGCTTTTCCGATGGCGGAAGGACTGGTTGATTCTTCTTTGTAACAAACTGCGAGAGGTTAAGGACATTCCGACTCCTTGGAGGACCTCTCAGCGTGTTTCTCGTCGCAAAGAATTGATTGTGGTATCACTGCACTCAACCTAAGTCACTGGAAATATTACGAACCTGCCGTACACCACATCCTGTCTCCCTACATACATTGGTGGTAGCACTGTGTTTAACCTAAGCAATTGGAAATATTACGAACCTACACTACTCCACATTCTGTCTCCCTGCATGTACTGGAGGTGGCACCACACTCAACGGGAGTAACTACAAATATTACAAACCTGCACTAAACCACATCCTATCTCCCTACATGCACTGGTGACAGCTCTGCACTAACCTAAACAATTGGACATATAACGACCCTGCATTAAACCACATCTTGTCTCCCTGCATATACTAGCAGTAGGACCACACTCAAGCTAAGAAATTGGACATATTATTACACTGCCCTTTACCACATCCTGTCTCCCTAGATGTACCGGTAGTAGCATTGCACTCAACATAAATATTTAGAAATATTAGGACCTGCCCTATACCACATCTCTTCTCCCTACATATACTGCTTCTAGCACTACTCCCAACCTGCACATTTAGACATATAACGACCCTGACCTGCACCATATCTTGACTCCCTACATGTACTAGTGGTAGCACTACACTCAATCTAAGTATTTGGATATATTACCACATCGCCCTACATATACTGGTGGTAGCACAGCGTTGAACCTAAGTAATTGGAAATATTACGATCCTACCCTTCTCCACATTCTGTCTCCCTACATGTAGTAGAGGTGGTACCACACCCAACAGGAGTATATTCAAATATTACGAACCTGCCCTACTCCATATCTTGTCTCCGCACATGTACTAGTGGTAACATTGCACTCAAGCTAAGCAATTGGAAATATTACGACTCTGCCCTACAACACATCTAGTCTGCCTAAATGTACTAGTGGTACCATTGCTCTCAAGCTAAGCGATTGGAAGTATTACGACCCTGCCCTACAACACATCTTGTCTCCGTACTAGTGGTAGCACAAACTCAACCTACGTTATTGAACATGTTATGGCCCTGCCCTGCACCACATCTTGTCTCTCCACATGTACTGTTGGTAGCACTGCACTCAACCTAAGTTATTGGACATATTACGGCCCTTCCCGTCACTATATCTTGTCTCCCTACATGTACTAGTGTTAGCACCACACTCAACCGAAGTTGTTAGACATGTTACGGCTCGGCCATGCACCACATCTTGTCTTCCTACATGTACTGGTGCCAGCACTGCACTCAAATGTAATTCGACATTTTACGAGCATGACCTACACCACACCTTGTTTTTCTACGTGTACTTGCTAGCGCTAAAGTCAACCTAAGTAACTGGACATAATATGACCGTGCCCTACACCTCATCTTGTCTCCCTACACGAACTGGTGGTAGCACAGCACTCAGCGTAAGCAATTGGAAATATTACGATCCTGCTCTTAACCACATCTTGTCGCACTATATATAGTGGTGATAGCACTGCACCCTATCTAAATAACTGGAAATATGACAACCCTGCCCCACACCACATCTTGTCTCCCTACGTGTACTGGCTGGATCACCGTACTCAACATAAGCAATTAGACATATTACGATTTACCCTACACCAGATCCTGTCTCCCTACATGTACTTGTGGTATCACCGTCCTCAACATAAGTAATTGGAAATAATACGACCCTGCCCTACATCACATCATATCTCCCTAGAAACTTTTATGTTAGTACCGTACTCCACATAAGTAGCAGTACATATTACGACAGTGCCTTACTCCGTGTTTTGTCTCCCTACTTTTACTGTTTTTGGCACTGTACTCAAACAAAGTAATTGCATATATTACGCCCTGCCTTACACCACAACCTGTCTCGCTAAATTTACTTCCGCAACACCGTACTCAACCTAAGTAAATGAACACATTATGTCCCGGTATTACATCACAGCGTGTCTCAGTGCATGTACTAGGAAAACTGTTATGTTCAAGCTTAATACCTGGACACCTCACATTACTGTGTTGTTGTGAAGTCCCTCTGACTCCATGTACTGTTGTAGGCATCGTACTCAAGCGTAGTGCTTGGAGCCATGATACTCTTTTGTTACTGTAGAGCCTTTCTTATAATATGCATCATGGGTAACACCCTGCCTAAGTTAAGGACTAGATATATCGAGTTTCTGCAGTACTCCATAGTAAAAATCACTATATGCAAAGGGTAAACCAACATGGGCAAGTCAAATACTTGTTCACCTCCCATTTCTGTATTGCTCTATAACGAGTCCTGCTATATGCGCTAGTAGTAACAACCTGTTCAGTCCATGTGATAGGTGACATAATATCCATTGTTTACTCTACAGCTTGCCCCACCAGGTGTACTTGTAGCAGCATCGTACACGAGCTAAAATTTAAATAATAAGTCATGATATTTGCTAGTAAGCGTCATAACCCTGTTCATCTGAACAACCAGTCTCTATCGCTTATATGACTTTCGTTCTAAATCTTAAAGAAGATGCCATAAAAACAGTTAGGAGAGATCACATTCGTGTTGTACTGTACAGAACTCTCTACATATACTCGTGGTCGCATTGTGATGATACTAAGTACTCAAGAATGTCTCCATTACAGCTACCAGCATCAGAGCAGTTTTGTATTGAACAACAAACTCTGTATGTGTACTCCGGATAACACAATGTTCAGGTTAAACATTCAAAAGGTGATTTTTAAATTGCGTAGGTGGATACATTCTACATCTGCTGTATTGTACACACTTTAATATTTTGTGTTATATTCACATTTGCTCCTTTGTGAACTATGTCTAAAGGCACATCTTGTAACTGTTAGGATACACATTCCTGGCATGAACGTACCATGCTTTATCGATATAATTCACAGTCTTAAGTAATCACACAGGGAAAAGATAACTGTGTGTAGGTAGAGTACAAGTCTAAAGTATATTTTGAGTAAGATTGGTGTGAATGTACCAGACCTCTACCTTTGCGTAGTTTCTATAAATATTTCTAATTTAGCCCGCTAGGAAATGACATTTTTTTGGAAATGAAACCTCCGAAACACAATGTCTATGCAATTAATTTGCTTTTCATAATATATTTAATTCCGGGTTAGGATGAATATAGTAACACATTAAAAGTAGCTACTATGTATGCTCCATAGTTTTTCACGTGCTATTTTGATAAATGTTCTTGCTTCTGAATAGTTTTTGTTGTAATAGTATGGTACCTGCATCATTAAACCGTTAGTACATTCTTATCATATTCTACTAGAAGTGCGGCACTCGAGACATTTTGGAAAGAAAGCTAATAGTACAAATGACAACGTTTCGGTCTCTAACGTTGGTGTCGATTTACTTTTGGCTATTAGTTAATTTATACGAGGAAAATGTGGTAATGTTACCACGAGGGTACAACGAATTACTAGTTTTTCTAATACTGCGGTAACTTTGAAGATAAATTACCATACTGATCAGGTAGGAGACGACTCTCATATACTACATACTGTGACTTCGTCCAGGTTTTCAAAAGCCACTTCACTCACTTTTCTTCCTTTCATTTAATAGGCTAGTTTCTTTAGCTTCTTTCCACCTGTGTGAGGCCGCCTCTGTAGCGTTTTGGTAACGAATGTGCCTCATATTCAAGAGGTACTGAATTCTAATCTCGTTCAGCGTTGGTCAGCGTTGTCTACCTGAATACGTTGTTTTTCTGTTTATGCATTATTCTGAAATATTAGTGTCGGTTAACTCTAAGTTCCATGGATCCTCGGTTCAGTTGAGCAGTTCAGTTGAGCATCATATCAACCATTTTATTCATTATCCGATATAACGTACGTTGGACTTTAAGACAAGAAGTGGGTCGACTTCAGTAATGTGCCGCGGCTTTAGTCTCTTTGCAGAGACCTAGCGGCGCAACAAAAGATGCCCGTTGTGGCCCCTTCTTACGGATGGTTCACTAGCAGAGGCGTCGATAACAAATGTCGAATCTAGTCCATAAACAGTACTCACAGCACATCGCGACAGTGGTCACAAACTTGTTAGAAGAACAGCGCTTTTGTTTCCGCCCGCTAACTCACTCGCTGAAACATTCACGTACCCACTGACCTACTGACTGACTTTGCGAGAGTCCAGCGCCAGAGGGTCTGACTCTCGAACACTCCGTGAGACTTTCTCACTCACAAACACCGCAAGACTCACTTCACTGAATTCACACATTCGCCAGTTCCTATAACTGAACTGCTTATTTAGTCGTAAGGGTTCTCTAGAAGTTTCGCGAAGTCCAAAACACTCAGAAATTTGTAATTTTACGGTGTCACCCTGTTTAGTCTGGGAGAGCGCACACTCTATCATCTTCACTATTTGGATGGTCCTTCCGATAAATTTGAGCAGTAGCCGCTGTGACTCCATAAGTCCTATGTAAGCCTATTGCATATTCGACATGTCGAGCTCTTCTTGCTGTCTTCTACAAAAAACCATTGTGCTGTTTAATAGATATGTCGCAGCTTTCTACATGAATAGTGTTGTGGTTATATCTCTTTGGCTTTTATTGTTTAAACCAGAATGGTGCATCACAGAATAGTAATAATGCCCCACATTCAACTTTACTTACGTAATTGATACCTAGAATTTGGAGCGAACTGCCTCTTTGCTCTTAAGCAACTTTTCTCACTTAAAAACGGAAAATAATTAAAAACGCTACTGATGAGCATAACTTTAACAGAGAATTAGCAACACTTCTTTGTGATATGTGATTCAGTTGGATACATTACTCGGAGTGGTATATTCATGCACAAATACCACTAAGAATGTGATCAAGTTTTCTTAAACTAACAACGTCATTGGGCCCTATAACACAGACGGTTTTCCAGGAAGTTGTTTACGGATGACCACTTGGCGCCTGTTCTTTCTCTTTGGCACTGCAAAATACATCTTCTGCGTCGTTGTTTAAAAGAAATGCGCTCCCACGTTTCCCTGAAACTTTTATGTCCACTGATGGGATCCTAGGTGTGAAAAGCCAGTCGTTAATTCCCAGTTTAACGATTGCAGTTCAGAAGCCTTAGTATCTTTATACGACTGGTTTATGTAATTGGACACTGCCTGAACGGCGGTGCAATACAACATTTCCACCAAGCAGGCAAGTGGCAACATCTCCGTTTTATAGCACAATATATCTGCGGCCTAAAACTATTGTTTCAATGCCCTTCCTTCCGTTCTGCCTTTGTTCTAATGGAGTTACAGACACATGAGTGAAAATCATTTTGATCCTAGCACTTCACATGTACATTTTCTTTGATAAACTAAAATATCCCAGCATATCTCTCAATTCTTCTAATCCGTCGCAGCAGAAAGGATGACCAGATTTGGATTTAACTACTTCTAATACATTGCTGTTTAATATGTGTTACAATAGTTTAATTGAAATAAACCACACTTCTGAAATTTGAGAAAATTTGATATTGGAAATATGTATAAAGACTATGATGAGAAACCATCTCTACGAGTATACCTATATTAGAGTTTTTCCTTGTCAAGCCTTTCCGTGAAGTTTCAGCCTCCTCTATTCTTCTTACTTTAGTGCTTTCTTTTTTAATTTCCATTAAGATAACTATCCATGGTTTACTTTTATCGAAGGGACGGGTTTTGGAAAGTACTCTATTCCATTTTCTTTTGTGATTTTATCTTTCCTCATGCATATGTTAATATTATTAAAAGTTTTTAAAGAGATTCCATTTATAAACTATTTAGTTTCTCATAAAGTCATTAACTTAATTGCGGTCATTAATCAGTTTCAGCGTTCTTTTCTCCTTCACCCAGGAATTTTTAAGTAATTCGCTCTTATTTGGGTTTGAATACTAACATTCTCCATTCTTCTGTACATTGACATGTTTAGTGCTTCCAATAATGTTTCCTCATTTCATCGTATCCATCAATAATCCATACCAAGGAAGTTTTACTTCATTCAAGACATTTAACTTATCCACTCCCTCCTCTTTCTTCTACAGAGCTACAGAGTATGTTTGTTTCTTTACCAATTAAAATCTTCCGTTAAGATTTATGCTGTTTAAGGGCCCTTGAGAACAGCAAATAGCAATGCTTAGGGTGCAAAGGAAGAATCTGAATCTGTCCTATTGCCCCTTCAACCGGATGTTGAAATTTCCTACGCATCTTCTAATGGCAGTTGTGAGTTTATCTACATTCTGTTAATCTTATCATGTAATCTATCCGTATAAAGGTGCTCTTTAATACAATGTATTCTTCGTCCAGTACTGTCATACATTATACTGTTTATCTTTAGGCCCACTTCTACAATTCCTGAAACGATGTATCGCCAGTTCCTTGAAATAAATGTAGTGTACATTGGGTAGTGTACATTCTCACCATATTCTAATCGTGCCTAACTAAATCCGGTGAAGGGAATACTATCTCCAAACATAACAACGGAGACATTCTTCTAATTTATTGATTCTTCGTTAATACTTTACGCGAAAATGAACTTGTGGATGATACATTCAATTTTGAGCATATCGTTAAAGCTCTATTGACTCCCTCAAAATGCTGATGCCTTCTCCAATGTAAGCCTCAAACACCATTTTAAATTGCTTTGAATCTAAGGTAGTCAAGATCGACTGGAACCGGCAGTCCCAACTGTGTCTCAATAATTGTATATTTAAATGACCAGTAAGTAAAGTAAAGAAATATAGTTGACCGAAATATTTCTGTATCTGATATATTTAAATTATGCCTTTACTGCTAACCTACTCAGTTTTATTTACACTCAGTTTTTCTTCAGTCATCATAAAGCACTTGTCTACCATGTTTGTCTTTAGAACCACCGTTTCGCCTGAATTCTTTAAGATATTATCAGCAGCTTCCTTTCTCAAGGATTCAATATCTTCTTACCTTTTCTTTTAAATAGAAAATATACACATTGCATATACTGTACACCTGGTACTGTAAATATTTATATACCTTAAAAGATACGATGCATTGTGTTAAGTAATTTTGAACTTCAGAAACACATCTTACTCTTTACAACGAAAAACTCTTTACCAAAGGATTCCTACAGTTCAACGGATCAACAAATGCGCCCAAATGAAATCATGTGCTGCTTTTACGATAACCGCAGTAACTTTATCCTGTCGTTAAAATTAGCATCAGATACTATGGTCAATCCCGCATTAAACATTCAGCCAAGACATCGAAAAAGGCTTTGTGTGCAGAAGTATCCAGGAAGGAATCCCCATGATACAGTCGGCTAAGCATATAAATAGTAATTCACTAGTAATTCACTACACCTTGAAAGATTATGCCATCAGCCTTCCTTAAATTCCGAAACATTGCATTAATGTGTCTCATATGAAACATTAAATATAAAAAGACGGCGGTATCGTTACGACCAGGTAATGAGTGATCTGTAAGTTTGAGCTACAAAGGGAGACTTCCTGCTAAGGTTGAGTAATACATTTTATTTCGAGTTAACCTGTGTCTATATTTATAACTGGTGCAAGGAGCGAGATTGAACCCCACAGATATGACCTCCCTTATTTCTTACGCAGCGCGGCGTAGTATTGAAAACAACAAATGAAATCCTTGCCACGCATTTCAAAGCAAGGATGACGGATATGAACGGTTATCTAAATCTACGCAACAATCGAACGCAAAACATATTGCCCATCAAGCTACCCGATTACTTAATCCTTCTGCCGAAAATTTTGTGCAGTGGCTGTACATAACTGATGGACGTCAGAGGAGGAAGCCCCAAAGCTTGTATCTAGCATCCAAGGTCAAACGGAGGATGTTTCAAAGGCTGTCCCAGCGTCGGCGCCATCCAAGGACATTTAACAATTCCTCGAAAACCGGTCCAGGAACCACCGATTGGGCGCAGTTTACTGTGGCCATTCTTATTCAGCATAAAAGGAGCAATGACGATGCTGAGAATTTCACCCTGCTAATGGAGTACTTGTTTAAAGTTGGTGAACATCTCGTAATGAAACATGCTTCAAAAGGCACCTCCTTTTCGACTGTGTTACTGATGTTAAAGTGCGAGAGAGTCTAATACTTGGCGAATAGCACAGCATCCATGAGGTGCTAACGGCGTACTGAGATGGATCCGGCGAAGTTGACTGCTACTAAAGCTTCAAAGAAAGAAACATCCGCTATGTCGACAATAATTTGTCACACCAGAAATGGCCAAGAAGATCTTCAAGGGGTGTGTGCGCTTGCGGACAGCCAGTTTGAGCTGCTTCATAGTTAAAGGAAGGCAGAAAATAGGCCATGCTAGGCGTATAGCATAACAAGGTATAGCTTGTATAATTCCAACTGGGCAGCAGCGCCGTAGTATAGTTGTGGCTACTATCGGACGGTGAGAGGAGACCTCACCAGTGCCAAGTGTTTGCAGCTAGTCGAGACCCACAGAATGGCTCGTGTGGCCGCTATCAATAATAAAACATGAAAGGATGCCTTGAGTAAATTATCATCGATGTAGTAGCTGGCGGTATCCCCTGTTTGAACAGAAAACAAGCATCTCTTGGTGAAAAAGATTATAACACCAAGTGACCTTTTGTACACCCATCCTTAATCAAGGGTGCAAGAAAATGCATACTCATTCGAAGACCGTTCTGGTACTCTGGTGCATGGGAGTACCTCTACCAAATGCCACGGATGGTATTAAGACTCTGAAGAAAGCGTGGTAATTTTACCCAACACCTTAAGTTTAGTCTGTTCCAAGTAGCGAGCGTATCCATATAATGTAGAATATTAAGAGCGGCTGTTCCATTCTAACAATGGTACCGTACCGTTACATAAGTGAAGTTCTTTCAAGAATTTACTGCTGTTTTTATTTATCCAAACAAAATGGTTTGCGAAAGGTAAACTTAACTAACCACGTCCATTTCTTAACTAGAAGCATTGTCGTGTATGCTTTGGTGACTTTGAGAAACTTCATTTATTTTTAATTCTGAAGTGGAATTTTAAAAGTACGATGTGTCCTTATAAAATTGAATTACCATTTCCTGGTTAAGGTCGTTAAATTTGACAATGGGCCTAGGGACGAGAAATCCTTAGGTCGTCAATTCACCAGGCAATAGCTGCACAGTTATGCCGATGTCAGTAATTATTCTGGGCACTGAAGCTAGCAACAGTGAAGTTATAACCAGCATGTCTTGTGGACTTTGGACGGGCATGGTGGATGGAACATTGGTAAGATTTGTGCTGATCTAATGTGAAAAGGTTCCGAGTTACGTGATTCGACCCCACCTCTCTCTCTCTAGTTAATTGTTCAATCTTATAGTCGCAGTTTTGGCTGGTGCGAGCTAGACCAACCTGAATTTTTCTGGAGGTGTTACGCTGGTTCTCCGACTAACCACTTTACGGGGCGTATCACCAAAGGTAAGGCCCAACAGAGGCTCAGTCTAACTATGTAAATTTTACTGGCATTCGAATTGTTTTAGCCTGAACAATGCACTGATGTAACGGTGTGTTCAGCATCAATAATAATGACTTGGTAACTCCTGGCATAATGAACCTAGGTGTCGTCCCTTTTCCCCTGTATCATCACTGCTCTACCATTAATTTTCAGCTATGTACCTCAGTCGTCATCCCACTCCTGGGTGCTACAGAAACGTGTAGTGTTTTACGCCCGCTTTTACTATATACGGCACCGCGGTGGTGACGCTAATGTTACATGAGATGAAGATGGAGCACCGGTGGAATGAGGTGGCGGAGGGAACCGGAGATCCCGGAGAAAACCCGCCCCAGTAAGAGCCAAGCGGTCTAACCACTCAGCCACATCGCGGTCTGGAGTTCGACAGTATAAGCATGGTATGGTGGGTATTTTTCCAGAATATACTAACAAAGAGGAATAGAATCAATGAGAGGTACAAATTTAAGATAAAGAGATACACAGCTCGCATTATCAAGGGAAGGATGAGGAAGATACACTTGAGAATTTTTGATGATGTAATTGATGAAGTGGACAGTTGCAGGTACTTGGAGTATGTTATAAGTCATCAAAGAAGCCGAAGCCTAAGACAGCCATAACTAAAGAGACTTTTAAGAGAAACAACTGTTTCCTGCTATCACTTGACCAATGAATCTAAGAGAGAACTTATACCAATGTTTCGTTTGGAATGTCGCAGTACATTATGCAAACGCTGAACATTGTGACGAACTGAATAAGGAGCGTTACGAATTGTTTACAATTTGTCAGCTTGTAAAATGTACACCAATTATTTTAGAAAGGTTATTATTGATGAGAATGTGAACAATGAACTTTATTAAATTCACCAAGAACAAGAGAAGGATGTACCTGGTACACTGCATGGAAAAGATCTCCTTGCTAGAATGTGTACCAGAAGAAGTATGCGTAGAAGCAGAAGGAAACTCCACAAAAACTAATTTAGGCGAACATTACAGAGGGGTCAAAGAGGCTGGGTTGTTGGACATACTACGCTATGATCACAGGATAGACTGAGTAAATCGTTGTCAATAATATTGCACAGATAAAGACGATTTATGTTCCAAATGCATGTTTTTATTTCGCATGTAATATCACATAAGAGTAAGAGGTATTTTATTGTATGTATAATGCGTTTTGTCCTAATGCAAAGTAATGGAAAATATAATATTTCCATCTCACCCCAAATGAAAACAATTCACACACCTATTATACTTTGTTTTGTTTTAGGATAATTTCACGCAGTGCGCTGATGAGTCCAATTGAACTATTTATGAATTAAATCCCAGAATTGCTTTCGAAACCAATCGCCTGTAAATTATCCTACGTTAACCTTTAATCGAGAAAGAAGAGCAAAACAACTGAGCTGTTAATTTGAAACGGTCGGAAATTGAAGTACACCGCAGTTCCGGTGCGGTTTGTATACGAGAACAATGCGTAATGAATTTTACAGTTTGCATATATTTGATTTGTGTCATTAATATAATGACCCGGGTGCAATGTAATCTCGGTATTTCATAAACGTCTATCATTCTAAGAATGTTAACCATTATGCTTCACTAATACAGGCTGTTCCATAACCATCTTCAGGTATAAAAGGTTTTAATGCACTAATATGGCATATACTAATGTATATTTTTCGTTGAAACTAAGTTCATGTCGGTAGTGAACATCTTATACTGTGTAGAGTTACACTACGAAAGGCCCCATAACGATCTTTGATGCGTACAAATGGAATTAATTCCAAAATATTAATAGTTGTCTTGAAAAAATAAAAATGAAAAATGTGTCCATATGATTACCTTACTTTTCGAGCTGCAATCCGCTTTCTCCTGTGCAGAGCTTTCACTCATTAGCTTCATGAAAAGTAAGGTACAACATTTTGTTAAACTAGCCCACTAATGTTTTGTTTATTTTTAAATTAGGTTTGATCACGTTACCGTGGTTTTGTGGAAAAAATGAAACTTAAGCCGAAATGAATATTTCAGAATATTTTAGTGCAAGCTTTCACTTTGCCATAAATATATTTATTCAATTCAGTTCAATTGAATCCAATAACTCTTGATCCTTTTAATTATTATAGATGATATAGGATAAGTTCGTTTCTTTATATAATCCATAAAAAATTTCAGTTACATTTAAAGTAACCTTACTTTAAAGTTTACTAGCATTTATAAATACAGAAGATTCATATTTTAGAAAGTTCCTGCACGTATTTAGCCATACAATGTATAACATCTAATATAAAATGTGTCGCTTCTTACGCATATTAAATTCTTAGGGAAATTTGTTATACAGAATTATGCCCTTAATACATGCATTGTTTTCGAGTAGTTCTTTACTCACTCTATTTCCTTATTCTTGTTTATTTCTATTATTCCAATGATATAGCTTTTGTATTTGACACTTCTTTTCTTCCTTAACTATAATGATTGTTTTATAGATATAGAGGAAATAAGCTCTTGGTACCCCACTTTAAATAAAGTACACCCTGCATGCTTCTCTTCTGTTTATTTTGTAAAAATTTCGCAAAGCTTGCTTTTGTAATTTTAAAATTCGATCCATACTATCTTTGGAAATACTGCCTCCAATATCCTGTGCAGTAACTGATGTTTGAGTGAAATAGTTAGCCATGAATACCTTTAATTTATCTATTGGTAAATAGTTTGCCAGTTGTCTTAGAACAACACAGCTTTTAGTTAGATTGCTACAAATATCGGTAATGTGTACATCTCATGTTAGCATATTACCTAATAGTATGTCTAGAAACTTATTTTTCTCTGTTTCTTGAAACAACATATTTTACATTATTTACTTGTATATGTATAATTTAACAGATTGAGTCTATTTTTAAATCACATAACATTCGTTTTGAATGCTTTACCTAGCAAATAATTATTTTAAAAGCCTTTAGAAAATAAATCAACAATGTTTTAGAATGCTTTATGCACTTGTAACTGTTTCAAACTAAACGTAAGGTATTGTCTGTATAAGAAAATATCCGTCAATTCTTAAATTTCGGATATCATTTATGTGTACGGGGAAAAAAGGAGAGGTGACAGTTTTGAAACCGAGGTAGAATGTATTTTCCAGTTCTTGATTTGGTGGTTTACGTAACTATATATTTTAGAGTTACTACTTCCGTAGAGCTTAAGTGTGTGATTTTATATGACTTGAAGCTTCACTCCAGATTCCGTAATTCTGTAAATTAATCGATAGTTCGTCATGGTTTACCGTATCACATGCCCTACAAAGGTCTAAAGCACCTCTACAATATTTCTACCCTTATTCATATATTTGAATATTTAATTCCGAGATTCAATAATCGAGTCTACATTTGAGAGGCCTTTTCTAAATACAAATTACAATGATTTTTGAACACAATATGCACAAATTATACAATGGATGTGCTTTTGCTTTCACAGGACTAAATTAAAATCTAAAGCAAAGATCAAAAATTTCATCAATCTGAATCCTAATTAATGACCTGTTGTTGCATTAGCTTTTACTAAGATCCTTACTGTCCTATTATACATTATCTACTCTAGTGTTAGGCAAAATTCTGTTAGAAGTTATATAGACGTACAACTGTTTATATATTTCTTATTTTCCTTTTTATGCATTGGGTTTGCCATTTTTCGCTCACGCAGCTGTGAAAAATTCCATTAATAAGGTTATTATTCATTAGGTTTTTTAAAATATTTCATATTGGTTGATAACATAGTTTAAGAAGAAACGGTGAAGTATCGTTCCAGTTACTGCTTCTTTTACCTCTCTTGAGTTTGACTAAATTCGGCAGTTCTATCACTATTACAGATATTATAGAAATACATTAATTACAGTAAACAGAGATAAACTTAGTTCTGAGATTATTGTGTTTGTTTTGATTTCCATTGGTACTTATAAAGTGCCCTACTTCTGACTGCGTCTAGACCATATGAAATGAAATGTTTAGTGTTTAACGCCCGCTTTTTCTGCATACGGCACCACAGACGCTGACACTAATGATATATGACGTAACGATGGAGCACCGCGTGAATGAGATAGCGGGGTAAACCAGAGAAAACCTGCCCAAGCGACGTGTTGTCCACTACAGACCTCACTTTCTGGTCGCCTGGGACCGAACCCGGTCCGCCTTAGTGAGAGACAAGGTGTCAAACCGCTCAGCCACGGAGCGGCCTGCTAACAATATATCAATCAATCCAGTTAGCTCTATCAAACTCAAGAATAAGCACAGGTCCAGTTTTGGGAATCGGCAATCAATGAAATGACTTACGGACGCCCCTTTAGCAGCTTAATTTTAATGTAAAGCTTCTTCAAATTTTACACACAGAATTATGAAGTGAACAATCTCAATAGTACGCATTCGTATAATCACAACGCAGAAAAAGTCGGAGGTACCTGAGCATCACAATCACTAAATCCAGAATAAATTTATGAATTTGCCTGAATTATTTAAATGAATCCTTGAAGTAAATAATACGTAAACAAATAGTCTTAAATTAAACAATTAAAACTGGGAATTTAAGAGTTCTTCATTTACTTAAGTCTATTGTCACCCGAACGTACAAGGCCAGCTGGCAGGATGAGCTGCCAGAAAGAGAGGGGACTTATGACATCGAGGTCACGCCTACTCGTGTGACGGAATGGCTCTTGCCGTTAGAGTAAGGGAGATGAACGATACTACACCACGCCTACGCTATTGCATAGCGCTAATGGCCTGCCGAGTAGAGACGGGGTGTCGATAGAAATAACGAGAAACTACTGGAACCATACCTCCTACTGCCATGGAGGACTGTGACGTTTCATTAATAGATTAAAACTTCCCGATACAGCGATCTGCTTATATAAGGGATGCAGTGGACGAGTCAGTCAGTTCTTGGCGAGCAGCCGCGAAGGGCGCCTGGAAGATTGCGTACGTGTATAAGAGGAGTTCTTAGTCAGCTCTAGAGAGCGTTGTACGGCAAGGTGCCGAAAAGGGAATGTTACGTAATTGTGAGTGTTGCGTAATTGTGTGTGTTACGTAATTGTGTGTGATACGTGATCCTGCTGTGATTTGTGAGAGTACCGACTGTAATTCGGTGGAAATAAAGAACTATTCGTATTTCTGTAAGTTGACTTTTAATTCTACGAACCCACACAGTCACAACTTGTGTCAGGAGTGGGTTAACAGCCTTGGAATGGGCACTGGAAAAGATTTTACACAAAATGGAAGAAATGAAGACGGCCAACGACAACCTTACCGCCGAGTTGAAGGAAATGAAAACGGCAAATGAAAACCTCCCTGCAAAAACAGAAGCGGCAAATAACAGCCTAGCCGCGAAGCTGGAGACTACAAGTAACAACTTGGCAGCGGAACTGAAGGCAATATGAACGGTGAACGATAGCCTGGCTGAGAAGATGACCGAATTGACTACGGAGATGAAAGCGGCAAACGAGGACCTCGCCGCAAAGTTTGAAAAGTAGTTGACCGGCGTGAGGGATGACGTCACGGAGCTGAGCAAGCGGATGGGTCAATTGGACGAGTGCATGGAAG
This sequence comes from Mantis religiosa, assembly GCA_030765055.1. Lineage (NCBI taxonomy): Eukaryota > Metazoa > Arthropoda > Insecta > Mantodea > Mantidae > Mantis > Mantis religiosa. Next base: position 157,361,539 of record CM060950.1, read on the forward strand.
ACCTGGCCAGCCGCATTAATGAGCCAGAAGGAAAGGCCGATAGCAGCGTCAAGTCCCTGAACGCCATGGTGGAGGACGTCGTCGGCAGGAGTTTGAAGGATTTGAAGGCCGACGCACCAGGACGCAACAAACATCGGCGCGCCTCAAACCTCCAAAATACGACGGCGCATCATTGTTCGAGGTCTTCCGCCACCAGTTCGACACGGGGACCAGGCATAACAAGTGGTCACCGGAGGAAGAGGACGCACAGCTAATAGCCAGCCTCCAGGGTCGGGCCGTGGAAGTCTTAAACGCGGTCCAGACAGCGGTGGCTTCCAAGGATATCTGGGAGTCCCTCGAGAACACTTTCGGGAACCCCAACCTAGCCGCAGCCTACCGCAGTCAGCTGAAGAAAAGGTCGCAACAGCCAGGGAAACGCTGCAGGAATTCGCCCTGGCGAATGAGCAGCTGGCTAGCAAGGCCTTGGTTGATGTTCCGCCGGAGTTCGTAACCCGGGAAGCATCTACGCCTCTGCCGACGGGATACGAGACATCGAGATACGTCAGCGCCTAATGCTCGGCGACTACACAACCATCTACGAGGTGCTGACGGCAGCATTACGGATGGAGGCGGCCAAGGTGACGGCTGCCCCGACGTCGAGAACGAAGAGTGTCCGCTACACCGGAGACAGAAGGCCAGTCGAGGGACGCCTGCGAAGACATAGTGGTCCGTGTTGGGGATGCGGACAGCCGGAACACCTGGAGAGAGACTACCCACACCAGGGAGAGCAGTCGTGAAACGAGTAAGGACCGCCGTGACGAGGGGCACGTTGGCTCCATCACCACCATCCCCTTGAGTGACACTGCGCAACGTCAGCCGGCGGATGGATGACAGCCCCATCGCGTATGGTTGGGTAAGAGGAAAGCCGTGCCGCGTGCTGATGGACAACGGGTCAGCCGTGCCCGACATCAGACATGACATAGCCAAGAGTTTGCCATCCAGGAAGCCGAGCCGACCATACCAGCTGATGACGGCATCGGGTGACACCTTGCCTGTGGAGAAGGAGGTCCAACTGAAGCTGACCTTGGGACGGAGTGCCGTAGGTCTGTGGGTGTTTGTCGCGAAGTTGGCGCAGGAGGTGATTCTGGGATTGTATGCCCTCAGGAGCCAAGAGGATAAGGTCGACGTCGGCAGGAAGGTCCTGCGGTTCAACGGAGAAGAGGTTATACTCCGTCAACCCGAAGAGCGCCTTGGAATCTGCAGGGTCGTCTTGAACGAAGACGTGGTTTTGCCCGCGAGGAGTGAGGTGTTGGTACCAGCACGACTGGAAGGCCAGAGAACCAGGAACATGATGCTGGACCAGAAGACGCCTGTACTTGGTCTATGTGTAGCCAGGGCATTGCTGCCGTGCCGAGATGAGGTGCCACTGTGGCTGCTAGATCCAACGAACACCGATCACTGTGTCCAGGCCGGGACGGATTTGGGAACGTGAGAGCCCGTGGTGAGCGTAACAGCATTCGACAAGACACAGGAGCTGGTGCCGACGCAACACCTGGGACACCGGCTAGAAGGCTTACTGGAGAAGGCGGCCGAACACCTGACCGCAGAACAGCTGGAGAAAGTTCGACAACTGCTGAGACGATACCAGCGCGTCTTCAGCCAAGATAACAGTGACTACGGCCACATGGCAAAGTGCTTCACCGTATCGACACCGGGAATGCCCGGTCTATTCTACAACCACCTAGATGCGTTCCGCTGGTGAAGCAAGGGGAGGTAGGAGACATGCTTGTGGACATGAGGTCCAGGGGAGTGATTGAAGAGTCTGACAGACTTTGGTGTTCCCCTGTAGTCTTGGTGACGAAAAACAACGGCGAGCTACGCTTCTGCGTGGACTACAGGAAGCTGAGCGCTGTGACCCGGAAGGACTGTTTCACCTTACCCCGGTTTGACGACACCCTGGACACGCTTGCTGGTGCTCAGTGGTTCTCGACCGTGGACCTGAAGTCGGGCTACTGGCAGGTAGCTCTATACCCGAGAGACAAGGAGAAGACCGCATTCTCGATGGGCCAAGGGCTTTGGCAGTTCACAGTTATGCCCTTTGGCATCTGCAACGCACCAGCTACATTCCAACGCATCATGGAGTCAGAGATGAGAGGACTGACATATGACGCCTGCCTGCTATACCTGGACGACATCATCATCGTCGGTAAGACTTTTGAAGACCATCTCGAGAATTTGAGTAAGGTGCTACAGAAACTGCAGGCGACCAACATGAAGGTGAAGGCGAAGAAGTGCCAGCTCTTCCGCATGTAAATTAACTACTTGGGCCACATTGTCTCAGCAACCGGAGTGGCCACAGACCCGCAAAACACACAGGCCGTAAGAGATTGGCCCCGACCAAAGGACAAGAGAGAATTGCGCAGTCTCCTAGGGCTGTACAGTTATTACCGCCGTTTTATAAAAGGCTTCTCCAACATCGCCAAACCCGTCACCCGCCTGAGAGAGGAACACCGGCATTATGTGTGGACGGACGACGCCGAAGACGCTTTCTAGCACCTGAAGAAGACACTGTGCAGTGCTCCAATTTTAGGATTCCCACAACCAGGTGGCGTCTTCATTGTAGACACCGACGCTAGCGACTACTGTATTGGAGGCGCCCTATCCCAAGTCCAAGACGGCCACGAGCGGTTGCTAGCCTACTACAGCAAGACGCTATCCAAGGGAGAGAAGAACTACTGCTTCACCCGGCGACAGTTATTGGCGGTAATAAAGACCTTGGGGCACTTCCACAAGTATCTGTACGGTCAGCCATTCCGCCCTAACCTGGCTATTGAGCTTTAAGAACCTGGAAGGCCAGATGGCACGTTGTGTCCAGAGGCTGCAGGAGTACGACTTCACTTAGGAACATCGCAGAGGGAGAAGCCACGGTAACGCAGAGGCTATGTCCCGAAGACCCTGTCGAGAATAGTGTGGCCAGTGCACAAGTGTGGAAGAGAAGGAGCGTGCCACAGCAGTCCGAGTAGTCACGGCAGTGCCTGCGGATGGCTGGGATAGTGCAGGTCTGAGGAGGGAGCAGCTAGCGGATGCAGATTTGGGGACACTCTTAAGGGAAGTGCAGGCAGGGACAAGACCAACCTGGGGGAACATCGCACCGAGGAGCGCCACATACAAGTCCTACTGGGCGCAATGGGACTCGCTTAAGATCAGAGAGGACGTGCTGTTCCGGGTATGGAAATCACCCGATGGGAAGACGCAGAGGGAACAGGTACTTCCCCGGTGTAAGAACCCGGAAGTAATGAAGGTACTTCAGGAGGATACCTGGGAGTGAACCGAACGATTGACAAACTACGGCAGCGCTACTACTGGCTGAGGCTCCTGGCAGGCGCTGAGAGATCCTGCCGTCACTGTCCGACTAGGAGGCGGGGTAACATGCAGCAGTACAACGTCCGAGCGCCATTCGAACGGATCGCCGTTCCCAGTGTCCGACCGAGAAAAGTACCTGATGGTGGTCGTGGACTACTTCACCAAGTGGCCGGATGTGTATGCCATCCCGATTCAAGAGGCAAAGACAATCATAATCTTGGGGTGCCGTTAAAGCTGCACAGTGACCAGGGCACCAATTTTGAGTACAACCTGATGAAGGAGGCACTAGAAAGACTTGGGGTTAACAAGACGAGCACAGCACCTCTACATCCAAAGTCGGATGACATGGTCGAAAGGTACATCAAGACTTAAGAAGAACATCTGAGGAAGGTCGTGGCCAGCCATCAGCGACACTGGGACGTCAAGGTGCCACTTTTCTTGTTGGCCTACTACTCGTATACAAACGACAAAACTGGGATGACGCCAGCCAGCTTAATGTTCGGCCGAGTGTTACGCCTCCCCTGTGATCTGGCTTTTGGAAGCCCGCGGATTCAAAACAGCCAGCATCCGAGTATGTGGAAAACCTGGTGGATCATCTCTGACATGTATGAAATGGCTCGTCAGAACATCCAGAAGGCCAGCGACCACATGAAGACCCGATACAACAGCCAAGCTAACCGCAAGGGGTTCCAGCAAGGTGACCTGGTCTGGTTGTACCGCCCTACCCGGACCAAGGGACGCTGTCCGAAGCTTCAGCAGCCATGGCAAGGACCGTACCGGTTGGTGAAGAGGATTAACTACGGGCTCTACCGCATCCAGAAGGTGCCCTGAGGAAAGATGTTGGTGGCACATCTGGATCGTCTTGCCCGCTACCATGGTGCTGTTCGGGACGACCAGCCTTGAGGAGGGAGCAGTGTCACCCAAACGTACAGGACCAGCTGGCAGGAAGAGCTGCCAGAAAGAGAGGGGCCTTATGACATCGAGGTCACGCCTACTAGTGTGACCGAGTAACTCTTGCCATGAGAGTAAGGGAGATGAATGATGCTAGGCCACGCCTGCGCTGTTGCATAGCGCTAATGGCTAGCCGAGTAGAGACGGGTTGTGGAGTGAAATAACGAGAAACTACTGGACCCCCTACTCCTAATGCCTTGGAGCACTGTGACGTTTCGTTAATAGGTAGAATCTTCCAGATACAGCGATCTGCCTATATAAGGAATGCAGTGGACGAGTCAGTCCTTGGCGAGCAGCCGTGAAGAGCGCAGTGCTAGTAAATGGTATGTAAGATTGCGTACGTGTATCAGAGGAGATCTTAGTCAGATCTAGAGAGGGTTGTACGGCAAGGTGCCGAATAGGGAGTTTTACGTAATTGTGTGTGTTAGGTAATTGTGTGTGATACGTGAACCTGCTGTGATTTGTAAGAAAACCAACTGTAATTCGATGGAAATAAAGAACTATTTGTATTTCTGTAATTTGGACTTTTAATTCTACGAATCCACAAAGTCACAATATGAACGGTGACGCTATCTAGAAACGTCGCAGTAAATGCACTCAATTTGTGGAGCAAATGCCCACACAGTAATTCATAAGTACTTCGGGTACAATCTACAATCAGCTACATAGTCTCCCTAAAGAAGGAAGCACTATATTTTGAGATCATATTAAGTTAAAGCAACAATTAAAGTTGCCCCATTTATCCACATAAAATTTAGTACAACTTAAGCACACTTCTGGACCCGTGGGTTAAATTTTATGGCCCATTGAAAATAACAGATATCCTCAGCAACACATGGTCAGAGATTGCCATGAAAGGGCAGAATTTAGAATAAATACTTGAAAGGAAGTAGAGACTCACCAGAGCGGGCATACACGTCAGCACCAGCACACCTATTGCCTTCCCGATTCGAAACGTCCACCCCAGGAAGACAAACCGACGCACCCAGCGCCCAAAAGAAAAAAAATCGGTGGAAGTCCGAACCCACTTCCGGAAAAATTTCGCCCGAAGCGAGAAAGGAAGGTCTCTGATGTACTGGGTCAAACACACCAATACAAAAAATAAAAATATACGCAGGTCACAACTGCTGAGGAAAGCTAGTACCACCTAGTGTGTGAGTGTAGTAGCAACAGGAACAATTATCTAAGGAAACAGATGCAAAAATGGATAAATAAGCGGTTGCAGCATTTGAAGTAATGCCGAGAGGTAGTTTCAAAGAGCTGCAATTACCTGCTGCAGGGATTTTAGAAGCGAAAGTCCTACAGCTGCCAGTGAGACTGGCCTGCTTAATGCATTTCCCCTCCAAGAAGGAAAAAGTAGTAGTAACTGCGAAAATTACAGGTAAGTAGAGAGGAGCGCACTCTTTTCACGCCTTATGAGTACTCTTTCACAAGATCCATTTAAAATAATCGTGCAGCACGCCACTGATAAAGAAAACTGGTTACATCTGTGTGAGCCTGTGTATGTGTATGTTTGTGTGTATATGTGTGTATGTGTGTGTGTGTGTGTTTGTGTGTGTGTGTGGTAGCTGCTACAGGTATAGTCCAATTTATAATTAGCCTGACGTCGCAACTAAGAACATTGCAATATTTACCAAGTCTCACCGCTCCTCACATACCTGATGAGCTGGAGTAAGGTTTGTTGTTTTGACACAATAGTAATCTATTCAAATCTAACTTTAGTCAATAAGCTATATCACAAAATCTGCTACAGGTGGAGTAAATTAAATGTTTGCGGCCTTAGTTCCACTCTACTGCTGTGAACATCTTACTTGAGATGTCAGTGTAGTTTTAAATGGACTATACACAAGGGAGACTGACCTGTTTCAACCTTCTAATTACCGTTCCCTGGCCTGCTTTAAAATAGTGCTACTCTAAAGTCCTTCATATTACGGAGTAGTCGACAAGTTTTAAACAAGATATGTTAGCAGTCGTGGTGATGTTTTATATGCCTGATCGCATACATAAACACAAAGCTACAAAGAAATCTCTTCTTATGTCAGTGAATGTGGGTGGTAGTCTGTACTTCAGACTGCGACCACCAGGTGTGCGTAATTATCCAGGAAAGGGATTATTCTTCGTCTAACTTCCGGTTTGGATCAACAGCGGAACACCGCACCTCTAAAAGAGTCATACAAAAATTCCTTTCATGTTGTGTCTACAATACAAAGTAAATTTTAATTGTCCTAAATCAAACCGTACAGCCTGGTTACAGCAAGTTCCTTTCTCAATAGGCTGCTAGGAAGCTGAGTCTTACAGAAGATCAAAGATTATGTCGCCTAGAACTTCCAGCATAAAATGCTAAACATAAGTGGTATAGGGCAATTATAACGGATGAGGTTCCGTTTTATTTACAAATAGAAGGGAATCTAAATTGACAATCTACTTCAGAGGAGAACCTGACGACGCAAAATAAGTGTTACAAGTTCATCGCCAAAGTTTCCTAGGTGGATGTCACGAGATAGCTGGGTACGGTAGCTCGGTGGCACATCAAATAGCCACCAGAGTAAAGACATCTTCCAAATCGTCGTGGCCCTTTCTGTAAGCACTAGATAACTCAAAAGACCAGCATGGCAACACAAGCTAGCAGGTCTGAAACTGGTTCTGGCAAACGCAGGATGTCACAGAGCCTCATTCTTTCCCAGATTTAGATTATCTGTGTGACCTGTAAGACAAAGAGGTATGTATGATCGTAAACGCATACTTTGGATTAGTTTCTTTCTTTTTCTGAAAGTTTTATTGATCCTTTTACATCATCTATGTCCTATAGAATGAGGGCAGAAGTCAAAGCAAAGGGATTACCTACCAATGTTAACATAAGTATATGTTTGTTTCTTGTTTATATTCTGTTATATCACATTTATTTTGAAAACGAAAAGGAACGTGCTTTATTAGTACTTGTGTGAGCATAAAGACCTTGAATTCACACACGCCTTAGAAACTCGAAATTATAATCTGCATAACAGGCATTGGGTTTAACTTACTTTTTCTTTTTTTTTTTTTTTTTTTTGGAATTTACGTTCTCCGACGCTAAGTCATATCGGACGATGAATGAAATAGGTGAAATGGTGCTTAGAGTTACTAGATATTCGTCTTTAAGGATAAGGGAAAACGTCAAAAAAAAAAAATAAAATAACTCACCGTAACTGAGATTCCAACTCGGAACCTCTTGAACGTGAGGCAGACACGCTACATCTATGCTACCAATTTTTTCTTACTTGCTGGCTACGGCTTGCCTGTCAGCGCTATTTTGGTATCTGGGACTCAATATGAAGGATGAAAAAAAGATTAAGGCTACAGGTACTATCAATAAACAGCCGCGGAAGTGATTTAAGCTTCGCAAACCAATTTGCACTTCTCTTAGAATGTACAACTGGTTAAGGAAGAACTACAACGCTAAATGATGAAACTCATTCCAACATAGCCTATTGCGAAAAGTGCTGTAACTACATTGTTGGAGAAGAAGGAACAGTTTGAAAACAAGAGAGGAAGTCGATCATTTTTTACGAGTTGGTGTAGTGCGTTTAGTGAATGTGTACTCTATATCACTTTTGAAGATGTTAATAAGGGAAAGTACTTCTACGAAATAAAATTAATTACCATCAGCTTTACACATGGTGCATCCAGTACCAAGGTCGCAAATATTAGCTTTTGTGGGAAAGTGTTTATCGATTATGCATAACTGGTTGTTAGGTTTAAAAAGCTCAAATAATTTACAGCTTATACTTAGATGCTGCATGGATTAAGTGTTTATAGAGAAACAAAGAACAAATGAACAGACACGTTTATATTCAAATTGTGAAATTAAAATATAAAATGTAATTATATACTTACGATATCTGCATTGAAAATGCATCATATTTAAAGAATTTAATATACTTCGCAGTATAAAACATTCAGATGTTTGCGTTGTCAGCGCAGTATACAGGAAGGTCGCCGGTCTTCGAAGTCGTGATCGCTAGAGTGTGCGTGTGTCTGGCGTTTCGCCGCCTAGAGGGTCAGGGTTAGAATCCCATCTTGCGCATGGTGGTTTGTGTTGATCAGGCATATTTTTAAAATAGCAGAAGAAGAAAAACAGTAAATCGCGGAAGTGTAAAAGCGGCAAACCAAGGAAAAAAAAAAAAGGAAATTTTACACAGTAAGGACGGGAAGTAGATATGAGACACTACCGTCATAAAACGTCACCACACATCACTAAAACTTCAGTTTGAAGATACACAATAAAAAGAGACAGCGCTCATTCACAGAAAAACTAACATGTGCATCCTCTTTGAACTCGAAAAAGCAATAATTTAAGGAAGCCATGAATCTGCCGAAGAAAGAGACTTGATGCGAACTGTAAACTCCTACAACACTAAAAAATTCTGAACTTCAATAGTGTAATCTGGAATACAGAATTACTTATTAGAGATAAATTATGGTACAAAAATATGCCACCCACAGGCTACTTTACACATTGAGGTAAACACAACCAATAAGTTGTGACACCACGTGGTACTAATATATATATATACATATATATTGTATTGAGGGTAAGTGCCGCAACAGTAATGGTAACAGTACCAGTAAAACAGGAACAATTCAAATTCAGATTTATGTTTCATTTCCTACAAAGTTGTAATACAAGAAATCCAATGTAGTTACGAGGGAAATATGTAAATATAAATTACTGTTAGTGAATTTGAATATCAAAAATTTCTATTTTTGACTTAATTAACAAGTCACGAAAGTATACTAGCTACGTTGTGCTTCAAAGCAGTGCTTCTATCAGATGGTACAAAAATGAATAATGAAACGGTACTCTCTTCCTTCAGTTAATTAATTAAATGTTAAAGGAACATGCACTTGTGAAACATAATTCTTGTGTGTATTGTTGAGCTGGTGACGAACATTGAGAAGGTCGTTTACTTCCCTAAGGACGGACGCACTCATAAATTTTAAGGGTGGCAACCGGAGTTTATTTTTTAGCTTAATTTTGACAGGAGAAATCGTTCGTGGTCAAAAAAGGGGGAGAGGTTGTTTCCGTGAAAGAGACACCATATGCGCCCTATAACCCAACTAATTTAAAATAATAAGCTGTGGGAGAGAAAAGAAAAAAGGCAAAAGAGAAACCACGGAACAGAGATGCAGCATCTCTTAATAAAGTAGTTGGACTATGAGTGCCAAACCGAAAAGTCGTGTGATATCCGCGCTGAAGAAACCGCGTCCATCAAAGAGTTGGCCTCTGAGTGCCAAGCTAAAAAGTCCTGTGGATGATACGCGGGAAAAAAACCAGGTCAGCGCGCAGCGAACCACTCAGATTGCGTCTGGCCAAACTGTATTTCAATTGCAATTGAAATATAACCGATCGTCATAAAACAATAAGACTGTTTCTTTCCAAGCACCCAGTTGATCTACCCATATAACCCTGAATCAAGAGATCATTGCTACAGATCCTATATTTATGAGCTTTAGGATAACTTCAAGAGCAGCCGCGGACTTCAACGTTCTCAACCATCATCGCTAAGGATGACGGAGTCACCTTCCAATAAAAAGCAGAAATGAGTGATACAGATATTAGAAATCATATAAAATGGTAAAAACGCCGACTATTTGAATTCTTGTAGTAGTCTGGAATGTTCTTCTGCTCTATAGAGAACTTCTACTCAAATCATAGTAGTATCTTACAACTTCCAGGTATACAAGCATTAACCACAATATTCCAATTTGGTTGTCGTGGATTTCAAGCACAGAAACTTTTATTTCTAGATGACTTACAATACAGTTTGAAATCTCAGTTCTTATAGACAAAATTATACAAATTAAACTGAATTACGGAGGATATTCGGTAATAACAGCATTCATTGGACTGCTAAATATCTCATGTCATTTGAAATAAAAAGGGAAAAAATATGAGAGTCAAGTAGAAAGCTGTATTAACATCAATGTAAACTGTAAATGCTGTTATTTTTTGTGTAACATAAAGCCATTTTATGCACTATGTTCTACGAACTCGCCTCATAAGAAATGCTCTCCTGCAATAAACCTCTCTAAATTCTAAACTACACTACAGCGTTCTGTAAGGGTCACGTAGGTATAGTTATATTTTAAGTGAATAAGTGCATAACAATCTAAATTATAAACCGCAAATCAAATCATCTAAAGCATGTTAAATATACGTATATGTAACTAAGTCCATGTAATTGAATATTTTAATAGAGGGAAGGGTAAAAAGGAGCTGAATATGACCTTACATAATGTAGAAAACTCTTTCTTGTATAATTTTTTTCATTTAATTTAACCTGAAAGAAAGCTACCCCTGCCTTCGTTAAACAATTTCAAAGGAGGGAGGGGGTTGAAAAGGAAAATACATCGTATTTGTCTCTCACCCGAACTCCGATGGAATTGCCAGTATCTAATCGCACATTTCGGGAATGCACAATGTCAAAAAGAGATGTAACGGCCTCCCCTGGTTCTTTATTCGCTGAATGTACGTGTGTATGTGGTAAGTAGACTAAGAGCTTTTCAAATGAATCTGACGTGCTTTATCGCCTTCAGCTGTATACTGAAGCCCCTCTCATGTAATGTCATTTGATAGGATTCGAAACGAAACACAGGGACGCTCGCATTTTGTGCGTTACGAATCATCAGGTTCTCAAAAGCTATTTTCTCTCCAGCATTTCTATCGCTACAAAGCTTTTTACACACTCCAGTAGAGGGGAAGGCCATAGGCCACTACCACAGTCGGGTTGGTTTTCAAGGGCGTCATGGTAGATGTTTCAAAACAAATGAGTAGCAGCGATGCGTGTGTGTCACCGACTGCAGCCCAGGTCAACGTGAACTCTGTGCCATCTTGAAATGTAACATTTGGTTTTATCAGATAGCACTTCAAGATGTCTGTTTCACCAGGACCTATATTTTAATCTCCCAAAATCACTGAAAAGTAACATATACATTGACCAAGAATGACGAAATGGGTAGTTACCAAGAATGGCCTAAGCTATTACTTTAGCCTGTGTTATCCCTTATGGACTAAGAGCTTATATCTCTTGGCGGGATAGCTCAAAACACTAATTAGGGGCGCTAATTCTGAAGAATACAGGTCAGTCTTGCCTTTCTTCACAATACAGAATTTTACATAAGCATAAACACTACTTTTACATTAAAACCTTTGAATATTCGCCACATTACCCTTTATTATCCTTTCTACACCACACAAATTGTGCACTAACAGCTTAGCAGTTCCTTGAAAAATTCCCTCTCTTGCACGCCTAAAAGACAAATGTCCAACTAAGTCATTAAACCTTACATACAAATGTGTAGTTACAAATTTATTGATGTATGAGTAGTGCTACTCAAACAGAAGAAATCATGCTACCTGGAAATGATTTCATTACATATTTCCTCATAGGTACAATGGAAATAGTGGAGTACAGTACCGATCGTTAAATGATGACCTTTACTTCCAATTTGAAGAGTGTGTAAGTATCTGAATATTCAAACCAATAACAAAAAATATCTAGAAATGATTAACTCCAGAAAAAAATAAAGAAGATTGAAATTTCTTCTGTACAGTAACGAGATCTATATTTCTTGTTTAGGAGGATGTCTATCTCTCACGGTTTACTAATTACGTAAAGCTCATCCAGAGTCAATAGTAAGTTATAGGCTACTCCCAGAAAATTCAAAATATCTACATTTGGTAATCAAAATCGGTTGAGCTATTTTTGAGAAAACAAACATTTCCAAAAATGTTCCACGTAAGGTTAGCTTTGAGTATGGGGACTTTCTTGAAAATATTTGTGTCGCATACTTGGAAGATAAGAATAACATGGATAACAGCTCGCAAGCAAGCCAGACCGTGACAGTCCAACTGCCGGTCTCACGCCCACATACGTAAGGCAGGGGTGAACGATGATGCAAACAATACGGGGAAGTGATGTAGTCAGCATTCCGGCATACCCATCCGGGAGCTTGCTTTCTAAACCAGGATTCACTACCTAGCGTAGATCCTCAATTTCTTGACGATGTTGAGTGGACATCAGTCTTATATCTTCCTATGAAAGATGTTGCACATAAATAACAAGTCCGGTAGTTAAATAACTTTCTGCTTTTAAGCTACACTGTTCACAGCTATGTGCACACACAAACACACACGTTCACTCACGGATCTTTTCCTAAACATGTGTTTTCTTTATTCAATGTATCTGAAAATCTGCATTAAAATGAAATTTCATTAAGTTCAGACATTTTGAGAGGTATGTATTGGCTCCTCTACCTGTTATGTATGTAGGAGAGGAGATAAAATTAACTATAGAAATGATGTAGTTTGGAAAAATAAAAGATTATATTTCTCTCGTTCCTTGTTTTAAAGAATGTAAAGGAATCTTTGTTTTTGGCATGTCTTCCGAAAGTGTAGTACTAATTCTCAGATTATGCAAAATGCATAGTGAAGTTCACACGGCATAAGAATAAAGACAACAGAGACTGGAATGTACACATTCATTAATGCGATTAGGGGAAAATAAATCTCTCTCATCCCTGGTTTAGCACAACAATTCAAAACTACGTTTCTGATTACATCTCTTTACAGAATAGCCATTAATTGGAAATCCGATTTTCCTTTCAACTGTGCGAGTAGTGAATGTACAAAGTTTCCCTTATTTCTGTGTTGAATACCTAATTTTACACTATATAAAATGCCAGCAACCTAAAACTCTTTAAATAATCTCTGTAGATGCAATAAGTATTAGTATATAAATATTATAAGTATTATTATAATATTATAATATTTAATATGTGATATTTCCCTTGAATCCCGGCTCCAGTCATGACAGTACTTAACGATAGTTCGTTCTGTTTATTTGAAAGATCCCTTTTGTTTCCAGAGATGCTTGGTGTCTCTATGTGAGTTTAATCACAATATACTGGTTTTGCTTGCGTCTTCATAGCTTCGCCAATCCGGTTTTGACCCTTCAACATGCTTGTTTCTGATAATTCACAGCTTTAATATGCAGCCCTTCAAGGTCGCTCTTAGATTCTGCTACAAAGTGCTTTCTTTGAAGTACTGTGAAATATATAAATTTAGTATACCTGTGCATTTTAGAGAATTACGAAAAATTTACCAAATTGAATAAAGATTTCTAT
>CM060950.1:157378881-157451381 GCA_030765055.1 Mantis religiosa
AAGAAGAAGAAGAAGAAGAAGAAGAAGAAGAAGAAGAAGAAGAAGAAGAAGAAGAAGAAGAAGAAGAAGAAGAAGAAGAAGAAGAAGAAGAAGAAGAAGAAGAAGAAGAAGAAGAAGAAGAAGAAGAAGAAGAAGAAGAAGAAGAAGAAAGAAGAAGAAGAAGAAGAAGAAGAAGAAGAAAGAAGAAGAAGAAGAGAAGAAGAAGAAGAAGAAGAAGAAGAGAAGAAGAAGAAGAAGAAGAAGAAAGAAGAAGAAGAAGAAGAAGAAGAAGAAGAAGAAGAAGAAGAAGAAGAGAAGAAGAAGAAGAAGAAGAAGGAAGAAGAAGAAGAAGAAGAAGAAGAAGAAGAAGAAAGAAGAAGAAGAAGAAGGAAGAAGAAGAAGAAGAAGAAGAAAGAAGAAGAAGAAGAAGAAGAAGAAGAAGAAGACGAAGAAGATTTTTAATCTCACAAGAAGTATCAAAAGCTTACCCTTGATGCTCTTGTGCATAACAAACCGTTCTGAAATTCATCTCAATATATAGCATGCCCCAAGAACGCCTCACAATTTTGTCAATACTTTAATCCCTAAGCTTTATAGCCAAAATGTTCTCTCCAACCGAAATCAATATATTTAATTGAATTTAAACCAATAGTTAATGGGATTTTACTTACTCCTTTTATTTAAGGTTTGCCCAAAACCTGTGGTTTCAATATAAAGGGACACTTGCCTTTATAGATTATTATAAGCAGCAATGTGGACAGATATGTTTACGCCGTGATTGCCAAATTTGTTTGCCTCTATGATAGATTTCACAACCCATATTTCTTTATTTGGATTTGCTTGAGCAATCTCGTGCACAAGATATGGAAAGTTCTTTGAGATATGTAAATGGGAGTAGAAAGGTAAGGGAATATGCTTCTCCATGTATGAAGAAGCTGAAACGTAAGCGTTGAATGGCTAGTAAAGAAGGGTTTCACCTCACATTTCGGATTTTTGTGCTTTTTGCTCCCAGGTGGAATGTATGAGATAAAGGAATCCAAGATGGCTTTGGTGCTCTGACAGAGATCCGCAAGTGGAAACAATTCCAAGCCTTGTCACCCTGTCATACCTGCTGGTTGCTCAGAGAAGGCTTCCCTGTTCTGGTTCCGGAGAGAACTCCACCTACTGAAAGATGATCAGGTTACCTAAGGAAAAATCTCGTGGTAATTCAGAGAGTACTGTTGGATTTCTCTTGCTAACCAGTAGGACTCCGAAAACCCATGGTAAGAATGGCAGGTATAGGAATCGAACACAGGACCACTCGAATGCGAATCTCTCATGTTACCGCGGAAACCCTTTTCTCGCGATACAAAAGCGTTGCTCGGCTCTTTTCATATTTAATCCCTTGATTTAATATTTGATGTTAATGATTCTCTACATGCACTCGTCCCAGCTATGACAGCTATAAAGTTTGATCGTTGTATTAGTTGCGGATAGAATGCACAGTTTTGCATATTATATAAACATGGGAAACGTTTGTTGGAATTTAATACGAAATCTGCGTTAATTATATATTTATTATTATTGACTTTCCCACAATTATGGGATTAGTGATATAAATCGTTGCAGAGTTTCAAAATTTAGCAACGCTATGGAAGTGTAAATGCAATAATATCCATACCAAAGCCATATTACTACTGAAAACAAGCATATGTACCTCATTTATATTAATAATATTTCAAAAGAATTTGTGAGGATTACTCAGTATCGATTCGTTTTGCTCCAATCAATTGTATTCATAAAAGTCGTAAACGTTACTCACAAATTTACTTCCCCACACATTTAAATAGAGATCATCTTTTCCGCCCGACGGGTATAGCTCAATACTAGCTTTAATCTTAATGTGCAATATAGCGATTTATATGGATAGTTGAGGCAGATGACGGCCTCCGTTATGACGTAATGGTTGTTTGAATGTGGGTGGAGAGGTTTTAGTACCTCTGTTGTCGACAGATATCCTTGATGGGGTTTTATGTCTTTTATTACCCTTTCAGCACAGAGTCCACATGTTGTTATCTTGATTTTTGGAATGCATTGAGAACATAAAAGTACAAATCGGTAGTTGTAAAGCCAATCATTATACATACACAGGGAATAAATCTGAACAAAGGCTTGCGATATTCCTTCAGTACGTAACTTGTTTGCAACTTTGGAACTTTATTGATATTTTGAGGTCTCTTCTTATAAATTTCTCTCCTGAACTGATCTAGTATTCATTATGCATAAAAGACAGCCTTTATATCTGGACGCTTAGGCTCCCACCCCCTCTTCTTTGATGAGTATCTTAGCTCATTGAGAAGGTCACATCATCTTGGGTGAACAAACCGACATTTCGCTCATCTTGTCGTGAACTACTTCAGGGCTCTCATCCTATCTTTCTGCTGTGAAGAATTAATCCATTTCTGTAAGTTGCCTTTTGAATTTTCACTATTGAATTATATCTGCTGTATAGCCAGACTATGCGGTTTAAACATAACATTTTTGTAATATAAATGCCTAACGTACCTTGCCATGAGCCGCAGAAAGTGCTTAGCTAAAGGTTCCTCGATGATGTTTGTTAAATCAATGTTAAACCTAGTGTGGTCTTTAAACGTTGTAGCAGGCTGTCATAGTAATCGATCTGCAATGCACGTAAAAACGTGGATCTTTATAAACCCAAGCCTCGCGGAAATCGTCTACAGTTTCAAGACAGTGAGGCTTCGTTATTTCTTTATAAAGTATTGTTTTAGGTTAGTAAGCAAAATAAGTTAACAGTACTCTCAATTTTAAAACTGTATGCTAACAACTGCTTCCTTCACTATTCTATATCGATTCGGCTTTTACTGCTAGGTTAAAGAGAAATATAAAGTGACAAAGTTTATAACTTGATACATTATAGCTGCAATGTTCTCTATCTTCCTATCTGCTTGCTGCTGTTACCATACTTTAACTATAACCTTTGGATAGAAATAAGGCAAGCTCAAATGAAATGAGACAGTAATTATAAAATGTAAACAGAGAAACAAATTGGATCATCCCTAAACTTCCACAAAAATGGAAGCACACTCAAGGATATTATATGTCGGCCCCAAGTATAATAGATCTATCTGCAACAGACGTATAGTCGGAACGCAAGAATGCCACAGCACTATCCCGCGAGTTTGCTTCTCCCATTCCAATCACTGAACGTACTAAACATTGCGCTTGCAGCGAGAATTTGTTGATGCGGAAGAATCTTAAGCGTATTTTACTTGATTTATTTGTCCAGAGTAAAATTAGGAACACCTTGTGATGCTATGCAACAGCAAAATATACCTTACTTACCCTTAAAACTAAATTTCTCTACTGTGGGTAAGTTTAAGGGAAATGTATGTATTGATATTCTGCAGAGAGCATAGAAGATACAGTACTCTGTGATACCATGTCGCACTACAAACAAATCAAGGAGTGGAATGGATCTGCCATATTTCTTTAGAATGCTCCGACACAATCTTTCTACTTACTCTGTATATATATATATATATATATATATATATATATATATCTGTACATAGATATATATTTTTCTAATATAAAAATAAATAAAAAAAGCGACTTTTATTTCCCCATGTTTCACCACATACGAGTATGCGGACCGAACATTCCCAACCAACACTGCCACCTAGGTAGTCTCACAATACCAAGTTATCTTATTGTCTGCCTTGCAGTTAAGCTCCAGAATAACATTTAGCGATATAATAGCCATACTATTTTTGATACATTGGGATATGTGTGTGTATGTGTGTGTATGTGTGTGTGTGTGTGCGTGTGTGTGTGTGTGTTTCGAATGAAATCAAGTACATATACATTGACGTAAAATATTTGTTACATTTAAGTAAATATACACTGTTGAAATTTCACTAGCATTATCCTGCCTAACAGCTTTCCCTTGAGGTCCGTTTTTTTAATTGTCATTTCATGTAATATCAGTGTCTACTACCTCTGGTGCCGTATGCAATAGGAACGGACTATAAACTCTATAGCGGCAGGTTATCAAAACGAACATCCTGAATCCCTGTTTTCATCTTAATTATAGTTATTGCATTTGCTCTCATGGCGTTTCTTATCCCACCTTTTTCGAGTAATCGTAATGGTTCATCTACCCGAGATTTTAACTTGACATTAAAGGACAGAAGTTGCACTCTCAACCAAGAAGGCAACTGATGGAACTTCTCAGTGCTTTAAACGGGCACTGTTTGCTGCTGTATATCTCAATATAACTTTCAACGTAAAAAATGAATAGCGTTTAGCTTATAGCACAATAAAATGATTTCCACAAACATCGTTTTATCACGCTGAATTCAGAAGCTTGCCAAGATTTACATGGCTGTCACTGGAAAAGTAACTGTTAGTGTTATGATCACTATTGTTTTGAAGTGCGTTTATTCTATATTGTTGCCAAAATATTGCACTTGTTAAAGAAAAAATGACACATTTACATAAAAGGAATTGCCGAATTTTTATGAAAACTATTCCTTATATCAGTGGTTTTATCCTCAAAGTTAGAATTAAAGATAGTCAGTGAGTGAAGATAAATGCAAAATGGTTGGGAGAAAAACGTGTAGTTATGTAAAGATTTTAGCAGTTTGGATTAATATTGGAAATTTAAATACCCTGTTCATCACTTCAAAAATTGAAACTTCTGAAGTTAGTGCATCACGTATTGAGATATACCGTAACCAACTTACAGTCCTCTTATTTACAACAAGGTTCATTTAGAGCATTCTACTTTCCTTTCTAATATTCTTGATAATTTATGCTTTTCATAATTTATATTTTCGGAGATTTGCCTGAATATAGAAGCAGACATTTGGGTGGGCCGAAGTTTTAAGCAACTGTTATATACTTACTAGCAAGTCATTAATGGGATTCGGTATTTTGATCCCGGACTTGTATTATAACTGCAATTCTTGACACATTAAGTGAACTACGGTGAATTATGGATATGGATATGAAACTTTCCCACGTGAGGCAACCAATCTGTGGCCTTGAGCGCATGAAAACACAGTCAGGAAGTTGAATTAACCTTTTTGGGGAGTTAAAAGTTGATTCAAGGAACTGAAAGAACCAAGTTAGGAATGTACTAACAATACAACTAGGGTAATACTGATGTGAAAGCTTAAATATTACGTGGAAATGATTTTGGAACAAGTTAGACTAAATTCTATTACAAATTTCTTATACAGAATGTTAATAATCTACATCGAAATATTTTCAGAAAAAGTGGAGATATATTAAACAAGTAATTTATGATAGAAGTCGTATAGACTTTTGTGGATAGTTACGGATAAAAGGTTTTGAACTACCCAGTACGCCTCTGCTAATAAGAGTGCACAACACACACAAATGAAGAGAGCTGTTAAACCAAAAATAAACGAGTTCGAGTCTGCTTCACTTTTTGTCGCTTTTTTATTCCTTTTTGTTTTGTTTGTTTATTTGTTTGGTTGTTTTTAATATTTTGTCTAAGCTTTTAATTGTTGTATATATGTATGTATTTGACGACGTAATTTCACATTGCTAATGCAATTATTTACGATTGTTTCTAACAAATGTTAAACCCTGCCTAATACTTTCACATGCTCTATGTCTAAATGGGAGGTGGCTTCAAGGATGATCGAACTTAAATAAAATAAAAAGTAAATGCAACTCTTTACGACTGATTTTTAGAAGCTCTTCGAAATGTTGACCTGCATTTTCAATGCAAAATTGACAGCGGCAAAGGAACGACTGCCGTGCTGTGTCCAAAATTCCTTATCTGTGTCGAATAACTTCACATGCTGCTATTATTCGGACCGGTAGGTCTTCTTCTGAGGTAACAGGTGTTTCACACACCAAAGACGAGGTGACCCCAGAAAAAGAAATCAATTGGGTTAAGGTCGGGAGAACGTGCTGGCCAAGATAAAGTCGGACTCCCCCTTGCACTGGTCAATCAGTTTAAGAATTACAATTAAAATTTACGTATAAAACACGAAGAAAGAAGATTAACTGCATGATAGGAAACGAACCAACGATCCTTAGAACCTGAGTTTTGGGTGTTATGCATTGGGCCACCAAAATGCTTACAGAAATACCACTATAATAGGCTACAAAATGCAAGAAGGTAATTAATTGCTGTTCAGTGTCGCACTGGCAGGTGATTAGTTCCTCATTTGAGAGATTTTTGAGGCATTAAATCTTGAAAACGCTAATAACGAGCTACTAATATTTGATATTTCTAAACTTGGGAAGCAGTTTTAAAGACATTCTAATGCAATAGTTTTATCCATCTTGTTTAAATACCAACATATTGCATATGATGCCCATTAGGTTTAACATATGCGTTATGTGTAGCCACAGACCATGCAGTGCCTATCTCAACTTACTTATATTAGTCACATCTACAATCACTGAAATTATTTTGGTGTAGTTTATCAACACCCTGTATATTAATTACGAGGATTCAAGTGTAGTTCCGGAGGAAGTAAAACATATACCAGTACATTTTAACATGCAGCGCCATTAATATGAATAATTAGATATATTTGAAATTTAGTTTAAGAAATCACTAGTAGATGTTCTTTCAATTGATCGAAACTGATTACAATTTATTTGCTTCTTACCTATTTCAATTAAACTTAATAAATATTATTAATTTACCTTGGAGGAATATTAGTTCTATTTATATATATGTAACAAGATTAGCTTCAAATGAAATATTTTTATTCAAATAAAACCTAAAGCTTTTATACTTTGAAGACAACAAACACATACACTTAGTTTACATTTTCATGAATTTCTGTGACCATAGTCATTTATTTTTATATAGCGTCCAGAAGCTGCTTTTACTGAGTTTGGTTTTGGTATTTGATTTAAATTAACTAAAATAAGCTCTTGCGTAATCAGTTTGTTCTAAAAATCCCTGTAATTATAAAGGGAATCGTGCTAATCATTTGTTAAAACGTTTTCGCTATACCACACCATGGTCTCCAAAATTTGTGAAACAACTGAATGATGAAAACACTTAAGAATGGCAATTAGGTATTTAAAACAGATGTACTGGGCATAACTGACGCTACAAGAACATTGTTGAAAATGAATTACATCTATAAGTTTCGTATATTACGCTTTGGACTATCTCTTAATGCTTATCAGATATAAATGGTAATTTACACTATTCCTAGATATATCTTTTATTCCCAATATAGTTATTAGAAACATGATATATTAATCCAATTTGTTGGAGCCATTCTTTTTAGAAAATAAGAATTTTCATATCAAGGTTTTTTAGTTGCGAGAATTGTCTTTAAAGTCCTTGTGAGTTATCTTTACAAAATTCTGAGCTGAAAAACCAGGCCTGACACTTAACGGACATACGTAGTGGGACGCCTTCAAAAATCTGTTGCTTTTAATTCAGGGAAAGTCTGGTTATTGACTTTTGGATGGAATATGTGATTCTAGGTACATGGAAAACAAAATACATATATAAAACATAACGGCATACTTCAACATAAGAAATTTTGGGACCACTAATTTTCATACTCGCGGCCTACTTCAGGTGCGCTTTATTACGATGAACATTCGCTTAATTTTGTTGTCGACATATAAAGGCAGAAGTAAGCAATTTCAATTAATGATTGAAACAACAAAGTTAGGAATATGAGACAGAGTTGATTACCCTTCTGCATGGTAAATGACTCTCCTGTGTGCAATACAGTCCTTCCATTCTCTGTATGAAAATATAAATTATTCGCAAGTAGATGTTTCCCAGAAATATAGGCAATTATGTCATTTCTTTGATTAATATCGGGGCCGTATATTCTTCAAGGAGCGTTGCTCAAAAGGCATTTTTGACACGCCATTGAAAAGCAGTGATATTTGTAAGGGTATTGGCTCCTTGCGCGTTTCCCTTGCCATTAGTAATGAAATAAAGGAGACCTGTCAAAGACACGACCGAGTTCTTCAGGCAGGTCTTGGAGCTAAACCGACTTGAGGGCCACGCACATGTCCCGGAGGTCCGAAAAGCCTAGGCTTATTGGAAATCGAACCAGCCACCTTGGAGACCCAGTGTGCAGCCCATCACCTACCTCTGTCTTCCAAATGCAAATGAAATAGGGTCTAAGTGTAACTGATATTCATTATTCTTCGATATGCTTCGATATTTTCTCCTACAGTCTTTAACACAATTATAATTTTGATCTGATTGATGTGTTCAATTTTAGGTTACAAAAGGAAGAAACACTGTACGTTTAAGTAAATATATGGACAAGGTAGTTCACAAAATACTACTGTATACAGTGTTCGGAATACAAAATGACGCCATTCTGAATGATGCAGTACCTTTAATACTGTCTGTTAAACAAAATATATGAGATTGGTTCGGGCCCATGTTAATCATATTTAAGTGATATAAAGTTATTTATCATAAGCCATTTAACCTGCTACGTCTACCTATGCCCCTTTTTCTAACACACCTAACTGCGCTTAAACAAACACTTCTTCATCTAAATATTTTAATTTGTATATTGAAGGCATGTATTTTCTTTCCTATACATATTTCTATAGAGCAGAGTAGAGCTGAACGCAGTACAATAGAAAATATGCTCTTTTAATAGCTCAGTAAAATTTGCCGTATATGGAATTTAATTTAAACAGTAGTAAACGCATCTGGGATAGTCAATACCCATGATTTGATTTAAGGTGAAGTTTCACCAAATTAATGTAAAAAGTTCGGTGGTAAGGCCACCAGCGAGCTAGCAATAACACCCTCACTGTCTAGGTAAGCGGTCATTTTGACTGCTTACTGGCATGTTCTGGCGGTATTTACAGCACTGATAACAACTCAAGCAGTTTTACCCCTCATTTGAAGCCAACAGTCATTATGACTGCTTATGTTCTATGTTCGACCTGGTCTGCAGCAGAGCTATCAGCAAACCAAGAAGCGATACTGCCTGTCAAGGCTATAGGTCACACAGCTTTCTCAAATTCACTCGCACCATGTGGTTATATTTGCAGCAGAGCTACCAGCAAGCCAAGAAGTGATACTGCCTGTCAAGGCTATAGGTCACACAGCTTCCTCAAATTCACTGGCAACGTGTGGTTGTAGATGCAGCACAGCTACTAGCAAGACTATCGAGGCCAAAGGTCGCACAGCTTGTTCAACCTTACAGATACTATCTGGTTGTGTCTGCAGCAGAACTACAAGGCAGCCACACAGTGACACTCTCTATCAAGGCGTTTAAGCTTTACCAAACTTAATGACAATATATGGTGGTATTTTCAGCACAGCTACTAGCAAAACAAACATTGACACCTTCTATCGGTACCCTCAACCTTACTGGCAACATGTAGTTTAATTTGTTGTATGACTATATGCAAGGCAGCAGTAACGCTCTAACTTCGAACCAGAAGTGCAGCCTGCCTCATGAGCCGATAATAATTGGCCCTGCCATCGCACAACGATATTAGTACAAGAGTGAGTTACTAAATGAGTCGCAAATCTGGATAGAGGCGTTAATAATCAAAGTAACTACCTGAAATATATTTTACTTTTCTACATAATCACAGCGTACATTGAGACACTTATACCATCTCTTTACAAGTCTTTGAGCTGGCGGCAAAGAAGTCTTTTGGTTGCTTTCGCAGCCAACGGGTAACCTCTCAGATTACGCCATCATCAGTTTCGAAAGATCAGTCAAGGTAAGGACCTTTTAGAGAACCAACGGCTGTAAATCACCAGCGCCTAAGTCGGGACTGTGAGGTGAATATGCCAACAGTTCCCAGCGAAATGTTCGTAACTGATTTTGCGTTAAACCTTTTGAGTGAGGGCGGGCATTGTCATTCAGGAGAAGCACTCCCTCTGTCAGGAGTCCAGGTCGCTTGAGGTGAATGGCCTGTCGGAGATCCCACAGAGTTGTGCAGTATGTTGTGGCAGAATTTCTGCAGTATGACGCCTTGCATATCCAAGAAGAGCGTGGCCATAGCCTAGCGCGCTGATGGAACCGCCTTGAACTATTGTTGTTGCTTGTGAGGTGGAATGTTTCTATTCCATGGAAGATCTTTTAGATTCCGATTGAAAGTGGCGAACACAAATCAATCCGATCTCACGTGTTTTGCCTTCCTTTGTTAAATTGCTGGATCCATTTGAATACAGCTTTCCGGGAGAAAAACTAGTCACCATACACGGGACGCATTTCGCGATGCACATCTTCTGTGGACAGTTATTTGCCCACAAATAACGC
The DNA here is from genome assembly GCA_030765055.1 of Mantis religiosa. Classification (NCBI taxonomy): domain Eukaryota; kingdom Metazoa; phylum Arthropoda; class Insecta; order Mantodea; family Mantidae; genus Mantis; species Mantis religiosa. The sequence goes on from CM060950.1 coordinate 157,389,135, forward strand.
ACAACCGTAGGTTCTTCTGCTCGCATACAACCATGCAACACACCCGCCATCTTGCAGTAGTTGCCACTGACTGATTACATACCGGAGAGATATGACCAAACCTCTAGGACAGGTGCTCCTACCTGCGGGCACAAAATGCGCGTGTAAATTACAAATGGTATAAAGGAAACAGATGTTTTGACTTACTTATTGACTCATCCTCGTAGTTGTATAGTCTGTCATACCGAGCGTGAGTTGTGCAGCCACCGGACGGCAGCAGCACCGTTATTCCCCAGGCCAGCACTATGGTCCTTTTGCTGGGGTATTCGGGTAGCCGAGGCAGCATTAAATGGGGATCAATGCCAGTAGATTGTTCGGTAAAATACCTGTACATATGCATTCTTAAGAGGCTTCTAGTATTTCACAATAAACATATCTCGTTTTGATTATCGCCATTCTTTAGTTTCTATTTCACTTTAACTATAATTGTTAATAGGTACTCCGAAAAATTTAGTAACCAAAAATCTTTGAACATTCTGTCCGATTGATATTTTTTGAACATCATTGTGATAGAGTGAGAGAGTTAGAGAGACAGTTTACATCTTCATAGGTATTTATGACCTTGTTATTGAGTTTAGTTCCATGTTAAGAAGTCCGTGAATATGCCGTTTATTATTATTATTATTATTATTATTATTATTATTATTATTATTATTATTATTATTATTATTATTATTATTATTATTATTATTATTATTATTATTATTATTATTATTATTATTATTATTATTATTATTATTATTATTATTATTATTATTATTATTATTATTATTATTATTATTATTATTATTATTATTATTATTATTATTATTATTATTATTATTATTATTATTATTATTATTATTATTATTATTATTATTATTATTATTATTATTATTATTATTATTATTATTATTATTATTATTATTATTATTATTATTATTATTATTATTATTATTATTATTATTATTATTATTATTATTATTATTATTATTATTATTATTATTATTATTATTATTATTATTATTATTATTATTATTATTATTATTATTATTATTATTATTATTATTATTATTATTATTATTATTATTATTATTATTATTATTATTATTATTATTATTATTATTATTATTATTATTATTATTATTATTATTATTATTATTATTATTATTATTATTATTATTATTATTATTATTATTATTATTATTATTATTATTATTATTATTATTATTATTATTATTATTATTATTATTATTATTATTATTATTATTATTATTATTATTATTATTATTATTATTATTATTATTATTATTATTATTATTATTATTATTATTATTATTATTATTATTATTATTATTATTATTATTATTATTATTATTATTATTATTATTATTATTATTATTATTATTATTATTATTATTATTATTATTATTATTATTATTATTATTATTATTATTATTATTATTATTATTATTATTATTATTATTATTATTATTATTATTATTATTATTATTATTATTATTATTATTATTATTATTATTATTATTATTATTATTATTATTATTATTATTATTATTATTATTATTATTATTATTATTATTATTATTATTATTATTATTATTATTATTATTATTATTATTATTATAATCTTTGAACATTCTGTCCGATTGATATTTTTTGAACATCATTGTGATAGAGTGAGAGAGTTAGAGAGACAGTTTACATCTTCATAGGTATTTATGTCCTTGTTATTGAGTTTAGTTCCATGTTAAGAAGTCCGTGAATATGCCGTTTATTATTATTATTATTATTATTATTATTATTATTATTATTATTATTATTATTATTATTATTATTATTATTATTATTATTATTATTATTATTATTATTATTATTATTATTATTATTATTATTATTATTATTATTATTATTATTATTATTATTATTATTATTATTATTATTATTATTATTATTATTATTATTATTATTATTATTATTATTATTATTATTATTATTATTATTATTATTATTATTATTATTATTATTATTATTATTATTATTATTATTATTATTATTATTATTATTATTATTATTATTATTATTATTATTATTATTATTATTATTATTATTATTATTATTATTATTATTATTATTATTATTATTATTATTATTATTATTATTATTATTATTATTATTATTATTATTATTATTATTATTATTATTATTATTATTATTATTATTATTATTATTATTATTATTATTATTATTATTATTATTATTATTATTATTATTATTATTATTATTATTATTATTATTATTATTATTATTATTATTATTATTATTATTATTATTATTATTATTATTATTATTATTATTATTATTATTATTATTATTATTATTATTATTATTATTATTATTATTATTATTATTATTATTATTATTATTATTATTATTATTATTATTATTATTATTATTATTATTATTATTATTATTATTATTATTATTATTATTATTATTATTATTATTATTATTATTATTATTATTATTATTATTATTATTATTATTATTATTATTATTATTATTATTATTATTATTATTATTATTATTATTATTATTATTATTATTATTATTATTATTATTATTATTATTATTATTATTATTATTATTATTATTATTATTATTATTATTATTATTATTATTATTATTATTATTATTATTATTATTATTATTATTATTATTATTATTATTATTATTATTATTATTATTATTATTATTATTATTATTATTATTATTATTATTATTATTATTATTATTATTATTATTATTATTATTATTATTATTATTATTATTATTATTATTATTATTATTATTATTATTATTATTATTATTATTATTATTATTATTATTATTATTATTATTATTATTATTATTATTATTATTATTATTATTATTATTATTATTATTATTATTATTATTATTATTATTATTATTATTATTATTATTATTATTATTATTATTATTATTATTATTATTATTATTAATGAAGTTGTTATATTTAAGCCATAAGATCTCGATCCGTCAGATGTAAAAAAATTTATTTCAGTGTTTACAATTTTGGGCGTTAAGATCCAGAAATTATTCAATTCTTTAATCTTAAATATTCGGCAACTCAGTTCAAGCATCTCATCATTATCCTATGTTATACATATATGTATATATATTATACATAGTGTCTATATACATAATATATATGTATATCTACAGGATGTTAATTTAATACACCGAAATATTTTCAGAGCAAGTGGATTTATCTTAAACAAGTAATTCGAGATAAGAGACTTATGGCCTGTTTTAAATGTAGAGGTTACGGCTTTAAGTCTGTAAAGCGTCAGCACGCCACTGCTAATTGTTATACCACTTGAGCGGATAAGACACGAAAATGAAGCGGTGTATCGCAGCTCTCTCTCCTCTCTCTCTCTCTCTCTCTCTCTCTCTCTCTCTCTCTCTCTCTCTCTCTCTCTCTCTCTCTCTCTCTCTCTCTCTCTCTCTCTCTCTCTCTCTCTGGCGCAGTGGTTATGAGTGGTTATGAATTGTTATCTTTTAAGTGAAAAGTACACGAGTTCTAGTTTGAGTCTTCTTCAGTTCTTTTATTTTTATGCTTGTTTTGTTGATTTGTTTATTGGTTTGGTTTCTTCTGGATTATTTTGTATAAGCTTTCAATCCTTGTATAAATGAATGCATTTTAGGTGTTATTTTCACCTCGTTGTGCAATTAATTGCAATTCTTTCTAGCAAACGTTGAATCTTGCTTAATACGTTCATATTCTGCGCATCTAAATGGGAAATGGTACAAAGGTTAAATGAACTTAACAGAAAATAAAAATAAATGCAGCGCTTTACTTCAGGTTTATAGGAACTGCTGGTAATTTGTGATGTGCGTTTTCAGTGCAAAGTTGACAGCGGTGATAGAAGGACTGTCGTACTATGTCCAATATTTCTTGTGTGTGTCGAATAACTTCACGCACTGCCATTACTTATTCGGGAAATTAGTTACGAATCATGCCATTTCTTCCTTTTAGAGTCTACGTATTAAAAAGACGGAGAAAAGGATAACTACAATACAGGAGCCGAACTAATGACCTTTGTAACAGAAGTGTTTGGCCTTACGAATTCGCTCACCAGAATAGTTATAGAAACAGCACTACAGTGCTAGGAGGTAGTTAATCGCTGTTCAGTGTCGCACTGGCAGGTGATTAGTTTGAGATTTGAGTAATATTTGAGACATTAAATCGTGAGAACACCAATAACGAGCTACTGAAAATAGATATTTCTGCCGTCGGGAATTGGTTTTAAAGACATTGTAATCCAATAATTTCACTCACCTGACTTAAATACCAACTTATAAGAATCTTATGCCATCTAGGTTTAACGCAATTAACTACATTACGTTTAGCCACAGACCATGCACTGCGTAACTCAACTTGCTTATATTAGTCACGTTTAAAATCACTGAAATTATTTTGGTGTAGTTCATTAACATCCTGTATAACATATATGTGTATGATATGTCTATACCAGCAACTTAGCTGCTGTTGGAGGCTCTAAATCCTCCACTCATATCCCGGGAAAATGATCTTGTAGCTCACCACTGGAACAGCTGGTAGCAGATTCTTAGACGAATAAAACTAGAGACAACATAAATGGTCATGCACACATTGCGTTGGTAAAACGTTCTAAGCTACTGTCAACAACATTAACTTTTATCGTAATTTTCTGAAGTATATTCTTATTTAAGAGAAATATGTGCTTCCTCATCAATTGTGCAACTTAAAGTAATTCTACAAGTATACCAATGAAATTATTGAAGTAAAATTACCCAGCAATGAATTTATCTCTGTTTATGTACAGATTTTGGAAAATAATAAGTAAGGCCATTTTCAAGGAGAAATGTTTGTTCTGATCCCACTGTCACACTGCTGATGCTCGTATTCCGTTAGGGGTAAAGATATAATAAAGTAATCTGCAGAACTCACTGATTCGCAGCCCTGATGTACAGAATAAATGTTCTCAACTGTCACACAAAATTGCACGGTAATTCTAAATAAATTCATTAACATGTAAATTTTTAGCACTTAATTACGCTATACGTATAACTGTAATCAGTGATAAACGACACGTTTCCTTTAAATAATTATTTCTCCCCGTGCATATATTCATGCTTTTATAGTACCAGTAATATTAGCATAAATACTCCATCACCGTGAACATTCTGCATTAAATATGGATTGACTATGATGAGAAAAGTTTGGATGCTAGGAATTGTAATTACGCTTTCCGCTTTTGTTCGTAATTAAACATTGTCCAACATTTACTTTCAGAACGAAACAAAAAGTAAGCAACGATATCGACTTATATATTTCCACGTAATACAGTCAGTCGCACATGCACAGGACAAGACTCACACTTAATGGAAATATAGGAATCAATTTTAAATGATTTCTGCAGGATTGCACATTGTTCTCTTTCAAAACATGGCGAGAGAATTGCAAGGTGAAGAGGAGGAATGCAGAACACAAGGATACAAGAAAAGAACGTAGGATAAACAAATTAGGCAAATGTTTTGCATTCTTGTACCAAAGAGTTAACTATTAGCAAAGAAACTAAACCATAAATGAGACATTTGCACAATGACTCAGAATGGGCTCCTAAATAAAACTTTTGTTTCCTTTTCCTGAAATATATTGTAGTAAAATAAAGTTCAAATTTTATAAATAATTTCTACAGTGCTTATTTTCGAATAGTGTGTAATAGTTTCGTTTAAGGTAATGCGCCGAGAGTTGTGAATTATTAACTAAGGTATCACTCGACGTCTTTTTAAGTGTGCCATTTAGAAGTCATAACATACATTGATATTTCCACATGCAAAATGCAGAGTACATCAACAGATAAAGTGCATATCAAATTACTATAAAACTCCCATGAAATATTTGCCACTATATCTCAGATTTAACCAGGTTGGCTCGATTTACAGATTTGCTAAACTAGTGTACAAACTATGTACACCTGGATCTCAATGTTGATATCCTCCCATAGGGCTTCTTCATTTATCTGACACTCAAATCCACCCGCCATGTCGTCTCTATATTTGGCTTGAAATTGTAACGGTAGTATTTGTTTTGAGTTTTGTTTTCTGCTTTGACTATTAGTGGGCCATGTAATGACAATATTAAAAAGATGAACGGTTGCTATGGAAAAAGAAAATCAATAACCTTTATAGATATATGTTCTGTAATCTAGGTTCATGATGATGGAAAAATGTCGCGGTGAATATAAAAGTTTTGTAACAGAAAAGTCAATAATCTTCAGAAAGAGACGTTCTGTAATTTTGATAGTGATGAGTGGATGTGCAGGAGTGAGGAATTTTATGTAATTAACGGAAACTATTAAGGAATTAAGGATTTATCAATTTTCTGGAGGCAGTGGCGGCTGGTGGGTTAAATTATTGGTGGTGCACAAATGAAAAATAAAATAAAGAGTAGTAATGACTCACCTATTTATACAGATTCTCTGCTCTACTCTCCTTAGACCTGGCGAATCTATCGATAACTTTTGCGTTGAAGTCGCTGATCTTCATAACAAAATCTCTCTCAATTGAAAGCATTGCTAATGCTGTCGATCGGTCCTGTGACACTGTGTTCCTAAGGAAAGTTTTTATTCTTTTTAAAGTTGAGAAACAGCATTATGCTTCAGCGGTAGACATTGGCATAGTTAACAGTACTCGGAGAAGTTTGACATATTCGCTTAATGTAGCACATAAATTGTTTTCCTTATTGAAGTCCATCAGGCACAACGCGCCGGACATTCCACAAAATTCCTCTCGACTGTAAATTACAGTCAGTTCTCTACGAATTTTTGTTCCAATGATAAAAGGATAGAACCTTATTGTTTCTCTAAGGGAATCCTCTGGAAATGTCTTAGAAATTTTCTTGATGAAACAAAGTTGAGGCTACCAGATGCCCCGTGAAGCTAAATCTGTCCTTTGCTTCTCTAAGAATGTCACATACTTCAAGAGCTTCTCTTTTTTCACATCATGATCTTCTATTCTTCTCCTCTTAATTGCAGTTTCTTCGTGTTCCTCGATATCCACGCTATTTTTTACCTTTTGCACTTCCCTTTTAAATGCTTTAGATGGGCGATGGCAAACGTTGCATTGCAGTCTCGTTTCTGCAGCTGATTGTACAAAATGTCCACATGTGGCATGATCTTGTAGAAGAAAGGCAGCCAGAATACAAAATTATAATCTTTCAAAGTGGCCATACACCCAGAAGCCTGAACAAGTGTGGCCTTGTTACTTAACAGAGCTCTTTTCTGAAATACCTCCATACATTTAATTAAATTCTCCCTGTGTTCGAAAAGCAGAGCACACAGAAGCTAAGCCTGAAGGTCACGCTATAGCCGTTGCTAAGAGTAGGAGGAGCTAGGTTTATAAACCTCCATTTAAGCAATGTATAAGAAGCCACTCCCATCTCTTCACCTTCCCGCAAACCCCTTAGAGAGCCAACATTTGGGCGAAAACTTAGGTTAATTCTTCGCTGCAAACCTGCGGCTCCTACAGCTAATCACTGTTTATTTCGACTTCTGCGGTCATTGGCAGCTACAGACGATAACCGTAATTGAAACATGTTTGTATAAAACAATGCAAACAAGTACAGCTTTAATGTACAAAATGCACCTGTTGTATATTCAGAATCAGTGGGTGTAGCACAAACCTGCAACCTTATGGAGGAACCGCCCCTGGCTGGAGGTAACATGCAATGATTGACTAGGAAAGAAAGTTTGAGTAAAATGTAATCCAGCTTATAAAACTAAAATATATATATTACGAAATTGGACTTACCCAAAATGTTATTTATTTCACTCGAAACTACACCTGAAAACGAGAGATCCCATGACTCTTATTTAATCAAACGCAATCATCAAGAAACAACTGAAAATACAACGAAGTAACCCTGTTATATCTGGCTTCCCGATTTGAGTCTTCGAAACAGTCAACGTGCAACATCCAACAAAGAAATCATGCTACATATGGCACCCGAACGTGTGGCTGATTAATATGGAGAGAAATTAACCACGAATAAAAACTCTTGCTATATTTAAAGACATAACATGAACCAATAGATAGTGTAATATTCACTGGAAAACAAATTTTAGACTTAGAATTACCTCTCTGAAATAATACTGATCTGAGTGTGTAAATAACTACAACGAGGCATAAGCGTATTTGTGTGATTACACGTGAACCGTGTCTGAAGGATATGAAGGAAAAAAACCGACTGCAATATATCAACTTGAATGTATGTCATTAATATTAGTACAATTACTTAGTTATCGATCTTCCATACTTTTACCAATAGATATGGCTTCTGCATTCTAAGAGGTGACTTTAACTGTTTTAAAATTAAAGCAACATCTGGGAATAAGTTATTCCTAACAACCTACAGGCACAGATAGAAAAAAAAGATATTTTATTAATAAAAAAATAATGTTCTCCTGGACTACCGAGATTTAACAAAGGACTCAACTTGATCCATACATGGAAATATATTCAAAGTAATGCTGTACATTTGCAAGTATTGCCGACATAGTTCAGCAAGGCGGACTGAAGTTAGGCTTGATATTCCAACAGCATCTTCAACGCCATGCCCAGAGGGAGTTCTTTATACTCATGTTTATGACTACTTGGCATGATCAGCGATGCTTAGATGGAAGTATCACATTGTATGAAATTAAAAAGATGGTTCTTAATCAAGCACATATTCCGCAGCAAGTTTAAAATATTTTGAAATATCATTGAAAACGTTTGGTAGAGTATTTTTGCAATTCGAGCAAAGCACCGCCGTATTGATTCACAAATATGATTAATGTTATTACTGTAAACATTATGTGGTTATAACATCTTCATTTATATATTCTAAGAACTTGTAAAAACATTTTAGTCAGGAGGCTTCATCCGTTTCTGGCCTGTCTTCTTTGACTGGTGCTGAACAAGCATTTAAACTCCTCACAGGAAACTAACTTGTAATTTAGTACGCCTGAGCAAAGCAGTCCAGGAATATTTTAAGGACCATTTATCTTTCCAGTAACTTAATCATGAAAGACTTATGAAAATGATGACCATGACTACTGTGTCCACTTTATTCCAATGAGCTCTTAATACAGTCAGATTGTAAGATGTCTCTACGAAAGTCACGTTTGAAATAAAGTTACATTTTAGCAATTTCATTTCCATTTTAATTGGAACTAGGCAACACTGCACTCTAACACTTTGTTTATCCTTTTTATGAAACGCTGCGTTCACCGTTTTTTTTTGACGAAATAATTAAAGGCTAATGATTATACAGTGTTATTGTTACGTAATGACAACTAATTGCTTTTCCTTCAGATTTCTAAACTTACAGTTTCTTAAGCAAATAACCTTTTACGAAAATAAACTAGAGATGTTCCCCTTTTACTTCCTGGGGTCTGATCTAGGAACTTCATTTTACTTGAAATTCCCATTGAAGACATTGATACAATGCTGGGTCATCCAATAACAGAGAATATTTCAGAAATTGTGAATCTGAAATAAAAATATCCTGCATACCTTAAAGCGTAGGATAAGTGGAAACATGAACAATTGCTAGAAGTTTTGAAAGTTTATCTTTTTGTTTGTCTCTTTGGAAATATCTAGAGACATCCCAACCCTCTGGGTTTGAGCCATTTCTGCTTAAAGTAAGTTCTCTAACGGCGTCTAATGCTTACACTTGCAGAAGTTTTCTAAGTACATTTTCTTGCAAACAACATCCGGTTCCCTCTCCTTTAAAATGCTAATGTTGAAATGTTACGGTGTTCACTCTATTACGGTTATCGGCTCTTACCCAACGTTATGGCCGTTTCCCATCTCTGTGTTTACAGCACAGGAAAGATCAAAGCTAAGAACATTTTCCTGTTGCAAAAGTAATATCAAACTCTTCATGAAAATGGCTTTTTACAATGATTCTGACTCTTCATCTTGGTGTGAACTTCAGTTTTATGGAAGAAATTCTAAAGTTTCCAGTTACTTATAAAGTTATGTTGTACTATCTATGGTTTTAATGTATATATCAGGTGCATATCTGAAAATAAATTGGACCTCTAAATGTAGCCTCCTTTTACCACGCCATTCAGTTTTAGGTCTTGTAATTAAGGATTTTACACCCTAGGTTTAAGAATTGCCTAACACTACCAAAGTTTGTTAAATTTATGCTCAATCACAATTCAAAATAAGGCGTGTTTATTGTAATACACATTTTAAAATATTAATGAGTGATAAGAGAGCCACGGAGACTTGATGTGCATTAAGATGAGCGCGCCGAGTGTCAGACAGTCTTAACAAATTAGAGTAACACTAACGCACATGCAAATATCATGGTGCAAACTGCACGCTCATTACCGCGACGATTAGTTTAAAATATAATAACATGAAAGAAAACGGCACATTGAAAAGCGCAAAATAAATAATATTTAATAATCTAATTTCTAAATTTGCTTCACACAACACGTAGTTAAACATTTAGTGCCACACTCCCTCCTGAACTGGAGGAACAGAATGACAGAGCTTCACTTTTTTGTCTATTTATTTAATGACCTACTTGTGTACTTATTTATTTACGTATTTACTTATTTATTTACTTATTTGCTTATTTACTTACTTATTTACATATTTATTTACTTATTTAAATATTTGTTTATTTATTTACGTACTTACTATTTATTTATTTTTATTAACGTTTTTGTAGCCGAAGTAGCTCGCGAAGCATTTTTGTTAAAACCGTGGATAACCAGTCACTGCATGACCTGTTGTCCTTATAAATACTAGGGAGTTTCTAAATCAATCAAGATTCTACCTGAAAAACAGAAACGTTGAACGAAGCGTGCTGGTTGTACTGCGGCGCCGCTGATCGCACTTATGCATACTCCGTACAATTTCTATTACATGCAGATTTTCCATTCTAAAACCCCAGCTTTACTTACTCACGAGTGACACTAAAAAACCTTGTCATAATGCGTGTTGAAAATGGTGTTCCATTCAACTTATGGCATTTCTGGAACCCTCGGATGACATTTCTAATTACACTATTGCGTAACTATCTTAATTTCTGATTTTATTTTGTCTTTTACTTCGTCTACGGTTTAGGGATTGCTTCTATAGTACTTATGTTTAGATTCTTACTTGTGTACGGTACACAAAATGTGTTTGTTAAATGATGTACTTTTCTTCGGTATTTCAGTGGATAAATAAAACAATATAGCAGTAACATTCACTATAAAAATACGGTTACAAAAACACAAAGTTCACCTTAAAGTTCTCTACATGTTACCAAATCGTTAGCACAATGCTAACGTACAGTTACTTCCCCTTTTACTCAAATACACAGCTTCAAGACGTCTATTTTTTGTTTCTTTATTTCTCTTTAGCACGCAAAACCTGTGCTGCTAGTACACAGGTTCACTTCCTACACGGAGCCGCACGCCACTCCGTTATTCGCACGTTAACTCTTTCGCTCTCTGTTCCACTACCCGTGGATTCCTCACCACGGAGCTGCCCAACTGACCTGTGAACTGCTTCTTGCACAGTCTCACGGCCTACCGACTGATCACTACGGAGCATGGAACGTACCACACTTCTATGCACTCCTCGACTGACACAAACGACTCCACTCCCCGACTGATTCGTGAACCCCTCCACTGCACCTGCTCCTCCCCATGGAGCCGCACTCATCGACTGACGCTTGAAGCTCGAAGCACACACAAACACTAAAGGCTTCACACTGTACTACACTCCAAGTCTCTCATCGACTTTATATACCTTGTCCGGAATAGATAAGCTTCTGGTGATAGATTTTTCTCGAATCACCTTCTGGATCATATTGAAAGGGTCTCTAACGGTTTCGGCGCAGTAAAAGCATAACCAACTCCTAGATCGTGACAGATCGTGACTTCAACTACTGCCCGCCAGAGGAAGTTGTGTCTCAGCGGCCCCTCCCTTTACCAATCAGCAAAGGCGAGGTAGCCTTACGGCAGGCCATGCAAAATCCGATATGACAATACTCTTAAACAATTCACACACAACACGGAGCTCCGTTCAGCTGCTCTAAACCATTGAGCTACTAATGTCATTGAGCTATTAATTTCAGGTTGGCACGTTAGCAATAGTAGCTCAATGGTTTAGAGCGGCTGGACGGGGACCACAAGTTCCGTGGTTTAAATCCCGGCTATAGCATTGAATTTTTCAGTCTGGCTCTACCCTTTATATGATTATTCTATCCAGGTATGTGTGTGAATGTAACGATTGACAGCATCAGTTAAACTGGCTATAAAATTTAGTGGAGGCTAATAACTGAGCTATTTGAAGCAAGTGGCCCTCTGTTTGAAGTTGTGGAATACATATTTCTGAGCCTCAGGACAAGCATTGAACTATGGAAGTATTATTCCTGCTAGCTTGTCAAATTTAAATAATTCGTAGCTTAAAAGTAAAATCTTGAATAATAACAATGAAAAGCGCAAGTTTTAAGTCGCAGAAATGCTACTCTGAGAACCCCTTTTCGGCAAGTGCCAAATCTATGTAGTCCCAGCGCGGTCTTTAGGCACTAGGGACTGACAAAGATCAAACATAGTATATACGTACTTTTGTAAGCCATGATAAGCGCGAAAGAAAGATACAAGCTTTAGAAATACAAGCTCTTTTAATTTAATTCCCTAGCTTCCCACCAACGTGTCTACATATTTTGCTAAATTTGAAACAAAACTGTCCACTTGTGACTTACTAAATGCTAAGAATTTCAATTTCGTTCTGATTCTCAGAATTTTAAAAACGCGAGTTTCTACACGTCCTGCGCTTTGAGCTATTGGATTAGCTGTCGACTGAATTCATTTAAATCTAACCACCTTAACCACACTGATAGTAATTAGTTTAATTTAATTCATAACTCGCAAATAATCTCAAAACTCTGGCTAGTGTGCTAGGATTAGGACTAGGATTACTGCGGAGGGGATTCAGCACTGCGACCAATTTTGATCTACTGTACCTCTGACTCCAAGTGGAGCATCGCGGGTGGAAGGATGAGGCGAAAGAAGACAGAGGGCGGCAGTTCCAAGGAGGCACGACAGTGCAGAGGGCAGGTCCCCCTACAGTTTAATTAGATGGAAACCTCCCCCAGTAGGCCACGACAATGGTTTTTCTTCCCTACTGTAGTTTAGAAGTGGCCCAGCAGCCGGTTCGGAGAACGGCAACTGACCTACCGGAGGAGGAAATAGTTCATTCAGAGCATATCATCCTGCCATGTACTACCGAGACACCCACCGACACTTCTACCCTGAAAGAGACCACCAGATGAGAGACGATGTGAAATGATAATGGAGATGAAATAGGGGCATACCCAAAATTTTCCTAGCGAAAACCCTCGAAAAAATTTACGGGCCAGGTAGGTGGACCACGGGAATTGAACATGGGCCCAAATGCAGGCCACAGACGAGACCACCTGAGTCAGTTGGTGGCAATTGTGCTAAATTCCTTCTACATTATGCATTGATTTTACCATACGAAAATTATTTATTTGCAATTATTTGTTAGTCTCCCTATTACTTCTTCATAAATTATTAATATTTCTCTTCAGTAATTCAGGTATGAGAGAACATCAGCGTAGCAAGAGAAGACCACCAAACAAAGAAAAATTACGATGATAGATGACCAGTTTTCGAGTTAATGTGGTATTTATTAGTGAACTTGATGTCGAAATTCATAAATTTATAATGATAGGAGCATATAAGAATGGTGAGTGCTAAGTTCAAAGAACAGAATAGCCAGATATAGAAAATGTACATGAAAAATATCTGGATTTATATCTGACCTATATTAGGAGTTCAGAGTAAGGGAAAACTTATGACTAAATCATTTTGAATGTTTTGTATTTTTCTTGTAAGTTTATAAAAATGTTTAAATATTTAAAGATGATATCCTTTGGAAAAAGTGTATTCTTATATGACGTGTTCTATTTTCCGTCAAAGGTGTGTTATTCAGGTGACACCGAAATTAAAGGATTGAAATAAGTAAAGAATCATGATGGATTTCAAAGGAATGTTGGTTCTTTGTTAAAACACGTGCAGGTGCAGTTGAGTCGAACAGCAGTTTGGGTGAATAAGTTGCTTTAACAAAAGAAACGTAAGAAACAGTGTCCTTAGCAGATTTCTATAGGGTAGTACTTGACTTTGAATAGGGTATTTTTCGGACCATTCATAATGGCATGACAAAAAGCCACAAAGGGCACCTTTGGTTGAATAATGGGCTTTCAGAAAGAGAAAGCTATACACCCACGCGCTGCTGTGACTAGTAGGTACTGACAGTTCGTGGATTGGAGCCGATTAGGGCACTCTTCTTCTTCTGTCTTGGTCGAGGACAGACCAGAAGGGATGAGAGAAGATATTTTTCCGTTTATACGTAACTAATTAAGTATTATCGAGTAATAAGTACTCTGCCTTTAGTAACTCTAAACAGTGATATATTGGTAACCCTTGGTCGGCAACTTCAAGTTTGATGTTCTGATAAAAAGAAGCAGTCATTAAACCAGTATGAAACGGGCATTCCAGAGTCATTAAAACTATCCTTCTCATACATATCCACGCATACCCTGGGAGAAACCTCATTGCTTTACCCTGATATTAACACCCATTATTTCCATTTGAATCAAACTGTCGCCAACGTGGAACTTTTTGCCAATATATTCGCTTCACAGGGAATGCACGTGGTTAACTAGTAAATAATTCACTCTTGTTAAACACCAGTTCTGAGTACGCATGGGGTTATGTAAACCATACCCCACCGTATACAGACATACTGTATTAATGTATTATTCCATTCTCATGTGGCATAATTTCTTAAAGTTATGTAATTTATTTCATAAATTAATACTTTCAGAAGTATTTGTAATACAGAAGGAATTAATAGTCTTCAATTTTGGAAGCTTTAAAGCTCTTCAATCTTTCATTGAGAGGTTATGTAGGAGAACACTCAGCATTTACCATAGTCAAGAGGCTGAGCATTCTGAGTGACTTTGCTTAATTTCCCTCCTCTTTCTTGTCCACTTGATTTGTCGAATTTTCTGCCAACTGCCTTGTAAGCATTAATATTTAACCAGCAGGTGTTTTTAAATGGAGCTACATAACAGTTTCACTGGAGGATATTTCTTTTAATTATATAAATTTGCATCCTTATAAACGAAAATACAAATAATGAACCATACTGTTGCTAAATTCTGCTACAAATCCATATAAGGTTCATAAATAGCAGAACTGTGCTTCATAGTTAATAACAAAGTGTTGAGACATTCCTGCGGGGCAGCGTTACTCTACAAATGATCATCCCTCTTTTTTTTGTGGAGTAAAGCAAAACTAGTGCTAGCTCGGCACAACCCCGAAACGCCTCACAATTATTGCTATCGCTGCTATCATCTGTAATAGGAACAGAAAATGCTGACAGTATCGTAAAATATTCGGCGCCGCAGGCATCAATTACACAGATAACCATCGTGTTCAAATTAATAATCTCTCCCTCTATTCAAATTTATCGCTCCTTGTGCGTCTCTCAAAGGCTGTTACAATTTCAGTCGCTTTTTATGTAAGTAGCAGAAGTATTCAAATGATCTGGTCGGTCTTTTTTAATTCAGTTTTCCATTCTCCATATTTTAAAAAATAAGAATCTAACAGCATACGTAAAAATGCACTATAAAATGTTATTTAGCCAAATGTTAAATGTGACGGAAAGGGAAATTGAAGGAAATCTCTCATATTTTTTCTGAATGAAATTTATACTTTAAAAGTGCTTCTAATCAAACATTTATTACTACACATTTTCATGCGTTTATAGAATGTATTTGAACAATCTGCACTTCGCTTTAGAAGGTCGTTCATGTAGATATATGTTTAATAGACGTATTATTATTGTTATTTATGTTATTATCATCATCATCTTAATGATGATCGTCATTGCTACGAACATTATTACTGTGGTATGCGCTCCAATGCACTGTTACGATTATTTTATTTATATTTGCAAGCAGGTCTTATGAATTTACGAAATTGAGGATTTCAGATTATCAGTATACGATTTATTCTTAAACTTTAGATGTAATATCGTAATTTTATGTCCTTGCATCCATATGGACATTTCTGAGAACTGCGTATTGACAGATGCATATGCTTCAGCGATCTCTTTGTTTAAGATATCTACATCTTCCAAGTCAAAACGTATTCAAATGGATACTTAAAGGTTCGTAGCATTGAAAGGTTCGTACCAAGACGTCGACTATTATTGGTCGAATCTCCTTGCAATAATCAACCCTAGAGAAAACTGATTGATATTGTATAAGGATTTATTGTGTATGGATATAGCTATACTTTGAATTGTGGTCGTGATGGTTATTTGGAAACGCTCATTTCATGGGACGTTCGTTTCTGATCCACAAAACATTAACTTAGATATCGAACTTACAAGAATGATTTATGTTGACGCAATAATAGATAGTTATATTAATAATATCAGCTACAGTAAATGATTATTACTGAAGTATTAGCACATCTCTTTCCAGTGTGTGTTGATCTTCTAAATAATGGACGACTCCTCCACTGTCAGTTTCTCTCTCTCTCTCTCTCTTTCTTATTTCTTGTGTAGTGAACTTACCTGCTAGTCGCATTCACATCGTTGTATAATTAAAAATATGCCGTGGTGATCCACGCATAGAAAACCTTTCTTGACAAAGTCTCTTCCGAGTTGCGATACCATTACATCGCGTCTCACTGCACAATAGAACAATAACTGTGTAGTCGTCGTGTAAATGAACCAGCCATCTCAACACTAGGATTTGTAATCCAATGAATAAGCAATCCTTTTGCTTCGTTTGAATTCAGAACTTGAATGATGTCTTGGGCTGAGGCAATAGAGCGACATGGTTAGCTACAGGCAGAAGCAAGATTTTGTGGTGAGAATTATTTATAAAATTCACATTAATAATTTTAATTGGTGGTGTTTTGTGGTTTTTTACCACAAATTCCCTTTAATTTCGCGCAAATTCTCGGGAAGAATTAATGAGTAATGACATTACTGAAATGAAAATTAATAGGTAACTAGAGTGACACAACTGTTAAAACCCTTTTATCCAAATTAAAGTATTTTATTTGAAATCAGCAGATAGAGGTAACACGAATAAAATAAAATCACATATCAGACATCGTCAAACTGCAGCATACAACTAGTTGTGATATTTTTGCTGTTCATACTTGTTCTGTTGTCTGTCACAACTAAATTATATGTAGAGAAAAATGTCTCACTGTCATCGTTTGACATAGGCAACCAAAGGCATTGAAGAGACTTTTAACAGGCATTGCGGTAAGAATATGCTTTTGCCTTCAATTCCAAGAGCGCTGTTACTACATATAATCTGTTAACGTTACCACCATGGCTTTGCTGTTCCACAATCACAAAGCTCTTTGTAACAAAGAAGAAAATCATAATCGCAAGTAAATGCATTTTGTTGCACTCACCTATGGCCTCCACTTTTAACATTAACTTGCTTTAACTCTATAATTTTAAAAATACTGTATAAAACTGGATTTATGTTCGTTTTGTAACAGTTTTAGTAACCTAAATAAACATTTTGAGGAATTTTAGAAATACAATTAGGTACTAATTGTTAATTAATAAATCAGGTGATTGGAAAATGGTCCGTGAACATCAAACAATCCAGGTGCTTAACAGATCGCAACAACGCAGTCATACTAACAAGACGTAACAATATTGTAATTATGAAACTAACAATAGAAACAGCCTTACCTTGATAAACGTT
Source organism: Mantis religiosa (assembly GCA_030765055.1). Taxonomy (NCBI): domain Eukaryota; kingdom Metazoa; phylum Arthropoda; class Insecta; order Mantodea; family Mantidae; genus Mantis; species Mantis religiosa. The sequence goes on from CM060950.1 coordinate 157,407,067, forward strand.
CTTGTTGTGTCCATAATGAACTCCACTTTGTTGCTTTTTACCTTTTATTGGGCTTGGACGAATCACTGATACTGAGTTGCCTTTTAGGTGAGTTACTTGTTTTAGCTGCATCTTGCACTTTTTAGATGAGCCTTGGTTTTTCATGTTTTTCACAGGAATCACGCCTCTTCCATTCAATTCTTGTGTTACAGCATTTACACATGACATCATTAACACCTACATAAAATCCCTGTTCTTCTTATTCTTCAAGTTTACAATAATTTCCCTATGCCTTCCCATTTTTAATCTGTTCAGTCCGTAATACACGGGCTGAGAGTAACTTCCAATTAGTTCAATCTTCTCGGTACTTTTAGTCAGCATAATAGAAGCCATTGCTGTGCACGGTGTGCGATCTAATAAATAACATTTCCAGTTAGCACACGACAAACAGTTCTCAGTATCACGGATCAGTCGGGTGCTGTGGTGTCAGTTTATTCTTTCAATGTCCATGGTTTTGTTAAGTGTTAAATTTTTTCTTACTTTCGTTAAATTTGTAAACATTTGTTTCACGACTTCTAGCTTCATGCTATGAAGTCATGAATGTTAAATTAAAGCTATATTTATGTAATTTGTAATAAATGTAAATGTTTCTATGTAGACTAAATATAATAGAAATTTTCTCATTTATCACAAAAGGGTATATTTTTCTTGAAAAAAATAAAAATTAGCGAAGATTTGCGAAATTATCGCTAAAATAAGAAACCCTTGCCTCTGGCTATAGGCCTCATCAGGAAAGTGATTCTCTTCTGCACTCTGTTACCAAAGTATCGATACTTTTATGAGGGTTACGGATAATATACGTGAAAAACCGAAGCTTATTATTTCTGAAATAAAAGCTATATACTTACACGGCCTCAAAGCAGGGCCTCCATATTGCAATGAATGAAACAAAATGCTATACATAAACAAAGATTCGCTTATGTTGCTCGGATATTAAGGTTTAAAGCTACAGATGCATTAGTTTGCTTCATATTCTGTTTTTCTTCAGCTTTACCCTACAAACCGTGTAGTGAGTAGTAATAGCAATAATAAATATGATAACGACCCTAATGACAATAATAGCATTAATAATAGTAATAACAATAATAAAAACAATATAAGAACAATAACATAAATAAAAAGGCAACAAATGGCACTGGAAAACAACTGCACGCATACTTGTATGGTTCTGTTACGGCGCATCGCAATCCGTATAATCCATGCCGTCAGATAATGGCAACGTAAGGAGAATTTAAAAAGTGCCTATGGATAAAGACAGGACAAATAAACAACTTTTCAGTTATTTTTCAATCTAAAATGTGAGTCCATTCCCTCTAAAATAAGGACGCTGTCACCAAATTAGAAAACATTTTAATTTATTTTCGGTTGTTTACACTCTTCCTACTCATTATGATGGACCATAGTTTTTTTTTCCAAAATATGACACTTCTGCTCCAATCCTCTGTCAAGGACGATGTTACTTTGAGGTTTGGGTTTACAATGTATGTATCTGTAAAAACAAAAGCAACCGGATGACTGGATATATTGCCTCTCGCAATGTTTATGAGGGTCGCCTTGTGCTCGCCAATAGTTGCAACTCAGCGGCAAAGGAGAGCAGATACTTTTATATTTGTCATGTTTTGGCAAAATGTATATCCACGCTAGTTCAAGCCTGCAACTGACTCTCACCGCTAGTCTTCCCTGATGAGCATAAGTAGTAGCTCCAAGTTCGCTCACGTCACTGGCGTTTGTTGAATTGGAATTACCCTGTTGCGTTTTGCAGCTGTTTTAACGCACAAAGGGATATCTCTTACGTGAGAGAAGGGACCACCTAGTGAAAGAAGTGGAAGGTAATTATTATTAAAAGCTTGACCCCAAGTAGCTTCATTCGGGTTACAAAACGGTGCGTAATTGGTGCATGGTTAACAGTAATCAGAAGATCTTTTGGGCAAAAGAACTTTGGGAAATTCAAACTTAAGTGTAATTAGCTACTGATCGGTAGCAATTTTCAATACTAAACCTCTTGTTAAAATTTGTTAAAATGGGAAATATTAAAACTTGCATGGCATAAATAAAACCATATATAGAGCAAAATATTGTGATTTTGGAAGCCAGTTTGTAGAAATCCGTTCTATATGATCGTTTATTAACAGGAATGTGGAGACTTAATACCAATGAGTATGTTGCATCAGATGCTGGACTTATGACTGTTCACTCTCTGATGTTATGTTTTGGAATCCATCACTATACAAGTTTTCGATATCTGCTGGCTTAGAAATATGCTGTTTTCACGCTACGAAACACTCGCTGCTTTTGCGTAAAACAACAATATATTTATGCTTGGGTAAAACTTCGCTCTATGCAGAGCTTCTCAGAATAATGGCCACTAAATTATTATTTTAATATCCTTATGTGTAAGCAGTGAGCATAGGTATTTTATGCTACAAAGTTACCTTTCTGGAGAACGGCAAATAAGAATTTTAAAAATTGAAATATTTTGAAATATTGAGAGCGTAATTCACCATAATATAGAAACAAAAACTTCTTGTATGTTGTAAGAAGAATTGAGGTGGAAAGATCACAGTGATGTTCTAATGGCATCCCTTGGCCTGAAAGATGAGAGACAGACCAAAGAGGATATAATTTTATGAAGTGCAAAATGACATTAAGGATAAAAACATTCCTGAGAACCTACGATAGGACAGAGAAGCTTGCAAATTGAGAATAGGGGGGATTTAGACATACATAATATAAAACCTTATGTTAATGGCATTTCCTTTAACATTCGTCTATCTCTGCATTCCAACCTTCCATCATATGCCCATATAAAAAGTATAATACCATTAAATAGCACTTAGGGCTATTTTTGTAATCTGCCCGCGAGTTATTCAACTCAACAAAGTTTATATATTTTATATTTTTGAGGACTTAGAGCACAAGAACAAGGCCGTAGTATTGTACAGGTACCACACCAGCGAACTGAATGACCTGGACTTTCATCTGAAGATTAGTAGTGAATCCGCTTGTATATTTTCGAAAATTAATTAAACCTCTAACGGCTGAATATTTTTAAACATTGTCCTTTAAGTAATATAGTAGCCTACTGTTTAATAAGTCTTAAAAGATACTAAACATAAGGTTACAGTTAAATGTAATGGTACACACCAGTTTAAGAAAATACCTGAACATAATTCCCAGAAACCTTTGGTAGTCACCTTCATACATGAGGAAACTGTTATTACCAGATTAGTCAGAATTTACCAAAATGATGGTATTGATTGAGATTCGTGTGACTTACCATCATTGTTGCCAGCTTTTAAGGCTAATTCAATAGCAGATATAATTTGTATTTATAATTTAAATATGATAAAGAATTACTAACACAAACAGACTGTGGCTTTGTGGGTTCGTAAAACTCAAAGTCCAATTTACAGAAATTCAAAATGCACTTAATTTCCTTAGAAAGACACTTCTTGTACACCACTGTGTATCAAGCTGACGTAACATAAACCACCACAGTCTCTCGTCACTTCTGCACACGTAAATAAACAAGAGTTCACTTTCAAATCACTGCTGCAGCCACACGAATCAGTTCCGATTACGACTCTTCCTCACTGGCGATCCGCGGCTTCTTTTATAGCTCCGCTCACTGTTTGAGAAATTACCGGTATTTTCTGTAACAATCAATAATGGCACTATCGCAATAATGGCTCACGACAATGCTATATAATATATTTACACGTAAGATATTTAAATATGCAGCAAAATTTGGAATCTGTTGAAACATTAAGCTTATTAATTAGGTAGAAAATTTTTGAGATTATGTGCAACATAAAACACTGTTAAAGTAATTGGAAGTGTAGCCATTCATGCACATATCCAATGAACATACCACATAATAATTGCACACCGGTTACTGTTAGTCGAATAGCAAACAATGGAAGTGAAGTTAGCTGATTTGGCTCATGTTCCTAGGCAAGAGGAGCTCCTTTACTTATGTATTCTACACAACATGTATTCTTCTCACATTGAGCCATTTTATTCTTTTCTACACATTTGTAAGTAAATTGTTATTTATACATAAAAAATTAAATACTATTTTCGTATTTTTAGCCATTGCTTCCGTAACTGCGTTTTTCTCTGGTCCTATGTTATATTCCATAGTTGGTATTTTAGATAAAGAGCAGGCACCGCAGAAATTTTAGCTGAATACTCTTATTTTGCATTACGTCATTTAAGTATTGAATCCTTTGTGTAAGATTCCTTGAACGCCATACGCTGTTGCTAGAATTATACATGTTTTGCAGGTTCCGGGAATTGAAAGTTTTGATCGACATTTCTGCTCTAGAAAAGCCGATTATAAAGAATGCTTTTTTGCCCCCAGTATACAATAAATATACAACTCTGCAATATTTAGCATCAATAGTGTTTAAAATGTACAGTCATTTTGCATTATTCATGTAACAGCTCTTGAAGGAAATATCCAACAGTCAAAATATCCGTGGCTAGAGAAATAGGCTACGACACGAATCAGAGTTACATAATAATGGTAACTGTATAGCATCATGGCATAACTCTGTCTTCTGTACGAAATTAACGAGCATTTTGGTTGTTTAGATTGTAGATATATTAGGCGGCTGTAATTTCACTTTGCTGGACTAGGAGCAGATTAGAAGTCAGCTCACACCTTAGGACGTCTAATTCGTTAACCACTGACCTATCTATTTCGGTATATTCGAGAACCCATGCACTGAATTTTTTTCGCAGGTAGTGTCATATAACCTTATCCAAGATTTTTGGATTCATATGAACATAAACGTTGGAATTGATATGAAAAAGTGGCATCTTACGTTCTAGTAAAAGCTGCGGTTGTTGAGTTAAATTGCCAAGTGAAACGTGCCCTAGTCTAAAAACACTTAAACAAGTCGTGATTTGCCATGAAGAACAGGATATAATATTTCATACATTATAGTGTGAACCTCCTGTACATGACCTTTCTCGAAGTCTTTCGTTTATTTAAAAGCCAGTCCATTTTTTGTTCCCTTGCAGTTCATTTTCGCTTTTTCTTTGCTGAAGCTGCAGCACTCATACTGAAGAAGCCTGCCAATAGAGAAAGCAAGCAGTTTTATGGGCGTGTTTTAAGTACCTACATGAGATATCCGAGTCTTTTAAAAAGTTCTCTTTCTATTAACAAGAAACTCGCTTGCCTTATATTTAAATTTTCATGATAGCAGTAAAACGCAATATCGATCCTTACCTTTTATCCAGTGTGCCGAAAAAAAGACTTATTCCCTCCAAGCAATGTATGTTAGATTTAAAACAAGTAAAACTGTAAAGAGCTGGTTTGATATTTTATCAGAAAGATCGAGTAAAATATGGAGTATAATGTAGATCAGCACATTAAGAATAAAACAAATACCAGATATTGATTGAAAAGGAAATTCTCGAATGAAAACAGAGAACTATCGTATATTAACATTATTATTGAAACAAACTCTGAGCTGCACATTTGTAGTTCTGCTTCAAAGATACAAAAAGCGACTTTAAATTGTTAGATCTAGGAAAGTAAGTTCCTTGTAGGCCCAGAGAGCAATGGACATAATAAAACTTTGAGAACGGAAGTGATTACAATTATTGAAGCTGTGTATAAGAAAATAAAGAAATAGTTATGGCAAATTTTGTAAAACATAATGCGAGATAGAGCCTTAAAGTTCCATAAGAGCATTTATAAAGAAAGAGGAATACTGAATTAGTACTGTGGAACATATAGACAATGGACATATAGACATTGTCTCTAAAGAGACAATGGAAAGGAGAAAGTAATTTTTCCTAATATTGTTAAATATGTTGAACAGAAACATGGAATATTGCAGAATGAATTGAAAAAATTATACATAAACAATTATATAATCCAGGAATATTGTGTAACCGCTTTATCAGAACTGCAGTTGAAAAAAACAGTTACTTCGGATGCTTTATAAACTACTTGTGTAATATGCAGTTGCCCAAAACAGAGCAGTTATAGTTGAGGGTAGGAAAGTGACATCTGAAACGCAAAAATTATGTTTACCAGAAAGGTATCCCTAATAATAACAATGAATTTAGTGTACATTTCCACTTGCAAGGAATAACAGAAAGTTCTAAGTTTTGACTGGGGCCCCCCGAATAGCGTTCCTCAAATAGTAAATGAATCTACACCCGATCAAAGATCTACGGGATGTTAATTAACTACAACGAAATATTTTCAGAGATATCTTAAACAAGTAATTTGAGATAGGAGACTAATGGCCTGATGGTTCAAATGTGGGAGTTAGGGCTATAAGATTCTAAAGTGTCAGTACGCCACTGCTAATGATACCACTTAGTGCACAAGACAGTAAAATGAACAGCCGTATCGGAGCGCTCTCGCTGGCTCAATGTTATGACTAGGGGACGGATTTTGTCCTATTTGCCTATTTTATTTCTTTGTTCAGAAACGTAGGCTTTTAAGTTATAAGCATGTTTCCTACAATTATTAGCCTAATTTCTTAGTTTTATAGTGCCTATAAATGCCTATTTCATAGTCTGTGCCTATTCTGCTTATTAGTGTCTAAACTGCATTTTTAGTCAATTTCTTTCACTTGTAATTTCTGACAACAGCTTTTGCATATGTTGGTTTTAATGTGAAGTTTTCGAGGAAGAGAAAGTTCTTACTGCTGGATATATAAAAGGGGTTTAGTCAGTTAGGTATCTGCCTTACAGACATGTCACAATGCGCTAATAACGTCATGCAACAACCTTAGAATTCACTAAAGGACGAGTAGCAAGGACCTGCTAAATGATAATTCAATGGTATGACAAATGAGCACTCTTTATGTGGGGAAAGGAAAGCCCATTTTGTAGGCAGCGTTTCAAGTGCACACATAGATCAGTTTCCTACGTAAAGATGTCAGAAAAGAGAAACAACAGAAGTGTACTTCTTAAACACTAGATAAATGGTGATCCATCACTCAGCACAGATGGGAAAGTAATTTTTTTGTCATCTTTGTGTGAAACAGGTGAATTTAATCATTCATGTTTGTATTAATACTATATTATCCTAGTTTCCAAAACCTCATAAAAATCAGCCCCTGTAGCAGCATTATGTTGAACACAAATTAATATGTTGAGGAGAGCCGAAAGAAGAGAAACCTAATGTTTTCAGTTTTCCAAAGTAAAGCACAAATTTGCCTAATGTGAAAGATGTCTTCATCACATGATACGTCTTTACAAAGAGATTTAACTTAAAGCATGTCTGAATCGCTAAACAAGCCCGTCTAATGCATATAATCTTGATTAGAATATTATTTATTTGAAACTTATAGGTATAGCTTTGCAAACTCGTTGTACTGGATTTCACAATTTTGTTATGAGTATTATCTTTTGGCAATTTCAAAGCAGTAGCATAATATTTTTGTGCTGTTGTAAAGGCTTATTTCTTAAGCTAATAGTAATACTTGGGGGAGGGATTATTAATTAAATTATTGATGGTGTCAATTGTTAACAATCATATCAGATCCCAGTCACTACCGCTGGTAAGCAGAAATTTACTCCCGTAAGATTTTTGGTACATGTGTGTAAATCTACTGATACGAGGCTGTTGTTTTCCCCAATCTTAAACTCACCACTCTGGGACTCTGTTCAGGTTACAACTTAAACTTGTAAGGCCAGCACTTAATTAGCTAGGCTACACAGACTAAGATTATATATATGAAACCATTATGATTTTCTCATGCTTACGTTTTTCTACTTGTACCTCAAGGAATCATGAAATCGATTGTTTGTAGACCTCCGGTGTTGTTTCCAACATTCAAAATGAAACTGCAGACCAATAAAAATGATTTCTGTAAAATTTTTCAGAAATGCCTTTATAAAAGTAGGTACGAGAATTCTTTTCACGATGCCGTAATTGTTGTAATTCTGTTCAAATGAACGGGAAACGCTTACAAATAATAAAGCTGTGCTTTATTATTTGTTCTTAGTTGACAATGGGGTATTTGGGATTTTTCTTAGAAAAACTAGGATTCTGTTGCTTCAGCTTTTAATTCATATTTGCGCTGTGCTTTGTATCTCTTTGTTACATCGTGGTGTAATTTTAAGTGATATTAAGATTGTTGTGATGAACTTTTGAATTTATCTTTCCAACAATCGTTTCTATTAAGGAGACACATCTGTGAAAATTGGCCCAAAACTTACAAAAATCCCAAATTTTGCTTTGTCTTAAAATTAATATAGACATACTTCAATAACATAAAGTTATTTTTTCCCTGCGGCACCACAGAAAACATCACGTGACAATTTAAATAACCCTACACCTGTATGGTACCGCCTATTATGTAACTTTAACTTCAGATTTCTCAGTTTCCATATTTTCTACATTATCCTAACTTCAAAATGGTCCACAGGATGCAGTTTTCTATTAATCTGTGTGCAATTCTAAACAAGCATGTAAGGGCAACTACATATTAAGTGTACCCATTTACATTTGTTGTGTATTTGTTATTTAAAAATGAATTGTTCTTTCACACTGGCCGTGTGTAGGCTAAATTGTGGAAACGTAGAGTCAGACTGAAAAATTCAATGCCATAGCCGGGATTTGAACCATGGATCTTCTGGTTTCCGTCCAGCCACTCTACCATTGAGCTACTATGGCCAACGTGCCAAAATGACATGCGAGTCAGTTGGAGAATTTAATGTCATGTTGGCACGTTGGCCATAGTAGCTCAATGGTAGAGCGCCTGGACGGAAACCAGAAGATCCGTGGTTCAAATCCCGGCTATTTGTTATTTGTTACTGAAAACGCTTAGGAAAATAAAAATTGTTAAATAGTTATGGTTGTTCTTTCCCTTCGTTTATATGGTGAAGACAAATATTTCACATAGGTACAGGTCATTAATAGGTTAAAATGGGTGCAGAAACATATACCCCAAGCATTAATTTTTAAAATTACAATATGTGGGACACTTTGAAAGTCGCCTGTAATTTAGCCATAAATAGTTTCCTCAGAAACTATTGTAACTAGAAAGCTGAAACTTGGTATTATCATTCTTGATCGATTACAAAAATAAATGGTATATATTTAAAACAAATCTAATAAAAGCCTCAGATATTCCAATTTTCACTCTTAAGCCCCTTCAAAACTCATGTTTTTTTGACATAGTTAACTACTTCACACTTTTCTCCACATTATGGTTCTTTCTTAGTGCAGTGGATTTATATGTATTGTGACTTTGTGGGTTCGTAGAATTGAAAGTCCAAGTTGCAGAAATTCCAAATGTTCTTTATTTCCGTAGAATTACACTCACAGTAGCAGTATTACGTCATATACACAATCCCAATCTATGAAGCTCGATAACCACAACAGCAGCGTTCTGTTTACATTATCAACTCTCGTTACCACACTTACAATTGTTTATTACTTTACGACTGACTCTTGGTGAGTCGTCGCTTCCTTAAATACCTCATTGATAATTCTAGAATTTCTGGAAAAAACAAGAAATCGAATGTTCTATAAAACAATCAAGATGTCACCAGAATGTTCCAATTACCTCACTTATCTGTGTCGGTAAGTCTTTTATCTAGCGTTATCTTTATCTGTTTTTGCAGGCTCTTTATTTCCACATTCTCTGCTTATCAGTTCCTTTGTGTAAACAAGCCGCGCAAACCTTTTGCGCGTACGCCGCCAGTCATGAAAAGGAATTCGCAACAGTATTTTAATTATACGCAATATCCGATATTTTAACTTGCTGTGGAGCTATTTATAAAATTTGGAATCAATGAAGAACTATTTCGCCCAGGGAACCCCAAATACTATAAGTTTAGCGAATTTGTTACAGCATATGTTGCGAAATTTGCCATTTTGTTACAGTGCATTTTAAGAGCCATTTTACTAAAATTGTGTATTTCTATGTGTTTACTTCGCAAATATTTCGTGCCTATATAAGTGCCTGTTGCCCATTTTAGTGCCCTTTTGCCTCTCTATTTCACACATTTTTAGTGCATATAAATCCGCTCCCTAGTTATAACATTAGCTTTCATATGGCAGGTAAACGAGATCAAGTCTCTTTCGCTTTTCGCTATCTTTTCTATATATTTGTTTTGTTTGTTCGGTTGATTTTCTTTTAATATTTTAATATTTAAGATTTGTAAAAAGATATGCCTTTTACAGCGTAATTTCACCTTGTCAGTGCAATTAACTACAGATCTTTCCAACAAAGGCTGAATCCTGCTTAATACTTTCACATGTTTTACGTCTGTATGGTAAAAGGGAGTTGGTTTAAAGGATAAACGAACTTACATAAAATAAAAATTAAATGCAGCTCTTTACGTCAGATAAGATCTGAAGCTTTCCTGGCGACGAATATGTTCAATATATTCTCGGGAAACAAGCCAGGTGAAAAGACGATTAGATATCGACATTTAATTTACTGCAAACAGCCTCTTGTTCAGCGATGCGAATATTGGTAGAGGTTTGTCCTTGTTGTTTTCTGTATTATATCTATTTAGTGGTTATAATATTTTCTAAAAGTATCCTGATGATGGAAGGGATGTTCGCTCCCGAAATGTCGGTTTCTAATCGTCTTTTCACCTGGCTTGTTTCCGGAGAAAGTCTTGAAGATCTTTACCTTAGGCTTATAAGAACTGCTCGAAATTGAGACCTGCGTTTTCAATGCAAAGTGTCTCGAGTCAAGGAAACATAGTAGTGTTATTGCACTGGCCAATGAGATTTACGTTCTTGGTTATGAATCACGCAATTTCTTCCTATTAGAATTTACGTATTAAGGAGACAAAGAAAACATCAACTACATGAGAGGGACCGAAACAACGACCTAAGAAACAGCACCTTTTGGCACTAGGGATTCATCCACAAGGACAGTTACGGAAACACCACTAGAGTAGACTATATGATGCATGAAGATAGGTAATTAATCGCTGCTCAGTGTCACACTGCAGGTGATTAGTTCGAGATTTGAGAGATTTTTGAGGCGTTAAATTTTCAGAACGCCAATAACGAGGTACTATGAATCGATATTTATGTACTCGGAAAGTACTTTTAAAAATATTCTAATCAAATAATTTCACACACCTTGTTTAAGTAACAACTTATCAGGTTCTGATGCCAGTTAGGTTTAGAGCACAATAAACTGCGTTATGTATGTTTAGTCGCAGACCATGCATTGCCTATCTCAACTTGTTTACATTAGTCATATCTACAATCGCTGAAATTATTTCCGTAGAGTTCATTAACATCCTGTATATCTGCTTATGAGCATACGCAGGCCGTGGCAAAATCATTTTTACTAACAACTAGTGCATAAGGAGAGCAGGCTATATCAGTAGTATTTCCCCGATTTTCCCCTTCCCATTTTTGAACCTTTGAGATGTTTTTTGTCATACTGCAGACTCCGTTTTGTCAAATTCCAGCCAAGCCACTCATTAGACACAAATTTCTTTCGACTTTTTCTTTTCTGTTTTCTTTTCTCCTCCTTTATTCTTTTTAGCCTTTCCTTTTTGACAGAGTTATTTTTACTTCAATTACAGGTAGTAACTAAATTACAAATTATTTCTCAATCTTTTATCTGTTTCATTTAGCGGTGAATTAGCTGCAGCACGAAGAAGTGAGCGCCACTGACTCTCAGTAACTACCCTGAAAGACGGTCCTATTTTCCAAGTGTAGCTTTATTTGTTCATTACTGTTTCTGCGACACGTTCCGCGATACCCATACAGCTCACTCGTTGCAAAAGTCATCGCCATAAACACTGAAAAGGAGGTCCATGGATTTAGTTAGCTTTAAGTTATACATAATCCCTGTTGCCTCATGAACAGGGCAGCAAATGAAGATACCATGTGATATGTTTCGAGCATATGCTGCTGCGTTAGGGTAATTAATTGCGGTTTTCTTTGCGGTTGCGCTTTGTTGGATATTAGCAAGCTCTTGTGAGCTCACAGGTACACCCCCTCACCTGTTAATAGTAACTAATTAATATTTCATAGCAGGCGGTAACACGAAATATTTATGCTGGTAAAATGACAGGGTATGCGTAAACGTAAATCCGCCTCCATTCAACGTACACAATGTATAGTGGGATAGTAATTTATTAATTTACAAAGACCATTAAATCCACGTGGCGCTCAGAGAGAGATTTAGTGGCCTCTCCGGAAACTTTACCCCTGGAGCAGCCACCTGTTGTAATGGAGTCTAAGGTGTCAGGAAGGAATACACCTGTAAGAAATCCCTTACTCAATTTTAAGACTCACTGGGAATCCCTATGTACAGGTACCCCTGACTTTAACCATATAGTAGCAATGAAAAAAAAATATATATATTCAGTTATTTTTCAAGTTAAATAACTGTAATAGCGCTCTAGGAGATAATGGATTACTGGCTCTCAAAACACACAACAGTCCATGCTGTATGTGACCGGCAGTTTTGGTTACATACTATAATTTCTGTCGTCATCGGTATTATCTGCTATTCTCCATGATAGCAATTTTATGACTGCACAAGAGGTCCCGAGTTCGAATCTTGGTCATGCTGAGTTACCTATAATGGACTTTTTCCGCGTTTTTCTCCTATCCTGAAAGATATATGTCGGATAACTCTAAGCTTTATGGGCCCCAGGCTCATTTGAGCATCGTTTCACACTCTTTCCATTCATCGTCCAATAAGACTTAGGAAGACGTAAAACTTAAAAAGTTGGAAAAGCTGCATAACTTCTCGTGTATTCACGTAGTAAGTTGGTTAAAATTTGTGCTCTTGATAGACTCTATTACAGTGTTGTATGACAATTTAGTGTCTAACCATAGAGATTCCCAGTTCGAAAAACTGGCCCCAGGAACACCAAATATTTACGCCTTCTTTGGCATTACCGTGCTGGTTGACAAATTATAATAGGCCCACATCCTTAACACACTAGTATTTCGGAAATCTTAACGCATTTTAGATCAAAACTTTTGTTTTTTTTTTCTTTTCTACCCTTTTTAATCTCTGGAAAGGATCGTTTCAACTGAACGTTTCACTGGTGACATTTCGTAAACCTCGAATTTCGCTAGAAGCCTTTCTTTTCTGGGACAATTTATGAAATTTAAGTCCGAACTGAAGCTTAAAATACATTTTTACTCAATGAACATATACTCAGATGAAATTAACATGTCCATTAATTAAAATAAACGATGTGTTTAATTGCCCTTTTCTTAAAGCACTCGTTTCTTCGGCCATTGGCGCACTATCAACTTTGAAAAAGGTGATAAAGCTTGAGTGCACACTGTTAAGTTGCAGCTCGAGCTCTCATGCCAGAAAAAAAGCTAGGAGGAAAGGTAAGACACTTTTCCACTCGTCTCTGTGTTATACGCATGTCCCATCATGACAGCTCTAAAATGTGGCAACAAAGAAAGAAAGGAAGTGAGGAAGGGAGGGAGGGGAAAGGAAGGGAGGTGAAGGGAGAAATGAAGGCAGAGTGGGAGGGAGGAAGGGAAAAAGAAGGAAAGAAAGAAAAAAGAGAGAAAAATAGAGAGGGAAAGAAAGAGAGAAAAAAGAGAGAAAGAAAGAAGGAAAAAGAGAGAAAGAGAGAGAGAAAGAAAGAAAGAAAGAAAGGAAGAAAGGAAGGAAGGGAGGGAGGAAGGGAGGAAGGAACGGAGGGAGGTAGGAAGGGAGGGAGGAAGGGAGGGAGGTAGGAAGGGAGGGAGGGAGGGAGGGAGGGTGGAAGGGAGGAAGGGAGGAACGGAGGAACGGAGGAAGGGAGGAAGGGAGGAAGGGAGGAAGGGAGGAAGGGAGGAGGGGAGGAAGGGAGGAAGGGAGGAAGGGAGGAAGGGAGGAAGGGAGGAAGGAACCGGAACTTCAGCGTCGAATTTCGGACTCCACAGCTAATTTCCCAAATCTGTCTCAAAATTCTAAGAACTTTTTTTTCTGCTTTTTTCGCTGCACGCTCTTGATTTTCGCTTTTAAGTATGCCATCGTTGTCGAGAGCAGAAGTATCTCACTTATTCGTGCATTGAAGCAAGAAGAGCATGTAGATAGGGAGTATAGTTCTCCCAGGGATTAGTTAAAGTGTTGGTAGATTAGGAGCAAGGAAGCGTTATCACTTACTAAGATGTGCTAGATTGGTGTCGTCCTCCAACAGCCATCAGTGTCTGGTCTGTCTATGCAAATTGGTGTTCGGGGTATGTGTGATCTCAGAGGGAATTTTCGTGCTTCGGAATCGCATATCTGGGAACGTTAGTGACCCCGCTTTCTTCCGAGTTCACCGCCCCTGCCGTCTTTATGCTTAGCCTCATCTTTCTGGAGGCTTCAAGAAGCGCAACAGGCAAAAGTACAACTGAGCACAGAAATCACCCTCCGTTTCCTGAAATATAGATCCAGGATTTGATTTTTCTGACACCTAACGTCAATACAGACACTTAACTTTACTCAGACACTTTGCTTCACTGTAGGTATTTGTTTACACTACACCTTTCCCACAAGATTGTCCAACTGAAGAAGCAGATACGCTTCTGTTGTCCGGCGGCCAGATTACAACGGACAGACTTAAACACCTGCTTGTAGTGTGATCAGCGCATATTGTGATTGAAATGAAATAGTTTTTACTACTTTTCAGAAGAAAAGGCTAAGTGTAATTCTAAGACATTTAAAATCGCAAATGAAAAAAAAATAGATATACATTGCTGCAGGAGGATTCTCTACTTCTTAAAAGTGAATATATCACAAACATGACCGTTATAACAATATCAATTATCACAAAGGAATTAAAAATATGCAGAATTACGAGTTAGAAAATTATTATAATTAATTATTTTTGTTCAAAAAACATTTATATAGAGTAATCCATATAAAACCAAAACCTTTGAAGACTTACAACTTCCCTCTGCAAAGTAAGAGAGAATTTAATTTATCTAAGTGGTTCTAGGAAATCGGAAATTGATATTAATTTTTTAATGTCGTTTAATTTCGTAGACAGAAGAGAATTCTGGACAGAATTCTGAAGAGAATTAAAGAAATATATGAAATAATGCTCAAATGAGACCACGGTATATATATCGTCCTGGAGATTTTCAGCCTTACCAAATATAAATGAAATTCCTCGCACTTCTGCTAATCATAATGTAATTTATATGTGACCATAGAGATTGCACGAATTACTTAAATGCACGGTATCAAATAATTTAGAAAAAGAAATTGTAGAAAAGGCTGTATGAATGTGGAGGATGCTTTATATATTCCTGATCGTAACTCTCATATAAGAGCTTGGGGTTTATTCTTCAAACGTATAAATTGCCAATTTATTATTTCATACTCTTAATGCTTGTTTAATTATTTTGCAATTATGCATAAAATACCGTAAACGTGGAAAAATAAACATGTAAATATTTAGAATAAAACACTAGACAGTATATTCATCCATTGTGTGAGGTTGAATACCAACAACAGAGGTAAGCTTATTCTGGGCATCACTTGCAATACGCTCTGAGGAACTTTCGTTCGAAAGTGAAACATTAGGCTCAGTCTTGTGGACCATTAGCAATGCAGGTACAGTACCACACGCCTCAATTTGTAAAGTTGACTCCTTGTTCCTTGTTTGTGAACCAAAGTTCGTTTCTGAGTGAACAGAGAAAGTCACGTTAATTCGGCTGGTCAACACTCCAATTCGCTCCATCTCAGAGTCAGGTTCTTGATGAAACTACGGCCATTAAATTAAATTTGCATTAGAAGTGCTTTGTAAATAATAAGCATCATCAGCTGTTTAATGCTCTTATAGAAGGAGTGGGCGAGGAAGCTTGTGAAGAAACTTATTAGCTACAGGAGCAGCAATTCATTAGAGTATTGCAGATGCTAACGATGAGCAAGAGTCTACTGTCAGAAAAATTCTAAAACCGCATCTTGTTACTTAGGGTTACGGAAATATATATTAATTTCGTTGTAACTCTAAATTTGTCATATAATTCCTCAAAATAATTTCTTAGTTCCCGGTTACACTGTACATTTATCTTAAACATGAGACTGATGCGTTTGGGTTTCAGGAACCTTTTATTGTTCGGGTTGTGGGGGAGACCTTTCCAAACATAGTTTAAACTATATATTTAATATAATCCATATAAGACGAAATAGGCGCTTTTACTGTAAAACATATTTTTACTCTTCTTCCGTTTCTACCATATACTTAGCAAGTGTAAAAGGTTTTGGATTCTGCCCAAAGATTCGATATCGTAATTTCACCGGACACATGTTTTGAACACCCCGCCCCACCAAATGCACAAAATGCATTTTAAGGATAGTGTCCACTCGCACTTCTGTGCGTACATGAATATGAATTTTTGTGTCGGATAACATAACTCAAAAACGAAATATAGAATAAATGCAGAACTTGGTATTCAAGTTCAATATCTTCTAAAGATATTCTGCGCCGTTGTCTAGGAAGCCAAATTTTCGGCTGGGGTTGCCGTGATGTCGATCACATCTCCTTCCCATATAGTAATCGCACAACTCTGCCTTGCGTAAGTGGGCGTGAGGCCGACGGTCTTGTTGGCCCTCACATAGGGGAAAGGATCCGTCCCCTTCAGCTGCCGTGGTGAAGGCACTTGGGAACCCTAGCACTGGTATTTCTGACGTTACTAGAGGAACCTCGGGCTGAACATTCGAGCCCCTCTCTGATTGGGAGTTGGTCGGATTGGGTTGGACTCGAGGGGGCACTGGATCCCGATACCCGTGGGAGATCGGGTACGTCTCCGGACGGGGTTGAGGGAAACCATTTATATTCCCGCGTACTAGCCAGCATAGCTAGTAGAAGGTGTGCTAGATCACCAGGCGGCCCCACCGAGGTCATATCGGTAGCCTTCCAATTTTGGAGTTAGCGCGCCTAAGAGGCGTATCCACTTCCATCCCGCGTTAAGTCCACAGGACCAGATGGGGGGGGGGGCCCTTGTTAGTCTCTAGGTCTTGCCCTATGGAAAGCCCCACGGAGGCGCCGGGCGCCCTTTTGGGACAGCTCGGTAACTCCCTGGTCGAAGGAGGTCCGTGTCCTTGGTCCTACGGGTCCAGGACTAGTGGGAGTAGAACCTCTGGCATAACGTAACGGTCTTGTTTGCCCGCTTGTAGACTGTTACTCCACGCGTTATCTTCTAAAGATACGATAGGAACATTTCCAATAAAACTGCTCGTTCTAAACTACACTTCACTTAGAAACATATTCATAATTCTTGGTAATCAACACTCTTAGAGCTATTATTGAGAAAATATAGTAACTCTGCATATCCGTTAAACCAAACGTGTTTGATAAAAACCTATTACCGAATAACGTAAACGTATTTAAATCTCACTGATTATTTCTAATCGTATACGTTGTTGCTGCCTTAGCTATTTGTGACAAAATTATTGCTACTGCTTTGAACTGTTTAATACTTTTTTGTGCTGCCCTCAGTTAGCTCCTTCTCGCAAAATTATGGAATGAGCGACTCACATTTAAACATTTGACTATTCCTTCCGTTTTCTTCACCCTCTTTTTACTATAACGATTAGCGTAATGAAACGATCCTGCAAACGTTTATAATATGAAATGGAAGAATAACGTTTCCAAAACGTGGTTAGCAGGAGTTATACAAAGACAAACGACAGTATGTAAAGAAGATTAAGCTCAAGTACCACATCCCAATTTTTCAATGTCAAATGGCCACCAAAAGACATAGTGTTGCAGATTCCTGGTAATTTGGTGGAACTGAAAGCGCGATACTGGACTATTGATCAATGGAATTATATAATCTGGTCGGTTGAAACAACCATCAGTTTTCCCAACAGTGAATTCTCTCCTAGTTCGTATACTGCGGCAACCGTTATCAGAAACATTGCTCGCTGTATCAGTATAGTTAGCTTACCATATCCATTTAATTTGCAGAATATCAGGACCCGAATTGTGATCTTGAGAAGCTCTGTATTGTAAACTGGTTTTATTCAATTGAAATAGCATTTTACGTGAAAGTATTTTACTAACTTCACGAAAATTCATTACGACATATTCTGTACAACTCGAAATTTTCGAATGTACACTTTATTATTTTGCCCCTATTACAGAGTCTGAGTATCAGATGTAATCTACATATAATGATATATAACGTAGATTCCTTGTACTACAAACTTTAATGCAATATTTAGAAAATATTACTGAAACCAACAAAAAGAAGAACTATGTACAAATAATAATCCAGTTATATTTTACCATTTCTTGAGCTACATACACAGAAGCTTCAATTATATAATTCTTTATGTAACACAGAAACTTTCACTACTAATTTGGTATTGCGAGTAGCGTTTTGGAATCATTTTCTAAACTGTCCAGCATCATATCGCTAATTTTTATTCAGAGAGGGCTATATAAGATGACATTCTTTCGTCACGATTATTTGTGCACCAAAATCATATAAACATGCAAGTATAATTATATTGACATTTGAAAATAAAAATGAATGCATTATTATCATTTTTATCCTTTTGCCGTTTATATGGATCACCACAACGAGTCGCTAAATGTGTTGATAAATGGAACTTAACTCTAACCTTTATTACGGGAGAGCTGTAAAGTGTAATATCTCGCGCATTTGAACACATGAACATAAACTTAATGAGTTGCTTAAGTTTCTATTTCATAAGTGTGATCAAGATTTTTTCCTTGTTTTTCGCGACCTCTAACGTTGTCATCTCGAACAATGAATGGCATTGCTGAAATAATACTTAAATAAGCCTAGGGTCCACAGAGCTTAGATTTACCAGATATACATCTTTCAGGATAAGGGAAAACCCTGGAGAAAATGTTATCCCGATAACTCACTGTGACAGAGATTTGAACTCAATTCGAACTCGGGGTCTCTTGAACGGGAGGCAAACACGCTACCATAAACGCTACAGAGGCCGGTGATAAGGTTATTGGCAAATTAATATCAAGAACTGGGTAGAGGAGATGAAGATGACAAAAATGAGTTCCTGAATGGAGAGGAGCGGGACCAAAAGTGAAAATCCACCGGTTGGCGTTACGTCAAAGCATTCGGCATTAGGAAGGAAGATCTCGGTCAAAGTGTCCTGGAGCAACTTGGGGAAGAGCTTAGAGTCCTGAAAGGGAAAGCATAAGAGCGGCCGTTGTCTACAAATGGACTGGATAGTGCGAGATTGAGGAAGGAGCAACTGGTGGCAAGTTATCGCTTGCCCCCATAAGTAGAGGGCAGATGATCAGCCAAGATACGCCCGTGATCCCACTGAGGCGTGTGTTCTGTATGTAGCCAGCCAATACATCTCTTCATGAGCAAGCCAACGGACGTCA
The DNA here is from genome assembly GCA_030765055.1 of Mantis religiosa. NCBI lineage: Eukaryota > Metazoa > Arthropoda > Insecta > Mantodea > Mantidae > Mantis > Mantis religiosa. The sequence goes on from CM060950.1 coordinate 157,426,402, forward strand.
CATGGTGTGACGTGGTGTGACGTTATCCTATTTGCAGAGGTTTTGCGTGCAGTGGCATGTGGTGTCCTACCTGGGCTAAGGAGCACTGCTCCAATTTGTAACGAGCGAGCAAAGAACGCACTGCACGTAGAACAGAATCAGTGACAAAATACACCATGTCCAGGGGAAGTCCCGAGAAAAAGGTGAACCAGCCCTAAGGAAAGTGGAATGTCCCGGTGGCAGGGAATATCTGCCACGGAGGAACAAGTGAGTCACTTCTTCCTACCAGATCTTTGTTATTTGCCGCAATAATTTGAGTAGTTAACACCTGGATCCGGCGATTTTACCTTGAAGTTCCGGTGGTTTGACCTTGAAAAAGTTACATACAAAATAAGAGACGTATTGGATCGACTTCCGGTTTTGGTATAGGAGATGCTATCTTGGTGTCTGGCAGCAAATGCTTCGAAGCTTCCGTCGATCTGTTGGCAAAGCGGATCGACGTCTAGCGAAATGCATGGCAGGCCTTGGCGTCTCAAACTTAAATAGCTGCGTCATTCTAGCCATCGCAATAATCCACCGCCTTGCCTTCAAAGCCGTGCTCTTTTTAACATAGGTTTCCTATATCTTTTGCCACATTCGTCATTTTCCACGTCATTGGAGATAGGCACGAGTGACCTCTTCATGAACCGGAGAAAGAATCGCTCCATCGCGTAATCTACAGCTGCATAAACCCGCCTGTCTGTTATTTTGGAAGATATTCAAGTTATCCATTCCTAAGGGTATGGTTTCCGTCTGGGGCACTCGATCCCCAGCAGTTACTGTGAGTGGATGGATTTCGGATACTACGAAAGAATTTACACTATTGGAGTTTCACTGGACGTCAAGAAGGCTTTTTCTTTAACCTGGCAAATGGATCGCCTGCACAAGCTCATCCACCTGAAGCATGCATTTACTGCACTCTTTCCTTAAGCACTGATCATTTGAGCAGTCAGAAGTTCAAAAGAAATCACTACGAAGGCCAATAAGGGGTGGTGACTCAAAAGGTTTTGTCTTATCAGTCACGCTTTTAACATCTAAGTGGAACACTTAGCAACAGTGCCGCACTTCAATATATGGCACAATGCTTATGAAGTGCCGCTTTACACTTAAACACCCATGCAGAGTTTTCAACCCCATTCAGTGGCACTCCCGCCTCCTCCAAGAATGGTGCAGACGTTGGCAATTGTCAATCAACCCGGAGAAAAGCCAGGCCGTGTTATTTATAAAGCGCAGCTTTCCCGCCAACTTCCGCACATTATTCAATTTGGGGGGGAAAAGGTTGAGTATGCTAACGACCAGTTGAACGCCTGTGTTATCTGCGGTATACCAGAAATTTCAAATCCACTGCTACGAAAACGGGTGCAGAGAAGAGGTCCATGCCATCCATTCTCTATTCTGCTCTATTCCCGTAAGAGTGCTGTATGAGGTCTCAACTTCGACGTACGTTGAGGATTAAATTAGTCGCCGGTCGCAACACTTTACGACTCTTGAACATTCCACTGAACCATTCTGCTGCAGTATCTTGGAATTATAGCTGCAGAGTACGCCGCCTCAGGTGGTACGCGCTTCCCAAAATGTCATGTAGGCACATTTGTTAAACACACTGCAAATCACAAAATTCTGAGCTCCAGAACTTTCCTACCAAGTGATGTTTTGTTTAAATTAACCTCAACAATTTGAGGTATAGAATGCCACCACGCCGACAGAGAGTTGAAACCTGATCAACTGCCGCTGAGTGGAAATATTGTTGCTCATTTTCATTCCTCAACTTCAGCTGCACGGATGACTGCAAACCATACATCTTGTCGTTAGGTGTCTAACAGGAGCAGGTACACATATGACACTCCTTGGGTGCCCTCAGTCTGTCAGTGTAGTGTTTAACGCCCGCTTTTAATATATACGGCACCGTAGGCGGTGACACTTGTGATACATAAGGTGGAGATGGTGCAGCGGTGGAATTACATGGCGGGGGAAACCGGAGATTCGTGAGAAAACCTGTCCCAGCACCGTGTTGTCACCACAAATCTCACTTTGTGGTCACCTGGGTACGAACCCGAGCCGCCTTGGTAAGAAGAGGCAGTCTAAGTATTCAGCCATTGCCCAGTCCAGCAGCCTGCTAGTACTCCATGGTCGTCATTGACGTCGTCGCCGTCGCCTGAGGTAGTTGTAAGTCGGCCACTCAGAACAGTGTTAGAGTGAATGGTCAGTCATTCGGCGAGCAGCGAGTGTAGTAACCTACGAGAAGCTACCAGAAGCGCGAATTGGATTGTTTAAAAGAGGTATAAAAATATTAGTGCTACAGCAACAGACCTAACTGTTCTGTAAATTTGTATAGGTGAAAGTAGGTAGGTTAGCATTGTGCTGCTTGGTGAGGAGTAAAGTGTTTAGCATAATTTCGAGTGATCTCTTAGTCACAGTATTATATGCATATGCATGTGTGCATGTTAGTCCCCGGCATGGCTGACTGGTTAGACCGCTTGGCTATCACCAAAGCGTCCCGTGTTCGATTCAAGGTGACCGCAAAGTGAGATTTGTTGTGTACAACATGGCACTGATGTGGGTTTTCTCCGGATGCCCCGGTTTTTCCCGCCAGCATTCAACCGATTGCTCCATCATCATATTTACTATCACCTCAGGTCTCTCGTACTTTCACTTCCGGTGTTGGGCTGATCACTCATCCCGGAATTTCTGATCAGGAAGCCTCTGATCCTCCATCCTTTGCCTACGGGCCTCAAAGTTACGCGGTTGAGAGGGCCTTATGTTCCACTTAAGGACATTCAGGATTTCATTCATTCATGTGTGCATGTGCCTGCTTGTGTGTATCTGTGTGTGTGAGGGAGCGCGCGTGTGCGCGCGCCAGTGCACCTTAACTTGTATATTCGAAAATTAGCTAAAAAGGCGTTTGAATACAGAACCTGGTCGTTAACTTCATATTCTTTTTGTTAAGTTTTAAGTTATTGTAGACAGTTATAACCATGTTAAACTACCACCTATCTATGCTATTTACATGGTAATTAAAATGTGTAACTTCTATTGTTTGGTAACAGTGTATAAAATCCTTTTCATTTGTAAGAAATGATGCATAATTCGTTCTATATCCCTAGACAATGCGACAGATTTCTGAAGTACAACTCAGTATTGCTGTGCGCCTTGACTTGTGCGTGGAAGGATAGCTCAAAGAAGAAAAAGCGTCTAAATACAAAACCTGGTGGTTAACTTCATGATCTTTCGAAGATGTGACAAGGGGAATCAAGGAAACTACCCCGCTCAAAAATGCTCATTATTTGGAAAAGTTATTTGAAAAGATTTAGGTCATCGTAAATGGTATAACGATGTTAAATAAACTACCACATATCTATGTTATTTACATGGCAATTAAAATGCGTAACTTCTGTTGTTTTGTAACAGTGTCTAAAATCCTTTTCATTTGTAAGAAATGATGCATAATTTGTTGTATGCGTCAAAAAATGCGACAGATTTCTGAAGTACTTACTCAGCATTACTGTGATTTGTTCAGTACTTTATAATGCTTTTAAAATTGCTGTCGGTGTTCAGGTGTTTCTCGTGATCTCCTGGAATGGGTTTGGAATTTCGAGGCCAGCAAATAGTGACTCACTTTTGAATATTTATGTTTCCAACTTCTCCCTTGTACAGGCAGTGTAATGTGTGATGAAATTATTTCTGCTAAGTTTTTGTGGATTTCGCTAAGTGATTTGATACGTAATTAAAAACTAAGCTTTCGTAAGAATAGTTTGTAGAAACTACATCAATATAAATATTATGTTTATGTGGCACATAGCTTATTTATTTAGCTTGTGACTATATTCTCCCCTCAGATTTAAGTCTGCATATGTCACAGTTGGCATACACTGCTGAAAAGAATTGTGTGGGCATCATACGAAAATCACACATACTTTTAAAACTTCCATTATATTTGGAATACGCCTACGTTCCTGACACTGGGATATAAGAAACGTGATCACTCGTGATGTTCCAGGAAGTCCTGTAACGCTAAGCTTACTGTATCGCTGGTAGGAGAGTAGAACTGCAGACGGATGAGGTGAAATTAATGTCACTGACTTGAAACCTGCCAACATGTCATGCAGCGAACATTGAGGACAGATATAAAATGGCTGTCAGCGCGCAGTTTCATTTACATGGAATTATTCCATCGGTGGCGTTAATGCTTATGCATGCATATCTCTTAAATTAGCAAGAAGTATGGAAACGTACAAGGAACTTTCTGCTATTCACATATGATTTTCATTGTAATCAGGAGACAGTAATGTTTCATATGTGATTATTTTAAACATTAAAGTTGATGATTGATATGTAAATTCTAAACTACTTTCAACGATGTTGTGAATCACAAATTATTCAGGGCTAAACATTACAAATTTTGGCATTAAATTAACATATTGAAAAAGAACCCCGAAAACAAAATATGCAATGAATGCCTCGATTCGTTTGCAGGTGCCTTTAATTCGTTATTATTTATACACTTAATGAATGATTCCAGATGAATGATTCTCTTTATTTGATTTTTGTATAATAATTATCGGATTCACATATACAGCATTAAGGTAAGATGCACTATAATATTAGAAGCGATATTCTGTTTTTACTGGAAGAAATGTATGAATGACATACCTCAATCTTGGAGCATCGATACTGAAATTCAAGGATTCGTTTTATGCGTCTCGACCATTCCAATGAATGTTGTGTCTGGGCACGAATAGCCTAAAGCAACATTTATCGAAACATGACTTCCAGAACTTGAAAACCTCTGCGGGATTCTTGCACAGCTTGAAATTCGAAAGTGCAGCCTCTGAATTCTAATTAGAACCTTCAGTCAATCTAAGACATGGCTCCATAGTTGTAGGAGGAAGGCCTATCTGGATGACTGTACACAAGAACAAAGAAGTTGCCCACCTCTTTGGTGTCGGGTAACGTCTACCTTACATCAAGAGCTACCAAGTTTTAATCTCGATTAAGTTGAGCTATCTGCATAATGTTCTTTCCCGGCTATTTCCCTTATGCTCAAAGATGGATATCCGGTATCTCAGGTCCTGTGGGCTCATTTGAGCATCATTTCACCCATTTCATTCATCGTCCACCACGAGTTACGTTGGAGGACGTTAAAAGGAAAAACGTACTTAAGATTGGGCGACAAGATATTTGATGAGAGCTGCATGAGAATAAATCTACTCTGTGGTGAAGAGAAAACGTGAATTCCTAACAGTTTGACAATAAAAGTATTTTTACAACACAAATTACTACCACCACTACTACTACTACTACTACTACTACTACTACTACTACTACTACTACTACTACTACTACTACTACTACTACTACTACTACTACTACTACTACTACTTCTACTACTACTACTACTACTACTACTACTACTACTACTACTACTACTACTACTACTACTACTGCTGCTGCTGCTGCTGCTGCTTCTGCTGCTATTGCTGCTGCTGCTGCTACTACTACTACTACTACTACTACTACTACTACTACTACTACTACTACTACTACTACTATTACTCCTACTACTACAGCCCGCCTCGGTAGCGTAAATAGTAGCGTGCCTACCTCCCGTTCAAGAGGTCCCGAGCTCGAATCTCGGTCAGGTTGCGTTTCCTGGATAAGGTGTTTTCCGATGGTTTTCCTTATCCTCAAAGACGAATGTCAGGTAGCTGTAAGCTCCATGAACCCTGGACGCATTTCAGCATCATTTCACGCATTTCATTCAGCGTACGATATGACTTAAGGTTGGAGGATATAATATTACAAAAAATACTACGGCTATACCACTACTACTACAACTACGACAGTGGCTTAGGTGCTATATACCTTAAACTGGTACATTAGTACACCGAGCATCTTTCGCCCTTCTTCTTGAAGTAATACCTATTGGTGGTTCCAGGAAGAAGTCCGTTGTGTCTCGCAGGGGTTTTTTAGTTGGTAAGAATCCAACTCGCCGAGTTCAGCGTCCTTTAAAGATTTTTCCCTACCTAAAAAGGACTACAACTCTACTACTACTGCTACTACTACTGCTACTACTGCTGCTACTGCTGCTACTACTACGACTACTACTACGACTCCCCAAGGGGTCTACCACAGGTAGAAATGCGTCTTGGTGCACACGGGATCCCAAGCCACGCGCCTCCATCCTCACTTCATCCTGCATTGTCATAAGTGATTGAATGTTCATGACCTGGAAAGAAAATGGTACTACGCTTTTTTTAACTATGGAGAATTTATAGGAAATTAGCTTACGGGACAGGGGGTTCGGAACCCCAGAACCGGTCGGGAGCGGTGGTGAGAGAGAAGGCCCCAAGCGCCTGCCATGCATCAGCGGTGAGGAACCAGGCCAAGATGCGGGGAAATGCTACTCGAACAGATCATAAAGGACATATCTGGATTTCAGAAAAACAACTCTCAAGTTAGGCGAGTCTGGAGGACTAAGTGGTACTGAACATGTAGAGGAGGATATAAGTAGGGACTCTAAAAGAAAAAGAATTAAAGGTCCTGAACAATTAAAGAAAAACAGAGAAGAGCATGCCATTTTTCTCCAAAATGTGGAAAAATAACGAAAAGTGGAGAAGCAAATAGATGCTCTGCGGAGGGTAATAAAAGTAATTCCAAATACTAAGAAGAAAATAAAATCTGCAATAAGTATGCTAGACGGATATATAAAAAATATTTCCATATTCAACAAGACTTATATCTGAAGTAATTGAGGAGCTCTCAGAAAAAACTAATGAATGGAAATTGAAAGAAACCAGTGAAACATTTGCCCAAACTATAAGTAAAGAACAACAACACAGAAAAGGAGAAAAGGAGGGAGTAGTCACCATAGAAGCCACGCAAACAGAAACAACCTATAAAGGACCACCGTTAGAAAACGGACCTTCATTCAATAATAGAAAAAATAAAGGAAGCATACATATAGTACAGGGGAGTATAATACAGGAAAATACAGATAGAGGAAATGCAGCAATGGGTCTTATGCTACGAATAGGCGAGGAACGTAAGGTAGATGTAATAATAATAGCTGAACCCAATTAAAGCAAAATTGCACACACTCCATGGTTTCTGAAGAATAAAGCTGATGTGGCGATGAAAATGTGCAATTCGAGTATCAAGATCCTAAGAACGGGAGCAGGGGATGGATATGTTTGGATCGAAATGGATTCCATTAAATTGTTGGATGTTTTATATATTCCCAAATGTGGACATCCAGTCCTTCGCGAGCTTTCTGTCGCATTTAAGAATAGCAATGAAACACCATAGCAAATAAATTTTAGCTGGTGGGGACTTTAAAACCAAGTCGTATGCATGGGCATCTCCAGTTGAGGACGCTAGAGGAGAGATTATGACTGAATGGTTAGTGGAAGAGAATCTGGTGGCTCATAACCCCGGAAATACACCTACTTTTCTCCAACGAGAAAGTGAATCTTATATAGGTGCTACATTTAGCACAAGTAAAATAGCGACTTTTTTAATTCACCGGAACATGCTGGAAGAGGAGAGTCTCAGTTACAACCAACATATCATTTATTTGTACGCCATTAACTCCCTTTCAGCTGTCAAGGTGCGGGCGCTGCGGACGCCTAGCATTCGTGGTACCTCTGACGTTACTAGAGGAACCTCGGGCCGAACATGCCGAGCCCCTCCCGTAGGGGCGTTCGGATTTTGTTGGACTCGAGGGGGCAGTGTGTTCCCGCCACCCACGGGCAATTGGGTACCTCCGGCCAGGCTACTGGCCGCCCGGAGGGGGTAGAGGGTTGCCTCATAAGTCCCGGGTGCTAGCCTGTAGAGCTAGTAGTTGGTGAGCTAGACACTGGCGGCCCTACCAAGGTTTTTGGTAGCTGGTTCATTAAGGACCGGCGCGTAAGTGGCGTATCCACTTCCGTCCTGTCTGCCGAGTGCAGGCGGGGGGGGGGGGGCAGTTTATAAAATAGGTACTGTCCTACGGTAAATAGACCAGAGAGGCCCGGGTTCTGGTCCTATGGGGCCAGGACTAATGGGAGTAGATCCTCACATTTACCCCATTAACTAAGAAGAATAGTAGTAGTATTACAGTTTTGGGGGGCGCACAACTACTTTGGTTATTAGCGCCCTAACAACGCTATAAGATTAACAGGAAAACGACAGGCATGAAGCCTTCAGGTCGAATGGGTAAAAGATTAAAACATCACTAAAACAATGCCAGTAGTGGTAAAACAATAAGAGCCAGTTTGACTGAAGGGCCGAAGAGCAGAAAAGGTGGAAAGAGAATTGTTATATACGACGATCCAAACCACTTAGGTGAATAAAGCTTAAAACTTGCTCTACAGCGCTTGATGTGTCTGCTAGCATCTCCGCCATAGTTGTTGGCAGACCTAAGGATACACGCAAGGCAGCTAAAAACTGGCACTGTGTTAAAATATGTCGCACCGTTAGTGACTCACCGCAGCGAGGGCAAACTGGTGCAGGATCTGAACACAAGAGATGGCTATGACTAAACCGGCAGTGCCCGATACGTAGTCTGGCTAAAATTACTTCTTCGCGCCGGCAACCACGGGAGGAAGTGTGCCATGGGACAGGGAGGGGTTTTACCTCCCGAAGTTTGTTCCGCTTGACAGCGCTCCAAGAATTTTTCCAGCGAGAAGCGTGAAGTCCCCGTAAAACAGCGCTAAAATCAACAGAGGGTACCTGAGAGCTAGAATACCTGGCACATGAAAGGGCAGCTTTCGCGGCGATATCAGCGTCCTCGTTACCTGGCAGGCCTACATGTCCAGGGACCCACACGAAAGACACGCTGATGCGATCGTCAGCGAGCAAGTGAAGGCGATCCTGGACACGCTGCACTAGAGGGTGGTAGGCATACAGCGACCTGAGGCTTTGGAGGGCGCTTAAAGAATCTGAGCAAATCACCCAGCGCTGCGAACCTTGCCTATGAATATATAAAATAGCTTGATAAATAGCAAACAGCTCGGCGGTAAAAATCGAGCACTGCGGTAAGAGGCGAAATTTAAAACTCTGGTCACGGTGAATAAAAGCACATCCGACTCCTTGGTCGTCTTTCGAGCCATCTGTGTATATAAAATTACAGGGGCCATAATGAGCCTTAAGTTCCAAAAACGACGTACGAATGCTCGGAGGAGGGGTGGTGGATTTCGGCATAGCCGTTAGCCTCAGATCAACGGGGATTTCCGAGCGGAGCCAGGGGGGAAAAAGGCATTCCCCCCTGTGGAACACAGATGGCAAGGTGATGTCTAAGAGTCGCAAAAGTAAGCGAAACCGAACGCCTGGAGGGAGCAACGCTAGGGGGCGCGTCGAGTACTGGCGATCCAAAGAGTCGTTAAAAAACGGTTTAAAAGAGGGATGTCCTGGCATACTTAAGAGTTTGCAGGCGTAAATGCACAAAAGGACATCGCGCCGATATGAAAGCGGTGGTTCGGCGGCTTCCGCACACAGACTCACTGTTGGGCTAGTGGGAAAGGCACCAGTACTCAACCTGATTCCACGGTGATGGATTGGATCTAGGCGACTTAAAATCGACGGACGAGCCGAGGAGTACACGAGGCAACCGTAATCGAGTTTAGATCGGACTAGGCAACGGTAGAGTCGTAAAAGTATTGTCCGATTTGCGCCCCAGGATGTGCCACTTAAAACGCGTATAGGATTGAGAGAACGGTCACACCTTGCTCTTAAATACGTAATATGAGAGGACCAGCTCAGCTTTCTGTCAAAGATCAATCCTAAAAATTTTGCCTCGTCTGCGAATGGAAGGACATCTGGGCCGAGGTGTAGAGAAGGCGATAGAAATGCCTTCTGGCGCCAGAAGTTAACGCAGACGGTCTTCTCGGCGGAAAACCTAAAGCCGTTTTGGATACTCCAAGTGTAGAGTTGATCTAGACAACCTTGGAGGCGGCGTTCGAGCAGACACGTCCGCCGAGAGCTGCAATAGATGGCAAAGTCGTCGACATACAAGGAGGAGGAAATACCCGGAGGGACACACGCTAGAATAGGATTGATCGCAATGGCAAACAGTGTGACGCTGAGCACCGAGCCCTGCGGTACTCCGTTCTCTTGGATAAAAATACGGGATAAAACTGAACCCACGCGCACGCGAAAGACTCTATCACTCATGAACCCTCGAATAAAAAGGGGTAGACCGCCACGGATACCCCAATTATGTAGTGTACGCAGAATGCCGTACCTCCAACATGTGTCGTACGCCTTGGCCAGATCAAAAAAGACGGCAACCGTTTGATTCCTGCACAAAAAATTGTCCATAATGTGTGTGGATAGAGATACAAGGTGATCGGTTGTGGAACGGAAGCGTCTGGATCCACATTGGACATTGGACAACAAATGTTGGGATTCCAGCCACCATGTCAATCGCCCGTGTATCATGCGCTCCATCACCTTGCAGATGACGCTGGTGAGGGGGATAGGGCGATAGCTGGAAGGTAGATGGGGGTCCTTACCAGGCTTTAAAATTGGGACGATGGTGGCCTCGCGCCAGGCGGATGGAAATGCGGCGGTACGCCATATGCGGTTGTATACACTTAGAAGAAACCTTTTTCCAAGGGAGGTAAGATGTTGCAACATAAGAAGGTGTATACCATCTGGACCAGGTGCGGAGGGTCGGGAGGAGGCTAGGGCCCTCTCTAGTTCAGCCTCGGTGAAATCCGTGTTGTAATATTCGGTATTGGAGGAGGAAAAAGAGAGCTCATGGGATTCCACGCGGTCTTTCTTGGATAGGAATGCTGCAGGATAGTGGTAGGAGCTGGAAACATCAGCGAAAGCACTACCCAAGGCGTCAGCAACGGCTCCGGGTATAACGATGGTGTCATTATTCAGTAGAAGGCCAGGAATCGTGAGCCTGGAAGCTTTGCCAGCAACGCGGCGAAGCCGGTCCCATACAAGAGAAGTCGGTGTTGAGGGATTAAACGACTCGACAAAGCGGTTCCAGGAGACCCGTTTACTGTTTGTAATAATGCGCCGAGCTCTGGCACGAAGTTGTTTGTAGGTGACCAGATTGTCAAGAGTAGGGTGGCGCCGAAATACCTTGAGTGCCTTCCTCCGTGCCTGGATCGCCGCCCTGCATTCATCAGCCCACCAAGGGACTGGCAAGCGTTTCGGGTGGGAGGAGGACCGGGGGATGGCTTGTTCGGCCGCGGATGTAATGACGGAGGTTAGGTGATCCACCATCTCGTCAACATCGCTGAAGGGGCGGTTCACGAAGACAGCCAAGCCAGAGTAAAGGGGCCACTGCGCTCTGTGGAATTGCCAGTGGGGTACACGCGACGATGGAGCAGTGTGTGAAAGTAAGCGTATGACACACGGGAAATGATCGCTGCCAAAGCTGTCAGAGCAGACGTTCCTCTGCAAGCGGGGTGTAAGCTGATGGGAGCAAACTGCTAAGTCGAGGTGAGAAAGCTTGCCACTGGAGTCGGACAGAAAGGTAGGTTCGCCGGTGTTTAGAACAGAGAGATTATACTGAGCAAAAAAGTCAAAGAGGTCATTCCCCATTGCACAAGCCCGTGGTGATCCCCATAGAGGGTGGTGGGCATTGAAGTCTCCCAACAGAAGGTAAGGCGTCGGGAGCTGCGCCACTAAAGCTGCAAGATCGGCAATAGGGAGAGGAGATGAAGGTGGAAAATAAACAGTACAAAGCGTAAATGAAAAACCAGGGAAACGTAACCTGACTGCAACAGCTTGCAGGTGGGTGGTAAGCCTATGAGTTTGATAATAAACGTTGTCACTGATAAGTAACATAACACCGCCATGGGCAGGAGAACCAGGAGTCGGTGGGAAATCAAAGCGCACCGATGTGTAGCCAGGAAAGGTGAAAGCATCCTGGCTGTGAAGCTTTGTCTCCTGCAGACACCAAATACTGGGTGACAGCGAAGATGTGAGCATTTGTAATTCAGTTCTGCGTGTACGAATGCCACGGGTGTTCCACTGAATAATAGACATTGGGAGGCGAATAAAAAATAGATGGTCAAGCTTTTTTTCACTTGGCCAGAGGTTGACGCTTTAATTTACCCTTATTCGTGCGCGTGGGACTGGGACTCTTAGGAGTCGTGGGATCCTCCTCCATAGGCTCGGTTGGAGGGAGAGGGACGGATTCACCGGAAACCGAACACAGGACTTCAAAGCGGTTACCGGTGGCCGTGGGGATCGCAGAACTGCGCGAAGCCCGGCTACGGCCTCTACTATCTTGGGACCGTGATCTCCGAGGTGGTGAGGGAGATGAGGCTTTCGATGCGAGCGGTTTATTAGCAGAAGCTGGAGGGTCTTTTAAGAAGTCAGAACGTTTGGGCTGGGTCTTGAATTGTCGAGGTTGAGTACTAACAACTATTTTCTTCGGACTGCGCGACCCAGAAGGGCGTCCATTCACTTTGGCCGGAGCGGCAAGAGAAGAATCCGGGCCCGTTTGGGTACCGAAATCCCGCTTAGATACTGGGGTGGAAACCACCGAACTAAACGTACCAAATTTCAAGAGAGAAGGCTGCCGAGCGAGGTGGCGTTTGCGGGCCTCTGTGAAGGAAATACGTTCTTTCACCCGCAGCTCTTGGATGGCCTTCTCGTCTAGAAAACGTGGGCAGTCGCCTGAATTAGCTGCATGAGAACCTCGACAATTTACGCAGCAGGGAGGAGTCGGACAAACACCCTCATGGGCCTCGTCGCCACAACTGGCGCAAATAGGCGTGGTTGCTTTGCAGGTTAACTTCGTGTGACCGTATCGTTGACACCGGAAGCAACGCATAGGCCGTGGAATATAGGGCGAACGTTAATCACTTCATATCCAGCCTTAATTTTAGATGGCAGCTCTAGACGGTCAAAGGTGAGGAAAAGCGTGCGAGTCGGTACCGGAACATCGTCACGCATGGTTTTAACGCGGTACACAGAGATAACGCCTTGGTCTGATAAGTAACCCTGGATTTCTGCTTCTGGCATGCCGTCCAGGAGGGAGGAAGTAATGACGCCCTTGCTTGAGTTGAGGCTTCTGTGTTTTTCGACGCGGATGGGATATCCATGGAGTAATTTGGCCTTTAATAATCGATCGAACTGTATGGCAGTATGCGTCTCAACCAACAAAGAACCAGTTCTAAGACGAGTGCAGGATTTCACTGGGCCAGCGATTTTGTCAAGTACTCCTATGGCTATGGTAAAGAAGAAGATAAAAAGAAGAAGGGGAAGGAATTGCTGGGAAGCTTGTCCTTGTTTATAATCTTATTGTAGAAGATTACTACTGTACCTTTTGGCAACAATTTCCAACGAGCATTAAAATTACAATGATTAAGAGAATACTATAAAATTTTCTTGACAGTTTCATCTGTTAATTCCTAAAACATTGCTGTAAATTAAGTGGTTGTTCTATAGTTATCTGTCCTTTCATTTATTTTACTATGTGTATTTACTAATTTGTTTCTAGTAGTACTAAAGACAAAACGACAGTAATAAACGGATTCTTGCATTGTACAACACCGCAAATGCAGTTTAAAGGCTACTATAATATAATTTAGCTATGATATAATTTAGATATCACTCTAATAGCAAGATATTTTTTAAAGGTAAAACGATATTATTGATAATGATGGTGATAATTCCACTTTATTACAGAAAATTGTGATCATTGCAAGAGATAGTAGGAAGTAACAGGTTCCCTGAAGCAAATTAAACATTTTCTATTGATAAAGACTAGATGATTGTGAAGCCCTTTATACTTTTTTGTATATGTAGGAATATTCAAAACAACTATTTCATACCTGTATAATAAAACTTTTTAAATTCGCCTCCCATGTTAAGAACGATTCAGTTAATTTTACTCTAAGTCAACATTTACTATGCCTTTTCAAGTGATAAACACCATGATCGTTTAAGAGACATATTAATTTGGATGCGTAAAGAAAATTTTTAGAAAAGTATTTTAAATTACTGTTCTTAGAAATTCAAATACGCCAACATAAAGTGTTAAAAAATTATAAAATAAATTAACTACAGGAATTCATTACATAAAATTAGATACGTCTTTGAAAATCATTTTTTTTCTGACTACGGAATCGGTAGTAGTAGTAGTAGTAGTAGTAGTAGTAGTAGTAGTAGTAGTAGTAGTAGTAGTAGTAGTAGTAGTAGCAGTAGTAGCAGCAACAGTAATAATAGCGGTAGTATTAGTAGTAGTAGTAGTAGTAGTATTAATAATAGTAGTAGTATTAATAGTAGTATTGTCACCCGAGCGTCGGAACACCCTGTAGACTGGGCAAGCAGCAGACGGGTCGGTGTTCGCCCCGCCCCCTCGTTTGTCTTATAGCGTTAAGAAGGGATGGCTGGGACAGAAAACATCACTGCGCCGTCTCTTTCTGTTCCACCTGTGTTCTCGAACTTACAGTATATTTCCTCTAATCTAGAACCTTCCGATCGACCCGCTGGCCCTAAACAAGCAGCACGTCGGGCAAGAGGAGTCAGTCAGAGTTCTTGGTGTAAGAATGCAGTGCTAGTGTACGACGAGAAGACTGTGTGAGAGCATCGGAAGATTGTACGTAATTACGAGTGCAAGTGGGACTTTAACGGACGAACTGGTGAATCGTAATTGTGTGCATTACGTAATTCTGTGTAATTGGCAAGAGTTTAACTGTAAGTCGGTGGAAATAAAGAACATTTTTGAGTGGTGAAATTGGACTTTTCATTTCACGAGCCCACAAAGTCACACTGGTGTCAGAAGTGGGGTGATAACATCACCGAACATTACAATCATGGACAAAAAAAAGCCCCCTAGCCTGTGCTTCCACAGACTAGGGGGCTCCTTTATTCTTTCTAAGTCCAGCACCTATTTTATAAGCTGGACTTGTACAACAATTTTATAATATTTCATATATACAATGTTATTATAATAATTAATTAACATAATAGGAGAATATATTAATATATAACTTAACCTACGTAATTATTAATTCCTATACTCTCTATACCGTTTGTTTGATAATTTGTCTGCAAGATTATTTAATAAGTTAAAACTTCGCTTATTCCTTATTAGTTCGTTTATTGTGTGATTCCCAAGATGCCACTGTATTTCTACACTAGTTACCCAACTTAGAGGGCATTCCCATAGGGAATGTTCCGGGGTGTCTATTGCCCCACACCTACACTTATCATCTAAAGATTGGCCGAACCTGTATAGGTAGGCACCGTATGGGCCGTGCCCAGTGATGTAGTGTATTAGGCCTCTAAAAGGTTTGACAAATCTTAGCATTGAGCGTTCTACAACAGATGGAAAAAAGGAGTGAACCCGCCTACCGGTTTGGACTAAGTCCCATATATCTTGCCATTCACTTAATATACAGTCTTCTAGTTCCCATTCATCAGTTATTCTAGCTCCAGCTAATTGACTGGCCCTCACTTCATCACTATGGCGTAGCCAATACTTTGCCCCAAGATAGCAGCCCCAAGATAACTAGGAGTGCTTCTGTGGGAGTGGTTGAAAAAGCTCCGGTTAGTCTTATTAGGATTTTTCTTTGTAATGATCTGAGAATCTTTTGAGTTCCTAACAGATAAGCCCTATGGCCCCAAACAGCTGATGCATATGTAACTATTGGTACTAAAACCCCGTTATGAATAGCTTTAATGACCTGAAATGGTACCCTGTTTGTGAATTTAGCTATTGTTACTATTTTATTTAAGACTCTGAATGCTTTAGATGTGACTTCGGTTATATGGCTTCTAAATAATAATCCTTCGTCTAAATACACTCCCAGATATCTTGCGCTGCCAACCCTCTTTACATTTTGATTGTACATTTTTATGGTAGGTGCTCTCTGTAATTTACCTTTTAACAATATATAATTTGTTTTGTCAAGCGAGATATTTAATTTCATGTTATTACATTCATTTTCTATTTCTTTGATTACAAAATTACATTTAGTTTCTAACTCTAATCTAGAGTTGGCTTCAAACATGATTATAATGTCATCAGCATAAGCTACTTGTAGTCCAAGTTCGCCTAATTCACTGATACGTATTAAAGCCGCCTCTATACCTAGGTTCCAAAAGAGAGGGCCTAATATTGACCCTTGCGGGCAACCCTTAGAGAGCACCTTTGAGTAACTTGCCGTACCTATGTTAATGTTTACTGTCCTATTTCTACAATAATCCACGCAGGTGTTGTACAATTGGGTAGAGCAGTTTATGTCTATTAGTCTTTGATAGAGAATTGGCCACCATAGGTTATTGAATGCACCATCGATGTCTAGTAGTACTGCTAGAACATATTTGCTAGTTGAGTCCTGCGCAAAGTTTGCAACGCAATTAATTGCATTTATCGCCGATTTGCCTTTTGTGAAACCAAATTGATTTTTAAACATGTTCCTCTCATTGCGTAGGCAGTTTAACTTTTCTGATAGCAATATTTCATATACCTTGCCTAAGGTGTTGAGCATACAAATGGGCCTATAGGAGTTGACAACATGTGGGTCTCTGTCCATGTCCTTTTTCAATATAACCAGCTTTCCTTGTTTCCAGATGTTCGGAAACCTGCCCCTGGCATAACAAGCCGAAAGTAACACGGACAACGGTTCGGCCACCCGACCGCTCAGTGCCCGTAATACCTCGGCCGTTATTTCATCGGGGCCCGCTGCTTTCTTTTCTCTTAGCTGGCCTATTGCTGCTTGGATCTGTTGGACACTAAAGACCTCGTTGTCCGCCCACCCCGGAATTGCCTGGCCTACCCTCTCCCTTTGAACCTTATTGTTTCTGGTGTCATTGTCCTCTTTGTCGTCTGGTAGTAAGCTATCTACCAGGTATTGTAAGGTTTCATCTCCAGGGAGGGTATAACTGCCATCCGGCTTCCTCAGGGTGGACATGGCGTCCTGATGAAATCGGTCTCTGGTGATTTTATATGGGAAGCCCCATGCATCTTTTTGCATGCAGTCCTCAACTAGCTTGTTCCATGAGTGTCTTTTAGTTTTTTCTAGCAGTTCCCTGAATGCAGCTTTCCTACGCTGGTAGATAATTAACCTTATTTGTGCTTCGTCTATGGAACCTGATTTTTGATATGCACTTCTCGCCTTTCTCATATTTCTGCGGAATCTTTGAAGTTTGTCGTTCCATGGACCCCTTTTTGTTGTGTTTCGAAGTGCTTTGTAAGGTATAGCCTGTTTCATCGTTTTAATTATACTACCAGTTAGCTGAGTTGCTGCTCTATCTATATCTATCTGTTGTTCATTAAATACCGGTGGCACAAAATTTTCTCTTAATCTATCCCAAATAGCACGTCTGAAGTTGTATTTGTATTGCACCTGCTCGTGGTCATTGGATTTCTTTATGTCGAATCTGATTACATTGTGATCACTCTCGGTTTGTTGTTGTAAAACCCTCCAGTTTGAAATTAAACTATCAGCGCATCTATTAGTAAAGGTTATGTCTATATTCACTTGTACCCCTACCCTGCCTATGTATGTAGGTGGGTTCCCTGGTTTGTTTTGCACAGATAGGTTTAATTCCATTAGCAAGTTCTCTACGTAGTCGCCTCTTTCATCAGTTCTGCCACTGTACCAAAGATTCGATTTAGCATTTATATCTGCGACTATAATTATTGGGTATCTATCTAGAGCTATACATATAGATCTTAGCAGAACTAACCCTTCATTTATATCATGGCTAGGAGGGAAATACATATTGACTAGTATAAATTGCTGTACCCCTAATATTTGTATACAGTTACAGAGTTCATTACAAAATTGTGTTATTCTTATTACTTTGATGGTTTTGTTCATTACAACGATTGCTGCTTTAGGATATTCACTGGAAGCAATGGCTAAAGAAGACACTGGCATGTAACCTACTTTACCATTAAAATGATATGGTTCTTGAATACACAAAATATCTAGGTTATCTTCTTCAGCCAGCTTCCGGAATTCCTGCATAACAAGTCTGCTTCTTGCAGCATTTAACTGGCCAATCTTTATATGATCTTGAGTATAATTTGTATTATTATTCCTGGTCAAAATAATATTTGAGTTATTAGCCATAGTCTGTTCTCTGTATTAATCTCACCCTAAGAGTTTTATAAATCTCGCATTCTTTAGAATTGGGATTTTTACAATTTGTTTTGTTCCTATATTTACATGCAATGCATACTTCGGGTAGATCTTTTTTCTGACAATCTTTTTTGAGGTGGTCCTGCTCTGAGCAGTGTTGACATGCCTGTTTATCAAATGGGCAATATTTCATGGTGTGGCCTAAATCCTGACATCTGTGGCACCTTGGTACACTAATAAAATCCTTTACTGAGATGGCTGAAAAGTGTATATACACCCTGCCCTTACTAAGTAAGATGTTACGAATTTTTGGGCTTATTTCTAATACATGATGTGCGTTGTTTCCCCCCCTGGGGCCCGTTATAAACCTGTATACTACATTTTCATTGAATTCCTCCTTTGAAATTTCGTCTTCTAAATTTTGACCATATAGATACTCAAGTAATTTATCTTGCTCTATCCACCTAGGGACATCATACAAAATTACTCTAGGTTTGATTTTCTTAGGTTTATTGACGTCTACTTCTTTTTTCAGTAACTGATGATCAACTAACTTGTTAGCGTCATTCTCTGAATCTATGTGGACCATTACCTTATTACCCATTGTCCTGACTGATTTGATTTTGATTTTATCCTTGACTGGGTTTACGAGTTCTCCTAGTTTCTTTTTTATCTCCTCAGGATTTTTCCCTTCTTTAGATAACATGACTACAGGGGAGGATTGAACATACTGTGGCTTAGAAGCCCTGGGGGGCACCCTTGTAACCTCTGCATATGAGGGACCTACACTTTTCTGTTTGCTAATCTCTTCTAGTCTCTTATTTTCTTTCTCTAGCTGTTCAATTTTTCCTTGTTCTATTTCATTATTAGCAATTCTTTCTCTTAACCTGGTGTTTTCTTTCTCAATTTCCTCGTACCTGCCTCTCCAAATTCCTAATTCGATAATGAGCTTCATATAGAAGTCATGCAATGCTGTTACCCTATCTTTTGTGATTCTTTCGCCTGCCTTAATAATATCTTTTAACTCTGCTAACCCTTTCGGAAAATTCATACTTTCGACAAATTCCTCTAGTGCTGTTGTTTGAGGAGTCGAATGGGGGTTACTGCCACTGGCCACCTGTGAGGACTTCCTCACAGGCGACCGTTGCATAGACATGATTAAGCCCTTTTATAAGTTAATTTTTTATTGATTGCTGTTTACTATTAATTTATATTAACTAATTTTCAACGAGTTATAATAAGGAATATGAAACAATTTAATCAAGAGAGAGAGATAGAGAGAGAGAATATGTATAATATTTTGCACCACTTAGCCGGATTGCTCCGTTGCCCGGGGCGGGGGACGAGGACCCGGGTGCTTTCTAGCGTCTAGTACAATACTAACACTTATCCCCTGCGTGACTCACGACTTACGGGGAGGGCTAAGACTACTAGAAATCCGCCCCAATAATGGCCATGTCCATTGACTCCCATGAGGGCCAGTCAATTAGCTGGAGCTAGAATAACTGATGAATGGGAACTAGAAGACTGTATATTAAGTGAATGGCAAGATATATGGGACTTAGTCCAAACCGGTAGGCGGGTTCACTCCTTTTTTCCATCTGTTGTAGAACGCTCAATGCTAAGATTTGTCAAACCTTTTAGAGGCCTAATACACTACATCACTGGGCACGGCCCATACGGTGCCTACCTATACAGGTTCGGCCAATCTTTAGATGATAAGTGTAGGTGTGGGGCAATAGACACCCCGGAACATTCCCTATGGGAATGCCCTCTAAGTTGGGTAACTAGTGTAGAAATACAGTGGCATCTTGGGAATCACACAATAAACGAACTAATAAGGAATAAGCGAAGTTTTAACTTATTAAATAATCTTGCAGACAAATTATCAAACAAACGGTATAGAGAGTATAGGAATTAATAATTACGTAGGTTAAGTTATATATTAATATATTCTCCTATTATGTTAATTAATTATTATAATAACATTGTATATATGAAATATTATAAAATTGTTGTACAAGTCCAGCTTATAAAATAGGTGCTGGACTTAGAAAGAATAAAGGAGCCCCCTAGTCTGTGGAAGCACAGGCTAGGGGGCTTTTTTTTTGTCCATGATTGTAATGTTCGGTGATGTTATCACCCCACTTCTGACACCAGTGTGACTTTGTGGGCTCGTGAAATGAAAAGTCCAATTTCACCACTCAAAAATGTTCTTTATTTCCACCGACTTACAGTTAAACTCTTGCCAATTACACAGAATTACGTAATGCACACAATTACGATTCACCAGTTCGTCCGTTAAAGTCCCACTTGCACTCGTAATTACGTACAATCTTCCGATGCTCTCACACAGTCTTCTCGTCGTACACTAGCACTGCATTCTTACAACAAGAACTCTGACTGACTCCTCTTGCCCGACGTGCTGCTTATTTAGGGCCAGCGGGTCGATCGGAAGGTTCTAGATTAGAGGAAATATCCTGTAAGTTCGAGAACACAGGTGGAACAGAAAGAGACGGCGCAGTGATGTTTTCTGTCCCAGCCATCCCTTCTTAACGCTATAAGACAAACGAGGGGGCGGGGCGAACACCGACCCGTCTGCTGCTTGCCCAGTCTACAGGGTGTTCCGACGCTCGGGTGACAATACTACTATTAATACTACTACTATTATTAATACTACTACTACTACTACTACTACTACTACTACTAATACTACCGCTATTATTACTGTTGCTGCTACTACTGCTACTACTACTACTACTACTACTACTACTACTACTACTACTACTACTACTACTACTACTACTACTACCGATTCCGTAGTCAGAAAAAAATGATTTTCAAAGACGTATCTAATTTTATGTAATGAATTCCTGTAGTTAATTTATTTTATAATTTTTTAACACTTTATGTTGGCGTATTTGAATTTCTAAGAACAGTAATTTAAAATACTTTTCTAAAAAATTTCTTTACGCATCCAAATTAATATGTCTCTTAAACGATCATGGTGTTTATCACTTGAAAAGGCATAGTAAATGTTGACTTAGAGTAAAATTAACTGAATCGTTCTTAACATGGGAGTCGAATTTAAAAAGTTTTATTATACAGGTATGAAATAGTTGTTTTGAATATTCCTACATATACAAAAAGGTATAAAGGGCTTCACAATCATCTAGTCTTTATCAATAGAAAATGTTTAATTTGCTTCAGGGAACCCGTTACTTCCTACTATCTCTTGCAATGATCACAATTTTCTGTAATAAAGTGGAATTATCACCATCATTATCAATAATATCGTTTTACCTTTAAAAAATATCTTGCTATTAGAGTGATATCTAAATTATATCATAGCTAAATTATATTATAGTAGCCTTTAAACTGCATTTGCGGTGTTGTACAATGCAAGAATCCGTTTATTACTGTCGTTTTGTCTTTAGTACTACTAGAAACAAATTAGTAAATACACATAGTAAAATAAATGAAAGGACAGATAACTATAGAACAACCACTTAATTTATAGCAATGTTTTAGGAATTAACAGATGAAACTGTCAAGAAACTTTTATAGTATTCTCTTAATCATTGTAATTTTAATGCTCGTTGGAAATTGTTGCCAAAAGGTACAGTAGTAATCTTCTACAATAAGATTATAAACAAGGACAAGCTTCCCAGCAATTCCTTCCCCTTCTTCTTTTTATCTTCTTCTTTACCATAGCCATAGGAGTACAACTTGCAGTGTTGTTAGGGGATTCTTGTCCCTCTATCCCTTAAGATCAAGTTTCAACAACTTCACGAGTTTTAATTTTTAAACATTATTGAAATTCTTATCAAGAAGGTATTCATATTACTTGAAAGGAAATTAAATTTCTATAACTAATTTTGGCTATATGAATGTTAAGTGGTTGTTGTGTTACTTCTCTTCTCATTTCAACTTCAACGTTAACTACTAAAGTATTTCGGCAAGATATTTGCTAATTTATACTTTAAAGGAAGTCTGAATGGTGTAACTCCTCAAACAGTTGCAGTCTTAGTTTTGTGTTAATTTGCTCCTGTATATATTACAACTTTTTTTTTCCTCAAAAAGCAGTACGTCTGCCATTTCATACTATGAAAAGTGCTACAAATAAGTCCTACGAATGTTGAAGTAGGGAAGTAAACTTTAGTCCAAATTTCTGCTTTACGAGGCCTCGAGTCTTTCATACGTGGAGGATGAAATTAGACGCCGGGCATCAAAATTGTACGCAAGTTCACCCAACCACAGAAGCGCCCTTGTCAGATCCCTGGGAGACTATGACCCCACTAGACGTCGTTCTAGACAGCACCGGTTACCCCGCATGTCTTGCGGGCATCCGAGATAACCTAGGAGCTAATCCGAACAGCAGCTAAAGCTGAGCTCCACATAATCCTTCCAAGCTCCTTGGCATCAAAATTATTTCCCAAAGCAAAATCAAATAAAAACACCAGGGTGCAAGGTGTTGCATCCTGTCCTTCAACCCCCAGGTACATACTTGTAACCTCATAAATAACACCATTCTAAAAACCCACATTTCACCCTACAATATCTCGAAATCTACCTTACCTGCGGTAAAACCCTTAACGGGTGGGCACGCAGCAAAACCTTCTGGCTATATACAGCCAGTCAGCACCACATGGCATGGCATGGTCCAAATTTCAGAGTAAACTCTTCTCTGCGAATTGGTGCTCCTATAAATTATGACAGTCCCTATATGGTCAATACATGCAGCTTGATTTTCTGAAAAGAGATGAGAGCTTGATTTCTTCAGCATTACTTTAGATTTTTCTGTGTATTACATATACTGTTACAAGTTACCCGCTATCTCAGAAGCTTGAGATTGCTATTGAATGTCAATCAAAGGTTGGCATAATTGAAAAAATACTATCTTCCCTAACAAAAAAGTAAATGAAAGTAAATAACTGAACTTCGAAGTTCCCGTGAAAAAATTCAGTCTGACGTTCTAAATATTTTATGGGTTAGTGGTTCTTGAATTTTATAGGTTTAATTTTGGAGGATATAAGTTAAAAATATAATTTCTATTGTTGTACAATTTATTTATTTCATACCTCTATAAGAACTGAATAGCTTTATGCCGTACTGTAGATATACTTCGCACTTCAGTTGTTTGTGAGGAGCATATCCTAATGACGAGGTTTTCTGATTCAGTAGTTGAAAATTGTTCTTTTTTGTTTTCTTTGCTAACTTCAAAGCAATAAATATTATATTCATGTCTTTATGCTGTAAAGAATAAATAACCTGCAATTTCCAGTAAATCTAAGAAGGGGCCGTCGCGTTGTGAAATTCCTCAGACGCCTGCACATTGTGGTCTACAGAAGTTCCAGTTTCTCTCACACGTTCAAGACAGCCTATAATTTGCTGGTAGCAGCACGTGAAGTGATGGCCACACACATACCACCAAAGCACGTTCTGGTTATAGGAATCTCACAGATTCGATTTCTCGCATTATTGAGGGTCAAGAAGAGCAGAGACATTATCTGAACGCAGGAAGAGGTCAAATAGAAAATATCACACTGACTGAGCCATTTAACTCATATGGGAAATATTTTGCTTCTACATGTTCTACGTTCGCTTATATATTGAAATGTTGCAAACAACCACCCTAACGGAAAGTGTGTTCTCTAATAGTAACTTTAACATACTTTAAAGTCTTTGATTTTATTTCTTCCAAAGCAGAAGCTTTTGTTAAATATACAGTTTTAGGCATTAGAAATAATATAATGTAAGGATAATGATGACACCCGCTACAAAAAGAAATAAAAAGGGGAAAAAGAAAAAAATATTCAAAATGAGTATATATTAAGCCTTATGTACTTTTAAGAACTATGAAGTTTTGGCATGAAAATTATGCTAACCTACCTAAAGAACAATTTTTCTGTATAAAATGCCGGGAAAATATAATAAAAAATGAGACAGTAGAGTGTTTGCTAAATTTATAGCATTATGAATGTTTAAATTACAGCATGATATTTAGCTGTATATATCGGTTGGGCCAGATACAATGGAACCAGAAGGCACAAAGAACAAATACATACATGAAACTAAATTAACACTATTTTTGTTTCAAAAAGCATTTTAATTATACTCATTGAAACTTCAGATTTCGAGGGCTTTCTGTTCATAATGGTTCTTTTGAAAGACATATCAGTGTATCATGAACAGGATGCACGCGCCTTCATGCCTTTAAGGGCTACCTTTTTGTTTTATTTTTAATATACTAGTGTATATAATCTCAAAATCAATAACAATTCTAAAACCCATTTATTTTCTTGACGGTATATTTTATCAGGTACATAAATGTATCTTTAGATGTTATTGGACCAGAAATTATTCCGTTGTTAATCTTATTATATGATCTTGTAAACCAATTTGGTGATCTTGCGGAATATATGAATCGCAGTTAATTTCTTAAACAAAAGATAACTTTGCGGAAAGATTTAAGGTTAAATAATTTCTCAGTATCTTTTACAGCAAATCGGCACATTGTGAAAGCAGTGCTAGAACAAATGTTTGTAATTATAAAGGCGCTAAATCAAAAAACGTATTTAAAGATATTTTCTTGTGGAATGCTTCCTCCCGATTAAGACGTCAACATGGAAATCATGACAGTTTATACACAACTGTGAAAATACTACTTCATTACATCTCCTAGCACCCCCTTTTTGGATACTTGTACGATATTCAAAAATGCTTCACCTAAAGTCCATACAGGTGGACCGACTTCTGTAACTATTGCAAGTGATGCCTGTTGTAGTTTCATTACACTCGACTTGTGCAAAATGTTGGGTACCTATCTCCGACTATAAGTCTCACTTCTATTAACTTTCAAATACTTATGTTGGTACAACTTACTTTCTGACTCGCTCTCAGTGTTGCACATGACGC